>OU830592.1:28065000-28665000 GCA_917563855.2 Limnephilus lunatus | reverse complement strand
TTTGATGTAGCACAATGGCCAATCTTTTGTACATAAAAGCAATGGATGGGGCCTTGGCTTTGGGAACTTAAATGGCACAAGTGGCCTGTGCCTCGCGTACAGCTTGCACAAGTCTTTGGACTATATATTATATTGGTCGCACACTAATAATTATTTCAGCATCGTCGGTGTTTTTGCCGGAACTCCGACCGCACGGATCTTTGAACCTATTAGACACAATGAACCAAGAAGTGTTTCGATTAAATTAATTTTGTGGTAAAAAAAAAGGATGTCCTGCATGTCTACCAGTCCACCTACAGCAAATGGTCAATTGAACAAGCAAAATACTTATGACTTAAGATTCTCAATATAAATACTATCAGGTATTTTGATTGATTTTTTAGGTATTGGGTTGTGTTGCGTTTCCTCCTCGTTTTAGAGCCAATATTTTGACCTCCATGGCATTGCAGTAAGGTTATTGGCTCAGAACCCAGACGATGCGGGTTTGAAACCCAGCATGGACAAATTAAATTAAGTATTTCACATCGAAAACTGCGTCGCTCAAGAAGAAGGAAGAGCAACAAGGCTCGATTTTCCTAACGTCAAACGTATAAAAGTAATATTAGGAACATAGTACGTGTGTACTTGTGTATTGAACCATGAACCGGGACTTTAAATAAGTGGCTTAAGTTTACGAGTCCATTCATGCGCTAGTGTTAAAAAATCTGTTTTACAGTTACCTCTAATCTGCGGCGATGGTTCTTATCTGACTAAGATAAACATTGTATAACTTTAAAATTCCGTGCACGTACAGCCGAAAACATTTGGTTCTAACGGTTCCGCTTTTAAGCCACGCGTGGGCAACACAAGCAATCATGTGAATTTTTTGCCAATGGCAATAATCCATGGCTCCGAAAATGAATCATGAACTTTTGTCACGTTTTAACTGAGGAGCTTACTGTGCACGACAAGCCCAGCGCGAGCGACTGCACTTGGTATTGTCTATTGCTCAGGCCTGGAGATTCGTTTGTAGAATTCCAGGTTAAATTGCGATGTTCCAAGATCTCTGGCGAGGTCGTCACTAATTATACCTTCATCTGTCTCCGCATTGCTGCTGTCGTGACCAGCCCAGAACAATCCCGCACCGAGATAATCTCGATGTTTACATAGTGCTCTCGGTAACTGTATTATAATTTCATATTTGAGATGCCTTCGCCTTCAGCTGGCTGTGTATCCCGCTATTGCTCTTCTGAATCCGTGAGTTCAGCGTCACTGCTTTCTTGGAAGTGATGTTCTTTATCTTCACTATTGTCACAATTATTGCGCCTGTTAAACCTGAGATTACATCTTACAGCCTCCCGGGTACAGTTATATCACGCAATGCCTAGATAACCGTTCCGTGGCATTCTATTTTGCTTATACCTACAAGAAAAAAATGTACTTTCAAAGTTGTCGGAATATCACTAAGAATTTTTAAAAATCTACACAATGAGATCCATTACGGCATCACCAGTTCAATCTACGAATATTAACACAAAATAAAACGACCAAGACATTTAATTGGACTTTAGTGTAGGTGTTAAAATACAAAGAAAACAACAGGAATTGTAAAAATATATAAAAACACCGAAAGTGCTGAAAAAAATATGATATACGACACTCATCACTTGAATAATCATCAAGGGCCGGGTGTCGATTACGCAGATAAAGAGGGAAGCCATTAAGGTAGATCTTTGTGAAGTCAGTGATCTGTTGCGTGAAATGGCTAAATTTACAGTGCCGCCCATCAAAATACTATTTCCGGTAGAGTAATCGAAGCCGAAAAATGTTAAAATGTTGAATTGCCCAAACCCGGGCGGCCGGAAAATCGAGATCGTTATATCATCTGTCGAACTATCGTTTTAACCAGTTTAATGGTTAATAAAGCATTTGGCGATTCGATTTGGTATTTTAAATGGGGATTAATTAGGTAAAGCTGAGGTAGTAACAGCGGGCTTAATTGTTTGCAGCGAAACGTTTGACTACAGGCTTGACAATTACAACAATCAAATACACACCTGGAATGATGTGTTTATAAGGAAGACATGTTACAGGTGATGCCAAAGACGTATTCCAAATTCCAATTGAAATGGGCTACCAATTTTTAAAATGATTAATTAATTCTATCAGCACAACGTCATTATTTTAAATTAGTAAAATTGGTTGATAGAAAAATTCATCTCTGTAAAGCAGAAAATCTTCGGAGTCCAACAAAAACACAGACAAAGAGCTCTGCATCATGAAATTTGCAAAGCGTTTCTGTTTAAATTTTAAAGATCAAATCAACTATTTTCAGCTCGCGACTACATGGAGCTCTGAACTATTCCATATTATTTTTTTAATTTTTCAGTAAGAAAAAAGACTTAAAAAAAGTGTTAAATGAGGCGGGCGAATCCGGGTAGTAACTTCCAGTGGGTACTATAATAACACCATTCAAATGGTGTGTGTAATATAAATTACACGGTTTTCAAATGCAGCATTTTCAGCGTACAATTTTATTCACAAAGATTCAATCATCCAGTGAAGGAGGGACTCTGCAGGGTGATGAACTGTGATCCGGTCTGCTTAAAAAAATCAGGATATTCCAGGTAACATTATAACATCCAAGCGCCTACATTAGCTAATAATGTGCAAACATGTAATTCAAATGGTCTGGTCATCCCAGTTGAGGCAAGTCGTGATATGTTTAGCACTCGACTTGTGGCATCCCGACCCACAGACGACCGAATCGCAACATTAGTTGGCCAAAAATAGGATTATGGTATTAGTCAAATCTTTTTTAAATCACTGTATATTGATAGAAGGATAGTCAAATATAATAATAATGTACGTTTATTTGAAAAAAAAACAATGTGTCAACAGAAATGGCGGTACTGCAAACAATTCACTTCATCTAAGATCTGAGAATAACCAACAACAAATTTAATCATTGAATACAATATTGACTATCGAACTGAAAAATCGGCCGCATTTAGGAATTGAATCAATTGAACCCAAAACCTCGAACCCAAGAACCCAAGCCTTACCGGGGCTCTGCATTATACTATCATATCACAATTAAGGTTTTATTACTAAGTTATACCAAAAATACAAAAATAAATTATTTTCACCGAGAGGAATGTTTATGTAATTCGAAATGTCTTTGGATATATCGCCGAAGTACGATACAGTTAAATATGACCGAAGAGAAAGTGTCAGAAGGCTAAAGGTGCTGGACTCAATTCCAATTTTTCAGTTTCATAGTTTTCAGAGAATAAATTACAATTTGAGAGTTTACTCGATAAGTCACTTCTATAAAAATATTGAATATTTATCTTAGACTTGGGAGAAAGTAAATAGTCAATAGATGTCGTATATTAAAAATAAAAAAATTAAAATATATTTATCCAAGACACTATCTAGATTGCAATTAAATTCGGGTAGAATCTTTAAATAATTTTGGTTAGTAAATTTACAATATTCTTGGGATAAACGTGCTTTTAAATCACGATCAATTTTTAACACCATAAAACATATCAAAATGTTTTTAGCCAGCTCAACTTGGTATTCGGACCTTTGTGCGACCCGTTCGAAGCAAACTCATTATGAGCCGACGTATTTCTAAATCAATAAAAAAAACCATGCAAGTTTTTTCGATATATTATACGGCGTCGATATATTATGGACTGGGATAGGCTTCGAGGCTTCACATACCGAAGGCTAACTATTTTTTGCGCTACTCTTGCGATGACGCAGAGAGGAGAGTGGATGATGAAGGTAAGGCGGAGGAGATGTTCACAGTGGAAGTGTGGACAGTCTACAGTGGACATTGGCAACAAAAGCCAGTACCGAGATAAACTGGATTTAGGATTTGAACGGTTATTATTGGTTTTACAAATAAATTGTACGTCACCCTTTTGACAAAAACGACAATTAAAAATCATAATAACCAGACCAGTTTGTTTAAGAGGGTACAACCAGATAAAACCAGAAATATGTCATTTTTAAATCAGATTTTAGACGTATTGACTCTTCCACAAAAAAATATAAATTGATTTCGAAAGATTGTTATTTTATTTAGTAAACGTATGTTTTAAATTTTGAGAAAAAATGTTTGTTTTTAGTATAATAGGGTTATACCATAGGTCGTTGGCAGATATGTTAAATTTTCAAAAAAGATTTTGTATTATACAACACCCATTTCAAATCACATAATCATGCAGTAAAATAAATCAATACAATTATCTGGTAAACGTATGTTTCAGAATTTTAATTTTAGTTTAAATAAAATCATTAAAAAATATATATGTACATGTGTTTCTTGACGAAAATTGGTCCGTTTGTATATTTATTTGCGCACTTACAAACTAATATATTTCAGATTTTTTTACATTCTTATTATGCTTAGAAATTATTGAAAAATGATAAATACTTATGATTAAAAAAATAATCACGAAAAGTACATAATTTGAATAGTTTTATCATCACGCCTTCCAGCATTTTTTGATGTAGGTATAAATTAAAGCAACTTTGGAATGAAATTAAATCGATATTGAGTTATGATTTTAAAAAGCTGGTAAGGACAATAATTAATCTTTCTCATTGGAACCGCCCTGTACGATCGTAAGAACATCTTTTGACGAAATGTGGATTTTCGGCCGCTGGCTGGTTAAACGCCCTTAACGCTTTCTTTGAAATAACTTAAACCGTAGTAAACAAACACCCAACTAACAAAAAAAAAGATTTTTACGCTGTACAAAAAAAAAGGTATTATTTACCCACTTATTTACAGAAATTCCGGATTCCATATTTATAAATCTATCCCTTCCACTGCGGTGTAAGGCCATGTTCTGAGAGATTCCTGCTGGAGAGGACAAAAGGTCTCCCTCCACCAGTCTCTCCCGATCCGGCCTGCCACTTGGGGTGACCAATGGCAGAGGTCTGGGTTATCCAGTAAATAGTTCCCGGGGAGGCGGCACCCATATCCACCTCCCAAATTGAGCCAGCTCGCCCCATGAACCCGGGCACCCCTGTTAAGTCGCCAAAAATAGCGAACCACTTGGGGTGACCTATGGCAGAGGTGTTGGTTATCCAGTAAATGATTCGCGGGGCGGCGTTACCCGTACCCGTCACAAATTTTGACGAATTGAATATTGAAAGAAGAATATTATTTAAATAATTAATAAGACAATACTTTCTGTACCTACAAAATATATTGCCTATATGTGCCAGAAATATATTTTTTTTGTTAAAACATTTTTTGCTGTTGTGTAAATCAAGAAGCATAAAAGGTGTTAATATTTCTAGGAAATAAATACTCCGGTTCGCTAATTATACCAACATGTTGTAGAACACCCAAGAAGAATTACGAACAGTATCGCAAGTTAATTTATATGTCGATGGTAAAAAGGAAAATTCGTGAACCAATTGTAAATGTCCAGAACATAAAATGCCGAGTTTCTTCCCGATGTATAACAATATGATACCTCAATATAAAATTCATTTCATAAACCATTTCATAAAAAGCAGGTTCTGTTTTTCGACCGTTTGGAATTTTATCCGTCTGTAAATTTGTTTGTACCTTTCGTTTCCGGTTTAGAATATCTGTTATCTAAATATCTGAATCTAAATTACTCAAGCAAGCCTTACTTTGACTGGAAGGCTAACATTGACAAAGATTTTTTTTAATATTATGGTACCTTCTACCTATCTGCCTGAAGAAAGTTTGAAAAAATATGTGTCATTGAGAAAATGACAAACTCACGTTTTTTGGATAAAATTGTTTTAAAAAAAATGTAATATGAAATAATTATATTAGTTCATAATTGAGTAGGTAGGTATTTAAGAGCTCATAATCTTGTAATTTAAAAGGAAATTTTGTTATTGATTTATTAAGAGGGAATAACCAGACAAAACCGGAAATTTGTTATATTTAAATAAAATTTTAGCCGTATTGACTCTTTTCCACAAATAAAGTATAAATTGATTTCGAAAGACTGTTCTTTTATCTGATAAAGATATGTTTTAAATTATGAGAAAATGTCTATTTTTAGCATAATAAGGTTAGGTACACCGTAGGTCGTTGGCAGATTTGTTAAATTTTCAAACAAAATTTTGTATTATACAACACATTTCAAATCATATAATCACGCAGTAAAATAAATCAATAAATTATCCGAGAAAGCTATGTTTCAGAATTTTAATTTAAATAAATTATATTTAGTTTAAATAAAATCATTAAAAAAAACCGAGAAAAAAACAAACAAACACACATTGTGACGAAAATACTTAAGTTTGTCTATTTATTTACTGTCTTAAAAACTATTATATTTAAGATTTTTTTTTACATTCTTATTTTGCTTAGACATTATTGAAAAATTATGAATACTTCTGATCAAAAAATAATTACAAAAAGTACATAATGTTTGAATGTACCTAGGTATAAATTAAAGCAAATATTAAGTCATTATTTTAAAAAGCTCGTACGGAGAATAATAATTAATCTTTCTCATTGGAACGGCCCTGTACGATCGTAAGAACATCTTTCGACGAAATTTGAATTCTTGGCCGCTAGCTGATAAAGTATAAAATTCTACCGTCTACTGTTCACAGAATTACTAGTCCCAAAATATAGATTCGATAAAATAAGAGCATTTTGCTGAAGACGGATCGAGATACAAACGTTATAAGTTATTGTCTAATATCACTTTGGGGGAAAAGTTGGAAAGAAAACCAATTTCCTACCCCTTACATTAAATAAGAATATTTTATATTGTCGAACCGATAACTTTTTAACTTCAGAAAGAAAATCAATATCGTTGTCAATATTGGATTACATTGTATTTTTATGCTTGGCAGTCTGGCGGTCGGATAATAGCCTTTTTTTTAAATGTTTCCATCAACTATGGCTACTCCATTAAAAAGTCTTTTTTGGCTTGATTAATGACAAAACAAACATTTAATCGTCCTTCATGAAATAACTGTAAAGGAAACAATATAAAATATATCTAGCGTTATAAACTAGAACTCATAGCGTAATTGTAGTAGTGCTAAGTAGCATACGTTCGTTAAACGTTGATGCATGTACATAAAAATAAACTTTACGTAACTATCTGATCTGTTTTTGTCTCTATCTTGCATAATCGGTGACATACAAATGAAAGTAACTAAAACAGATCGAAGATTCGTCAACTCACAACTGGACGAACATCGAGACAAAAAAACAGTCGTCGAATCTGAAATCTGAATGGTCTAATTGCCAAACTTGCGTAATGACCCAAACCAGAAGTGGTAATACTGGAAAGAGAACAGAATGAAGACAGAAGAAGATGCAGAGAAGCAGTTGTTGCGGAAATAAAAGAAGAAGCAGTAGTAGAGTTGTTGTTGATATAAAAGGAGGGCCGGAGATGTACCGCGCCGAAGCAAACTGTGTCAGGTCTTCAATACCGGTACCCCCTGATACCGGCTCATCTCATCTGGGGGCACTATGCCCAATACGTGGTTTACAGTTAGCAATACGGCGGGCCTGATTATTTACTTGCCAAAGTAACATAGCTGAATTGTTAATTAGTTTAATATATTGAAAATGGTTTTTGGATTTGTTTCCCTTGGGTAAAAATTAAAAACATTTTTATCTTGCATCCTTTAGCAGAATGCCAAGAAAAGTGGGTAAACAATTGAGGAAAATAATTGATTTTATTTCTGATAATTTTTATTTATTTTATAATTTGCTCTACCATTTCAAAAGCGCATTTTTCGAAGCAACCAAAAAACGTTTTGAGAGAAGCGATGTTGAATATATATTATTAGAAAAACCCTGTTCATTTTGGGAGGGAAAAAGATCCCCTGCTGTCTTTTTTAACAAAAATAATAACTGCAGTGCAAAAATGACGACCGCGGCTAGCGTGTTTACTATCCACGTGATCAGGGCGTTAGTTTTGGTTTTCCAAAATAAATGTAAATAGGTAGTAACCTTTACTGAGATATACAATTAATCACATTGAACGCGATATGATTTTAGATTTTCACGGGCAAAAGTATAGATTTTAAGGGTGTTATGCTGTGTTAGGCTACATTCTTCTCTAGCCAATGTTTCGGACAGTGTTACAGTTTCCATAACGCTGTCCGAAACGTTGACTGAACGAAGGAGATAGCGCAACAAGGCATATCATGGCATAACACCTTCGACCAACGTCAATGCATAACACCCAAAACATAAAAAACGAAAACAATGTACATGATTTAAAATATAATTTGTTCATTTTCTTTTCAGCTTTCCATTATTTACTAAAAATTCGGGTTTGAATTTTTTAAAATTATCTTAGAGATAATGATTTCTGCCAGAACGCCTACGAAATGATCTATTAGCAAATATTAATTAAGTTGTTGCTTAATCTTGATCACAGGTCTCTATAGATTATCTGCAGCGCTAAAGACTAAAGACCTCAAGGTTAGCTAATTAAGCTGACGCCCACTGCCACCGAGAGGTCCTAGAGGTCGCCAAGGTCCACCGGAGTGGCCTTCTTTCATTTCAATTGGAAATTGGCTTTGAAGGGCCGGGGCAAAGACCTGGTCTATAAAAAAATAATCTAAAGTTCGATCGGGCTCCAACGATTTGAATTCAACTTGGGTAATTAAATACAGTTTAGTTAATTAAAAGATCTCTTGTGACAAAGGCTAAATTGTGAGCGTTATTTATTGCTTTTGTCAAAGATTGAAGGTGGAGTCCCCACATTTACAATGAAATAATTCAACTTGTTATATATATCTCCTCGTGACTACTTACGAGATAGAAATGCGAATACGTGAATTAGAAGTAAGTGAAAGGTTGTTGACTTCATCATCACAATATCCAACCTCAAATGGGTCTGTGCTGGCAACGTAGCACGACAGTTGACCGTTGGAGTTACAATATCATCGGAGGTCACCCACATGTGTGATGTACTGACAAGCAAAAAAGAGCTGCTAGCTTCATTGGGTGAGAGCCAAAATCGTCAAAACTTGAGACATTTGTGGAAGGCCTAAGTCCAAAGCTGGTCGTTAGAAGGCTCTTGAAGAAGAAAATGCATCGTTTTTGCAGGTAAATCTAAATAATTTTAACGCAAAAGTGGGTGATAGACAGTGTATAGTTAGGTCCAGATACCGACGTGGTCCACGGTGGAAGATGTTGAGTATCACTCAACAGCATCTGATATACAGAACTACAGAACTTCGCGTTTGGCGCACTTAATTATTTTTTCGAAGAAAACATAGTGCGGACTGATTCACGACAAAACCTGTTTTGCCATAATCCAAGACACAAATTTATCGGAAGATAATACTTATAATAATATATAATCCGATTTTTTTCTGATGGCGGTTAGGAAGAGATGCTAAACTCTCGCAAATAAATTATGTTAAAACAGCACAGCAACCGTCATCAAAAAAACATAAAGGATCGCAACGTTCTAGTCGCAACTGAAAAATGTCATTGTACTTTATTTTATACCCCATACCAGGCTCCGGATAATTGGAACTGGTTTATTCTATTCCTGTAGGAATGCTTAGCAATTAGTTCAAGCTTGCTCGCGTTTAGAACCTACAAAACTATCGAACTACCCATCCATCATAAAGCCTGCGTTGGATGGAAGCATTTAATTTTAATTACCGTTGAAGGTGTTCCGCCAGAACGGAAAATGGTTGAGATTTTCTGGATGGGATGTAAAAAGAACAAAACATAACAGGGTTAATAATTATACAATTATATTCCCCGGAGTATCTTGTTCCAAGTGACGTGGGGTTATGAATCTGTGAAATCAATACCATTGTCTGGATATTATGATCTCTTGCACATATTCATCAATATAATACTAACAAAGGGGATGCTGGTAGCCTGGAAGGGCGGGTACTTATTAAGGGCCCATAGAAACTTTTTCATAATAGCTCCTGAGTTGAACAATTAATTCAAATAGTTGATCATCAATAATATTATTCATCAGCCAGTTTTCAAGATTCAAAATAAAACACACAATTCAAAATACTTTTTCTTAGAACTTACAATGATAACAATTAAAACAATCATCTCAAATACTTCTGTTGATATTGCGTGGGTTTTTTGGAAAAGAGAATTTCCAAATTGAATTTCAATATTGTCGCAGAGGTGGCTTTCTGAGATTGAAGTCACCAGATTGACGTGTCAATCGCTGAGGTATGACGTCATGATGGTGGGATTGTTATTTTTGTTTTTATTGTTTACTTCTGGGATGCTTTGGTCTGGGTATTCTTCTTTTATTGCTGTTATAAAATACGTAAATAAGAACAGCTGGAGTATTGTTATTTGATGTTGAAATTCCATCAATAGTTAAATTAATGAATCGTAATCATTAAATTTAGGAAAAGGTGGATGAGTAAAAGGGGGCGAGGTTTTGCATTTTTATCTGGACCCTTTCATAGTAAATTTTAATTGTATCCAGATTAGCATTTAGGTACATTGTCCATGGAAGTACATATTTGGAAGAATTTTCATGCCAAAGCCTAGAATTATTTTGATATAATAACAGATTTATCTTGTCAGAGAATAATATTTCCGTAAATCTGCAGAATCACTAGTCTAAGACACGCCTTCGTCTTGCGATGTGGGTAATGTAGGTATGTCTTATTGGATACAATATTACTTATTTATGTCGGCGTTCACTGTACAAGAAAATTAATTTGCGTAATACGCAATTATTGTGGTACCGAGACGTTCAAGAAACTGCAAAGCATGTAAACTAAAAGCGATAGGGAAACTTACCTCGACAAAGAATAACACAATATCCAGAGTTTGCACAAATTAGTCGCTAGACACAAATGCACAGTAAAGTATCGGGAGAGTATGAGATGAAAGGGGATGCACCCGAACTGTTACAATCACGTCACGGAACAGGCGAGATAAGTGTGGCACCACTTATTATCTATGGACTACCCTCACAAGAATAGAGCAAAACTGCGGCACTCCAACTTTACTCTGCGAATAAAGAATTTGACACAATCAAACACCTACACAAGAAAAAAACAGCATAACGAATTCCTTATCAAGGCAGATTGTTGTTCATAAACTGGGCAAGCACTCACTCGATTTGTTTACGATAAAAGATAGAACGGTAAATAAATGTTCCGGGGTAGAGCGACCAACAGCGCGCGGCGTTTTGAAAACGACTGGCGGCCGGTTCCAATATCGAACGGTGCCGACTGGCAACAGTGGGGGACAGTTGTAGGCGGCAGAACGAGACGGGGAGACGCCCCCGGGGGCGGCGGCGCGACAGACAGAGATGGAAGCACAGCCACAGCCTCCGACTAACACAGGGAGGGAGAATCAAAACACCCCACACTTCAAAAGGATAAAAACAAAAACTCAAATTGATAAAATTTTGTATGCTTTTGATGTGATCTTTTTGTACCTTGATTAATTTGCTGGGGAGAAATATTGATTGAGTTTGGATAGGGTAGAAGCGGGCAAGTTAGGGCGACGACAGGGCGGGTTTGCCAAAATTTTGTTAGTAATCATAATTGAAGGATGAACTGGCACTACTGGTGAGCAGCATCCATTTCGATTTTAGGATTCCTCTGAGTGTTCGGGATTGGATCAGTATTAGTGGGTAATATGCGTTTGCGTAAGCGACTACAACAACAATAAGCACCTGCATTGCTAAATAAGGTAAAGTTGGCTTTTGTGCGTGCCGCGTCTGTCTATCCTCGTCTCCTGGCGGCTGGACCAATAAAAGATGCTGTGTTTGCACGCGACCGTGTTTACTCTTACAAGACATCTTAGACCGTCTTAGACGGGAATTATTAGATCGATCGTATCTTTGGCACTGCTGCACGAATGGCTCCACCAAAAGGAGAAGGAACCTAGGTACCTTGTCGTCCCACACCTTTATTTCTTCTGGTTTATTCTCGTTTGAGGTTACCATTATCACTAACGCCATCATGACAATAATCATTACAGGCCGGAAAGTGTTTTCGTTATCCGCACGAAAGTCTTATTTTTCTTATAAAAGAGTCTTCGTCGTTATTTGCGGTATTATTGAGTTCATTCCTACAACTTATTGATGTTGTGGGTGACCCGCTTTACGTCAAAGGTATTTGAACTTGCTGACTGATTGTGAAATGACCATATAACGCAGGGATGCACTGACCGCGGTCCACTCAACGATAGCGCTTAAAACCAACAAATTTATTATGTTTGTGAAAAAATTAAATAGGTACAACAAATTAAC
Source organism: Limnephilus lunatus (assembly GCA_917563855.2). NCBI lineage: Eukaryota > Metazoa > Arthropoda > Insecta > Trichoptera > Limnephilidae > Limnephilus > Limnephilus lunatus. Next base: position 28,652,767 of record OU830592.1, on the reverse strand, counting down.
ATGCAAATTTAAACTACTATTAAAGATCCCTTTTTAGTTTAAGATATAAATTTGAACAAATTTCGGACTAAAAATGAAATTAAAATATTCAACAACCATTTTCTTGTAGTAAAAGCTATCGAACAACGTAAAAAAGTTACCCAACTGTCTCTGGGTGAAAATAATTTCTCTATCTTAGAAGAAAATGCTATTGAATGGGAAAGATTTTATATAATATTATTTTTATTTTTTTTTACTGTGAATACCGCACAAGAATCTCAACTGCTCCCGTCTGGGGCCAGTGAGACTATGGCATCCCCAATTGGGGTATGTTGTGAGGTTGAAGGTAGTGGGGAGAGGAAGGAAATGGGGAAGGTTGGGAAGTACCTGGCTATTCAGATCTGGTCACCAAACACGGCTAAAGCCATTTTCAAGCAACGTTTCAATTCTGAATGGTGGTCTTACACCAGGGCGATACTGATAGTATCTTCAACTCTGGAACGTGCCGCAAATATACTATATATTATTTTAAATGAATTTATTGTGAAATAACACAAATTAATCAAATAAAATTTATTTGCGCACGCCGGGTTCGAACCCGCGACCTCCGGATTTTGAGTCAAGAGTCTTAGCCACTGGACTACGGAGGTCGAGACGAGAAGAAGATAGAGGCGTTTTGCACGGGCTTTACGCGAAGTTTGGTTAAATATAACGTAAACAGTAACCTTCCTCTTGTGTTGAAGGTCCAGTATGCAAATTTTCTTCAGTCTTTTTGAGCTTTGAAATTTGAGCAGCTAGGTTTGAAGCTTGATGTTTGAGTTTAGAGCTTTGAGCTTTGAGTTTTAAGTTTGAGATTCGAGCTTTTAGCTTCGTGCTTTGAGATTTGACGTTCGAGCTCTAACCGCTTAGCTTTGAGTTTAGATTTCGAGCATTGAGTTTCGAGCTTTTAGCTTTGAACCGCGTGCTTTAAGCTCTGAGATTTGAAATTCGATCATTACGCTTTGAGATGGGTGCTTTGAGCTGTGTGCTTTTAACTGCGTGCTTTGAGCTTCGAGCTTTGAAATTTATGATTTGAACTTTGTTGAGTTTCCGTTATTTAAGTTTCTCAAGTAATCTGATAGGGTGTTTTTTTTTTAATTTTTTTAATTTCTTAAGAGAAGAAGAATTACGAAAATTTGACATCAATCAAATTTATTATGTGCTCTAGAGAAGAACATTGAAATTTATAAGATGGATGTAACACCTGTGTAAGGTATTCCATAAATCTATTTTAATTTCTATATTTTATTATGAATTTCTTAATTTAATTGAAATACGCCTATCTACCCCTGTTCCGGAGACACAATACCTACACATTGAAATAAGTCAATGAATTAATAAAGTGATACATTTATAGGGGCATCGTATCACTAATTTATAACGGTATTAATACATTCTATTTCTGTAGGTAGCTCAGAATCTCATTCAACAATCCTAATAAAAGATTTTATTTAAAATCGAAGTATTATTCTTATATAATGGAAAACAATTAGATAGTATCTACCTATTTATAAATAGGTTACGTTCTAAGTTTGTTTTCAGGGATATAAATATATTTTTAAGAATAGAAATTTGAACGAATAGAAAACTTTTATAAATTTATGTTGGACCTAATTGATTACTAATATTAACAAAATTATTAACAATAATCGATCAGGTCCTACATACTCAAATTACAATGTGTCACATTTTTAATAACATTTTAGGGGCACTATCATAACAATGTTACGCAATTTGGGAGGCGGGTATGAAAAAAAAGTTATGCGTTAGATTCCGATCCAAAGCTGCAAATCAAAAAACCGGGTTTAGCTTTCGGATTCATTCAGAAACATTCCATTATTTGAATTTTATTGCAAAACGGAAATATTCTGACCTTCTCACAAAATAAGGCCGAGGCCCGGGTGGTTAAGGTACAACTCATACGATGGTACAGAAGTTACCGATGGCGATGGTACGCTAACTCGCTTTTTATATCTTCCATCTGCGTTGTACATTCATTTCACATATATGTTCACTTGTTATTCAAAAGTCTCCGACCTACGTTCATTACATTTAGTCTGTTTTACTAAAATACATTTAAACTAGAGGCTTTCTTTGCTTTGATAATCGCACCTTCATAATTCTGGGTAAGAAGCTAATTCTTTGAAAAAATCTGGAACCTACGTATAAATTACGTTCAGGCATCTCCAAAATAAACTATTTTTAAAACTTTTCGCTATAAATCCTAGATAGGTTTCAAAATTGTATAAATTTGTCAGAGCTACTTTACATCAACTCTAACGTTGAGAATTCTAATATCATAAAAATGAGAAGTTTTTAGAAAAATTACTAATAGTTTCGTGTTTATTTATTCCAACAAAAATATTGCTATTGGTAACATTGGCGGTTTTGCCTTCGGTAATAAAATGTTTTCTCAAAAGAGAGAAGTGGTGTACAGAAAATGCTCTAATCAATCTGTCATTTTCATTTCAATACTAAATTTCGTTGTAGGAGACAGGCTTTTTGACAAAAAATCAATAAATTTTATTTTCCATCCCTGACCGGGGAATTCCAATAATAAAATATCAGTAATTTCAATTTGGATTGGAATACGGATTCCAAAATCAAATTTGAAATCGGCGGACGGAAATGTCAGCCCCATTGATGTATAAAACCGTACGTCAATGGACACCCTCAAAAGTTGGTTTGACTTTTGACGTGTGATATTTTGAAACGGCAGATTTGATCTCGTTCGAGCTAGAGTCAAGCATAAATAAATACATATCACAATTTAACTTATCAGTTGTAGCCGGCTACTTTTATTTGCCTGAGGGCAGATTAAAAGAACGGAGTTAGGTACCTACTTTTATTCATTTGGGAAACCAATTGTTTTTGTAAATGTTTATACTATGGCGCGGGCGCTCTGAATACTGATTTTCATTAAAAAAATACATTACCTTCTAAAAAAATATTTTTGGCTTAACATATAAGCCCAAGGTTCCTATAAAATGTACGAGGATTTAACAAAGGTTTTCTCATCGAGGGGGTAGAGCGGTGATTGGCTAGAAAATCGTGACGTAGCTTGAAGTCCATTTTCCACTGGGAGAATTTGAATTTACTGCAATACAAGTGTCGTCAAGCTATTGTGTAGCTGTAGAGAATAATAATAATTCAGCTGGCAGTCTTGCCTACTAACGTTCCGATTTGCAATCTTTCAAGCAGTGCTTTTTAAATCGAATGATGTGTATAATAATTTTTAAATGGAATGATACAATTTATTTATAATATGGGGAACATAGGGGAGACCGGGAAAATCAGAGACAGAGACAACGACAGATAATTTAGTTGACTTATATTATCATTCATCCCTACCACGGGGTCAGTTGTACGTTGTAACAGTAGCAACGACGAGCTTAATTTCAAGTCAATATGTTCGATCGAGCCAAACCGTCGAGCATGAATATACGTGTAGGTACATTGCTATACATGTTGAAGTGAAAACTTCTTTAGCACAGTTGTGATTTCAAACCCGGTGAAACGAAAAATAGCGACACTAAAAAGAGACAAACACATACATCTATAGGATTTAGCCTGCGAGAGAATGAGATAGTATAATGGCTCTCCTCTTTGTGCGGTGCTTCGTAGCCTCCCCACTCTTGTTTACTTTAGTTTTATGAAGGTTTCACTTTTACCTCGTGTGAATTGCACACTGTTTTATTTATTCATTTGACCATTCACGCAGGTATCGTTAGGTGACCACTTTCAAATAATAAAAAAAAGTCAATACTCATTTCGTACCTGGGGAATAACAATGACACAACTCAAAAAACTTTTTATTTCAGGAGAGCAGTTTATTAACCAATAAAAAAGCATTGTTTTTCCAAAGTTGGGAAGCCGTTATGTAATTTAGGTACATATCTAGTGAATAGTTCAGCTCAAATGATCATTGTGCCACTATTTTCACTTGAACTCGAGGAAAATCTTATAATATACATATGTATATATTTTTTTTTAATTGAAAAAATTTTCCCTTGGTACAATACATACAATAGATACATAAATATAATGAAAGTATATAAAAGCTTAATACAATAATTATTACAATTATATATATATATATATATATTTTTTTTTTTTTAAATTATTCTCCCATAATAAGCAAATGCTTGTGTGTACGGGAGGAAGTATTATTTGTTTGGTTATTTTGATTTTTTTTAATTTTTTTTTTTTATTGCTGTTTTTATTTATATTTAGTACTTTGAAATTTAGTTTATGTAAATAATAAGATAAATGTTTGTTTATATAAATATATGCATATATATATAATTTTTATTATTTATTTATTTTTTAGTTGAGGTTTTCAGTATATTTTTTTAATTGTGTTTTGAAATTTTTGAAATTGTCACAAAGGGATCTTATATTTTCTGGTAATTTATTAAAGAAATTTGTTCCCAAGTATTTGTAGTTTTGTTGGCCAATATAACAATGACATTTTCGCTTTTAAGGCCACAATAATATTTTTAAGAATTGTGCCATTTTTTTCGAAGGTAGAACAGATAGCCAGGAACATTTCTGCGTACTTAACTAAAAAATGCAATTTTTTGACGTGTACCACTATTATCGCGTAAGTACGATTTATTATTTCATAAATTCTAGACAAAAACGTTTACCTACTAATAATGAAAGGTAGTGTAATTTTAAATGTTGAAGGTTGTTTAAGGAATGTTTCTAAAATAATCGGCGATTTGATCTAACTTGTATCTGGCGAGGGCCAGTGGGCCATGACTCCTGCGACCTACAAGGCAAACTATGTATGACCTGCTGTTTACAACATTTCTGCAATACACATTTAAAGTTGGTTCACACATTCAATTATTTTGACGAGTCTATAGGATGGTCGCAAAGTCACATGAATATTTCACCTCCTTATAATGAATACTTTTACTAGTCATTTTAATATTATTTTCACAAATAAAACCAGCATTGAAGCTATACAAGGTTAACAAGTGAAATTCGTTCATGAATCCTCTTAATTTGGCATCTTGGATCTACAGAAGATTACTCAAAATTAGCTGGATGGACATAGTTACGAACGAAGATGTTATGGTTCGGATGAATAAAGAAAAATAAGTTAATAATACAATAAAAATCTGAAAAATTTAATATCTAGGGTGCGTGATGAGACATGCAGAGTCTTGCATTTCATAATGCAGGGAAAGATTGCCGGAAGACGTGGCCCTGGAAGAAGAAGAACATAATGGCTGAAAAACCTTAGACAGTGGTTTGGCCAGTCTACTATAGAGCTGTTCCTGGCTGAAGTAAACAAAGTCCACATAGCCAACATGATAGCCAATGTCAGTTGAACGGACAGTGTACAAAAAGGAGAATAAACTATCAAACCATGTTTCGTTCAATGACTACTAATTTGGTTTCTTTTCGTCTAGATCTACGATGAAATTAAATATTTTCTCTAATATTCTCCAGTTCTTAATTCTGTTGAGATATTTGGTCATGTCCCCAGAGTTCATAAAGCGCTGTGCAATGTGCATAATATTGCAGTTAGGTACCTACTGACGCCAACAATGGGTTTTAAGGCAATGCACCACGACGTGTAATATTTGGAATCGGGCCGCTAACAATAACATTCCTTATATAGATGGCAATAAGGTTTAAATTCTTTCAAGAAAAAAAAATACATCACTATAAAAAGCTTTTTTAATTTGGGAAGTTTACGCACAAATATTTAAATGTTTTACATTTTCTAAAGGCGACCCGTTTAATTGATTCTCCCATCTTAACCAACGGATTGCAATCTTTAGAGCAAGTCGGATCGGAATACTGTCATAATTCTTTCGCTATTTCAATGGAAGATGCTCCGAAGAACCAGGGTCATTGATCCCCTCGACACCGGGGCATAGGTGGGAAACGCTGCCAATAGGTATACTCGTATGTATAAGATTGACATTTGTTACGTGAGACATGTGAAACTTAATTTGTCACATTCTACAATAAAACCCTAACTGAAAATGGGTTCATGAGTACGAGATTTTGGACTTTTTAGCAATTTTTATAGGTATGATACTTTATTTTTTTTCTGAGGCCAAGATGCGTTGTAGTCGCATATTAAATACTGTGATCTTCTAAAATATTTCTAACCGATCACATTTTCGACACGTAACCCGGGAATGTTTGTCTTTCTTATTAAAAAAATAAATTAAATGTATATACACATTTAACCATAGACATATGAATATTAGTAGACCTGCCCTAAGCGATTTTTCCCCCTCCCATTGGAACCATTCCATTGGAACCGGCTGGGATCGTGTATGGCTTCGCGTTAATCTAAAAAATATGACGTCATCATTCTTCTGCAAGCCAGCGTCGAGCACTCATCGGTGCATTTTACGAAATAAACGGTAAACATAGTGGCTTGTGTTTTGAAAACGTGTAAAATAGAAGTGAAAAAGAGAATAAACAAAATTTTCGTATTACATTCCATAGGCAAGCATTATTTTACACTATTTTAAGCCAATTCAGATCACATAATATGATCATTTTTGTAACATACACTGTCACTCGAGATACATGGCGTGTGCCCGTCCCTGTTTACTGGGGTAAGTAAATTATGAAACATTTATAAAAGTGTCTTCACTTAATACAGCAACAAAATATTGAACTCGACCTTGTAGGCGACCTTACTTTGCATATTTGGACTTTGCAAATATGTTCATTACGCGGCGAACAATTCGCGCTCCTATGTAAAAAGGTATATTCATTCAAAAGCAGAGTTTACTTTTAAGAACGAAAGTGTGATATTATAATGCGAGATGCCTATGTACTGTCAGATTGAGTTTTGACGAATCACATATCACCAAAGCCGTCCTCCTGCCCTTCGTCCCGCTGTAGTTGGTTCCTACCCCTCACCTTTCTGTTCTGGTCTATTAATATGCATATGTCTGTGCATTTAACCAATCCCAAAGGAATATTACAAGGAGATGAGCAACAGAGTTATCCAGTATAGTAAGTGATTATATTTCAATACTGGGTAGCTACGGGGTTAAGGAGAACCGTAGCAAGAACCAGGAATACAAACTTCGAAAGAAAAAAAAATAAGAATAGCTTTTTTGGTTCATTAGGCGAGAGTACCCAGGTGTCGCATAATCCATTAATCACAACCATTTCTTACCAGATTGAAACTGAGTAATCCCAACTTAGTGAGTCGTTTTAATTAAATCCTTTTAAATTTGCTCTTCGACAGGTTTTGATAAGAGCGGGTGTTTTCTCTACACTGCCAAGAAGCTCGCAAAAATATAAAGTGTTATAATTTATAATAATACCAAATCACACGGGATGTGTGGGATTATACTAATCTTCCCAAATTCTGAAATAAAGAATTTATTGTATTATATCTGTACCTAATAACCATATTTCTTATTGTACATTGCGGCGGCGTATCTTACCCGTGCACGAACTATTGAACTCGGCAATAATAAATATCTGTGCGTAATAATTTATATTATCGGTACAATAACTCCGTTCACGCCTTGCCTATTCTACTTTAATGTCCTTATAGTGATAGTGTATAGAAGATAATTCATTAGCTAGGCTTATTTACGATCGCTTTCACTAATTTAAACCAAGTCAAGAAAAAAACTTGGAAGATTTTGTAATTTAATAATTTGGTTAACCATTATTAACATCCGGGAACCATTTATTGGATAACCACACATCTGCCATTAGTCACTTCAGGTGTTTCGCTACGTTTGATGACTAAGCGGGGTGGCCGGGTCCATGGGGTAAGATTTGACTAGGTCTTGGCGACGAATGGGTTTGCCCACCTACTGCATTGTAAACCGGATCGGGAGAGATTGGTCAAGGGAGACCTAATCCAGCGGAATTCTCTCGACCTTGCACTCCAGTGGGAGGGATTTATAGGTCCGTCCTACCTGGACACATTGACCCCCAGATTCCCACCCACCCTCATACATGATTCCTTTCCCTAACTTCTCCTCTCCTTCCTTTCCATAAAAAGATCCTCAAACAGGATCTCAATGATGACATAGGTCCAGAAGGAATTTTTTTCCTCAGGGCCTTCTGTGTGGATCTAATGTAAAAAAATCTCAATTCCATTACATCAATATTTTAATAACAAATAATTTTCCATTCAAATATTTTCAAGGGTAATATTGAAACGGTGACCGGACAACTTATAGTCCAAGAGCCCGTGACGATCAGACCTTCGTAATTTTATAAAACCTGAAAGTTTCTCTGTGTATGTCCCTAATACATGACTATGAAGTTTGGATCACGCTGGCTTTGAAAGATATTATTTTAATTAATTATAATTGTACTTACGTTAAAGTGTAAAAGCTGAATTTTATATATGCATGTTACTTGAGGAACTATCAACATATGTTTTCTCAGTAATCAGACAATTTCGATGGTTCATTCACCTTGTCAGACACATTAAAAGCCTACCGTAGGTGCGAGCGCGATATACACATGCAAGCGGGTGGGAATGAAATGGTGCGAAATTTCGACGCTAGCAGAATACTTACTACCTTGTAAAAGTGCGAGCAAAATGTTCTTGAAATTGAGGTGCAATTTTATTCACCTTTGCTACCTACTATCTTTCAAGGCCACCGTGATCCAAACTTCATAGTCGGGGATCGTCTTTAACTGTATTAAGGACATCCACAGAGAAACTTTCAGGTTTTATAAAATAACGAAGGTCTGATCGTCACGGGCTCTTGCTCTATTAGAATGAAACCAACTCAGAACGTTCTTTGAAAAGTCATTAGAGGTGATGAAAAAAAAATATAAAAAATTGGTTAAATAGGTTACTTTAGATTAGGGTTATGGTCTATTTTAAAATATCATATATGAATAAGTTAACAATAATAATCTAAACGAAAAGATGAAAGAGAACAAGACACAGAAAAACAGAAAAAAGACCATGGTCGCAACTGGGACTCGAACCCAGACCTCTCCGTCTAACCGCTCTCGAAGGAGAGGTCTGGGTTCGAGTCCCAGTTGCGACCATTGTCTTTTTTTCTGTTTTTCTGTGTCTTGTTCTTTTCATATTTTCGTTTAGATTATTATTGTTAACTTATTCTAATATAATATATTTCACTGATGGGAATAACCTTAAAAAAAGTTATAAAAAGAAAGTTTTTCTTATAAAATTGAATATTTTAAAAATAATTTTGTAAAGCTTTTAATGACTTTTCAAAGAGGTGTTGAGTTGACTTCATTCTGAGTTGGCTTGGAACCCATTGAAACACTTCATACTTTATACGAATAACGTAATTTTAATAATCTATTTGTTTATTCGCTTTTCATCTTAACTAATGAATAATTTCCGCATCACACTGTAAATCAACTAAATGATTTATACCGAAATTTAGGTATGAATCAGTTCCTCCCATTGTTGTTAGATTGCGCCACAACTGGATACTTGTTTTATGCTTTATGAGCTTGTCTCTGGTCTATGGTACCATTTGGTAACAGAAGAAAGTTTGCGCCAACAATTCACACACTCCGCTCTGTATTGTGCAATGCACTTCCAAACTAATTAATTTATACACATCATATACGAACAATGCCATAATTCTGTCCTATCTCATTCATAAACCGGTTGGCTGTATTTATAGTTTATGTGAATTTCCATCGATCGCATGGTATTAGAAATGTTTAGAATCAATTTGGCTAGTGTAATAATAATTTTCACTGTGTTAAATCAAAATACTCTTATTATTAATAAAATTAAAAATAGTTTTTAAATGACCCGTTATTAAACTCGTTCCCTTTGTAAATTGTGCCATATTGCTCCTCTTCCCTCGACCGATTCTCAAATTTCCATTGACACCATTGTCTGTCTATTATTTATAATTAGTTTTAAGTAAACCCTGAAGAGCATTGATTAAAAAAACACGTCGGTTTTTTATCAACAATAAACGTGGTAATAATTGAGTATTCTATTAATTTTGTATTATTTTAACGAAAAGCTTAAAAATGGTATCTTTAGAGATAATTCTTATCATTTAATGAATGTTTGTTTAAATGTCAATATTTGAAGCTTTTACCAATAGGAATTCAATTTGGTAGGCAAGTATCTATGGGTACCGCCGTCTCGGGAACCATTTATTGGATATACGTCACCTGCCATACGTCACCCCAGGTGGTTTGCTACATTTGGTGACTTAGCAACTGGTTTCATGGGGTTAGGTTTGTCTACAACTTGGCTGTGGGTGCTTTCGCCCACCTAGTGGGTGACGGGCCGGATTGTGAGAGGCTGGTTGAGGGAGACTTATTATACTCTCCAGCCGGACTCTCTCAATTCATTACCTTGCACGGTAGTGGAAGGGATGGTTTCATATTTCCGTCATTCCTGAACACATTGACCCTCAGATTCCTTATCCACCCTTCGTAACTTTTTCCTTACCAGAACTTTCTTTCCCTAAAAAGATCCTCCACAAAGCATCTTCAAATATGACGTAGGCACTTGGGGAATTTTTTCCTAGTTTTTCTCCTGTGTGGAAATAATGTAAAGTGAAAGAAAATTGTGTTAATATAGATTAGATAAGGTGTAATATTAGGTTAAGTTAGACTAGAACCTTGTAGTCGGGTGGCAAATTATTTTAATATCTATTTTACTTCATCTTTCAGGCATCGAAAAATCACATGTATTTAAACTTGAATATACACCAATAAATAAATGTCAGAAAAGTTCACAATTATTTCGTTTAATTCAAGATTTAAAAATTGTCATGATTTTAGAGTACAACATATATGTACATGGGTATACATATGGAAGGTATCCAATCAATGAAGCAGTCAATCAATTCGGAAATTCCGCATTAAATATTTTTCATACATTAAGAACATCAGAAAACTTTTGAAGTGAATGGGAGATTTAACTCGTTTTTAATATAGTAGTAATTGATAAATTGTTACGTTTTAACTTTTGACTGGCGAGAGCGCTGAGGGTGTTCAAATATTAAAGCCCGTCTAGACGGGGCGTTGATTTTAAATTAGGACAAATTAAACAAGTGAATGGTGCGACCATCCAACACATCTACATGTAAGAAAAACACATTTGTAATTTTGTAAATGGCCATTATAGTAAAAAGTGCATTTGTAAAGTTGTAAAAAACAAAATAAAAATGTTTTCTTTGCGAATTACCACTTTTAGTACTTACCACTTATATTAAATTTATAGCCACTTTTCTCTTTAATTTTTTTTTTGAACACGTGTTTTACAAATCATTTTACTTTATTGGACTAAGAAGTACGTGGTTTTTAAAATTATATTCAGCTTTAAAATATTATACCTATTTGATCGTTGGCAAAATGAAAGAAAAGTAAACATTTGGAAAGTAAAATGAGGGCGCAATGAGAATTGATAATTGACTGCTTTGATCGGGCACTTATTAAATATTTGAGTTTTAATTTGTAAAAAAAACGAGAAAATTACCCCAAACATCAAATTTACAGCATTCATCTGAATTCATTGATTATTAAACGGTGTAGCCTCATTTCTAAAAATCTCTCTTTTTCTAAAAACGAAAATCGTTCCTCAGATTTTTGAACCTTTGAATCTCATCGCGTATTCTTCTAAACAACTGGTTCACAATGGAACCTATTCGATCTAATTCTGAACTCATTATACATTTCTCGTAAAAATACGTACCTACCTTCCTTCTTAGACGTGTTCTGTTCTTTATCTGAGAACGTTCTTACATAAACGACGTTTGTAGTGTAATTATATCGTTCCCATACGCATTCTTTAAATGTCTGAGTAAACACTTTCAAAGGCTTAAAGAACAAAAACCTTATTCTCTAGATTCATCAGAATAAGGTTCTGTTATACAAAAAACATCTTAGAAACAAAAGATTATGTAACTGTAATGTTATAACAAAACGATGTATCCAATAAAATCAACAATCTGTTTAAAACCTACACCGCATCGGAAAATAAAATGATTTTATAATTCACAAATACACTTCACCAATAATATTTTTTTAAATGATTTTTGGTTTTTTCCAAGTTAGTATATATATAACTTCAAGCAAAAGGGTTTTATCTACTATACTAGGAGAAGCATAAATTTTTTTTTCGATGATTTCATTTCAGTTTTTTAAAAAACTTCCTTACGTTTTTTTCGGCAACTAAAGGTTTTAAAAAATTTTAAGAGTTGAATAATTTAAATTAATTAATTTCTGATTTAATTAATTTTAGTTTAATGTTTTAAATTTAAATTTATTATTTTTTATTAATTTTGACTCAAAAGACTGAATGAAGTTTTACCACAAAATTGACTCCATTTGTGATGTAGATTCTTCAGTTTCTGACACCGTGTATGAAGCATAAAAATGATGCAATTATTTAAAAAAAATATTTATTACAAGTCGTCCAAAGTTTCTTAATCATAGTCCTCGCACGCCACCATTCGGAATGTCATAATCCTTCGGAGCGAGCTGCATCTGTATGCATGAATGTCTGCTGAGCACTGCTCTGAACGCTCCTGCTTTCGCCTATCGAACCATAAAAACACACGCTCTAGTCTCTTCCCTCGCTAGGACTTGTTCACAAAGGAATTTTCCTTATATGTACAATAACATAATATACTAGACTCAATATCGCTCGCTGAAACTAGTGTTGAGTGAGACGATGTTCCTGAAGACAGTAGCTATTCATCGCTGAACAGATGATACATAGAAGATGTGATCTGTTTATATATCAATTAAACATTTAAAAAAAACATTATTAACTTGCTATTTTGTTTGCATTCTATAAAAATATCGATATCCCTTAACTTGTTGAACGTTGGATGGTATTTCGAAGAACCGCACGAAAATTACATACGTACATGTGTTCTGGTAAAATATCGATATACAAACAAAGTGATTGCTTCTTGTTTACCAGATAATATATCTTATTATTCATGTATATTACATGATAATACCGTAAGAGGTTTTTCCAGAATAAAACAAAAAAAATAAAGAAAATTAAATATTCTCCCATTTTGGAAATAATTGTCAAAAAATACAAATATATACTTATTTTATTATTTCTACACAAACCTGAATACATAAAACAACATGAGAAAACACAATTCAAATGAGTTTTTAAAGAAAAAAAGACCTTTATACTAATTTGAAAACGTAAAATATTTTTTTTTCGCCATTGACAGTTGCCCAAAGTGACCCGCAGTCATAGAAAATTCATTTAAAATCATTCCGAGAAGTTAGTTTAATATCCTACATAAGGTACAAAAATATTTATTTTCAGTTATTCCCTCCACACAGCAATCCTAAATATGACATTGGCATCTTAATGACTTTCAGAGGGGTGATGAAATTGTACATTGTTGAGTTTTCCAGTCACCTAAATAAACATACATTTACATAAATATACAAAAAATGTTTTTGCGTCCAATTACGGATTTTAGGGTAAACGTAACAAAACAAATTAGTGGTTCCACTCATATTATGTTATCATGTAAGCTCTGTTTTATTATTGCCACAAATCCCTTTCACAGAATCAGGATTTATAGGGAAAATAATAATTAATAAACCTCTGACCGCAGGAGGCACAGACAACCGAAATATATATTCTTGATGATTATGGCTAAGTAACAACAAGTACCGAAAAAATATATTTTTGATGATGATGGCTAACTAACAAGTAGAATTTACCAGTTAAATATATTTTTGGTACTTTTACACATTATAATTTAATTTATCATAATTCAGATTATTTTATTTTACTTATTAATTAATATATTGAGTGACAGCATCTTTACATCGTGTTGTATTTTGGATTCGGTCCCAATAAAGACATAAACAGGCAAAGAAAATAAAGGTAGCAACCTCTCCCACGTTTCTCCAACTCACCCACGCTGTGAATACTGATAACCCAGTCCGAGAAAGCATACCAAACATTATCATAATGAAAATCAAATTGCGGAATTTAATTAAACTGTGATATTACATTTCTGGATGAATTTTCGGCTTGTGTAGATACTCCCACATTCATTGGAAACTGTTTAAAACCAGCCCAATGGTTTATTCAAAAATAATAATCAACATATTGTATTTTTTTTCTGAATTAATTACCTACGAGGAACGAGTATATTGTGATATTATGTGTGAAGTGTAACAAACTTTCAATATACTCGTGTATGAAGATTTCTTAGATATGATTTTTTTTTTTTTTTTAATGAGCACAATTACAAATTCAAGTTAAACATTTCTCGTTAAACCCTTTCATGATCCTTCGTCTCTTAGTTAAAAAAGTCAGATATTATTCTAAACGAAATAATCTACTGATGGTTTCATAATATCCCAAATAAAGATAAAAAATCACTTTTTATAAAGCAAGAAGTTTGTAACTGTAGAATCATGGTCTTATCACCTTCATAGATAAAGTACAATGCCAAGTAGCAGTTTTTGAAATGTAAGTCAAGATTTCAAGAACATTTGCGATGTTTACACATAATCATGATAGAACCTACTTACAAAAGTATTCTCATTCGTTATTTATTTTTCTTTCTACAAATAAATAATGAATAATAAATGTTGTGGCTGAAGTGCGAAACCTACGGATGAAAATGAGTGAAATAATTCATACCGAGTCCGAGGCGCCTTGTATTTCTGCCATCTCACGGTATATATTTTTTTAAAAGTTCAACAAACATTCGGCAACTCTTAGACTGAAAAATAACATAATGAATAACAGATCACTTTGTATAAACCACTATATTATAAACAATATCTACATGTTTCGATAACAATGTTATCTTAATCAGGATATGTTAATATATCCTGATGAAGATAACATTGTTATCGAAACATGTAGATATTGTTTATTTTATAATATAGTGATTTATACAAAGTGACCTGTTATTCATTATATAATTAATGATGCCACAAAGTAATTTTGCGAAGTTTGAAGAAGTGAAAAATAACATTTTAGGCATATAATGATAAGGAGTTAATTATTACTTGACTTGAACGGGAATCTATCCAGCAATGTTCGGGTCCGTAGAACTAAGTCATAACCATCAGATATCTAAGTTTTTAACGAATTAGTATATAAATGCTCGAGCTTTATGACAGAGCTCCCAGCTGTGGATCTGGGGATTGAGTCCGAGGTTCAATTTCTGATGATATGCAAAAAGCAGTTTTGGGAATGGGGTATTTTTATAAACTATGAATACCGTTAAAAATGTGTGGAAGATTTAAATTTTTATAAGAAAAACTTTCTTTTTATACTGTTTTGAAGGTTATTCCCATCAGTGAAATATATCATTTTAAAATAAATTAACAATAATAACCTAAACGAAAATATGAAACAGAACAAGACACAGAAAAACAGAAAAAGACAATGGTCGCAACTGGGACTCGAACCCAGACCTCTCCGTCTAATCGGGACGAGTGCGTTAACCATTTTCGCTATTGCCACCTTCTGTCAAAATGTCATAATTGTCAATCTCATATTTTCAAATTTTAGAATTACATTATTATCAACTAATTATTTTTCTCCATATTACAAGCAACTACCCTTTTTATTGGAAACAATCATTCTAAGAATTGGTTTGTGACCTGGATAGCGTCTCGGATAGATATATTTGAATTTAATTATATGGAACAATTGACTTTTTTTATGAGAGTCAAATGAATATTCAATTTTTATAAGAAAATCTTTCTTTTTATACTTTTTTGAAGGTTATTCCCATCAGTGAAATATATCATATTAGAATAAGTTAACAATAATAATCTAAACGAAAATATGAAAGAGAACAAAACACTGAAAAACAGAAAAAGACAATGGTCGCAACTGGGACTCGAACCCAGACCTCTCCGTCTAACAGGGACGAGTGCGTTAACCAATTTCGCTATTGCCACCTTCTGTCAAAACGTCATAATTGTCAATCTCATATTTTCAAATTTTAGAATTACATTATTATCAACTAATTATTTTTCTCCATATTACGGGCAAGATATAAGATTTAAAGTTTATTTTCTAATTCTGACTAAAATTGTGCAATTTTAATAAGTTCATTAATAATTATTGATTTTAAAAACTGCACATTCCGAAACGATTTCAACTGGCTCTACAATGTCATTGTGACATAGAAAACGTCAATGTCTGGTAAGATGGCTGTCACCAACGTTACCGGGTGACGTCAACGCCGCTGAATTCACAAATGAAATCGTACGTGCCGTTTTGGCGGAAAATCGAAAATGGCACATTTTTAATCATCATAGAAAATGTATTCGTCTACATAAAAAAAAATCTTACATTATCCTAATTTTTTTCAAGAGTAAAAAAGTAGAGAAAATACCCTATTGAATTCAATTATACCAAAATTTATAGTACCCACAGAAGAAAGAGAGGATTGATTTACATATTTATAATTTATATGATATGTTGAGTCAAATGAAATTGTCCCCGTGTTTAAAAATAAATGTTGTATTTTAATAAATTCTCGATTTGATTCGCGGTTTGAAGTAATTTTGTAATTTTGAATACGAAGTAATTTTGTACAAAGATATTTATAAATTAAACGTAGAAAATAAACACGTAGATAATCGTTTTACATATATTGTATACAAAATTACGTTACTCTACCTACCTATATTGTTACACCCACAACCGATTTTTCAGTATGTGTGCGAAATTATAATATTAAACAATAAAATTGTAAATAGATTAAAGTTGATATCGAAGAGGTGCATAAAATGATTTTATTATAGTAGAGTCGAACTTCATGGAGGTTGAAATTTAATAATATTTATAATAATAATATATTTAATAACAACAAATGGGACGGAATAATAAAATCTAATATAATTCTGGTATTATAAAAAAAAAATCGGACATCGCCTTTCCCGTATAAATGTGCACCTGAATTATCCAATGCTTGTTTGGACTAATGACATTATTTCTTAGTATTTTACATTTCACAACAACGCTGGGTTCAATTATTCGCTTCCCACTTATTCACGCTATTTGTTTCTCTGGCGATATTCTTTATTCTATGCTGTTAACTGCTAACTTCCTTCTTTTTTCCCCTGTCCTTCATCATCTCTTTCATTCGCCAATCTGTTATATAAAAAAACAGACTAATCTGTACTATTTTGAATATTTCAGAACATCTATTGCTCTATTAGCTGATACTTCTATTTCGTTATGTGTGTTTTCTTCAAGAGTTATTTTTGTCACCATAAGATAGGATATAATATTTCCACCCATTGGTAATAAAAAAATACATTTACATGTAAAATAAATAGTATGCGACCTAATATCGTTCCTTGTGGAATTCCGAAATCTTTTGATTCTGTTCTCATTAATTACTCATTTATTCCAACGTTCTGCATTATTTGATGAAGATATCTTCCTATGCATTATTTGGCACGGCCATTTATTTATTTAATTTTATTTATTTATTTATGATTAAAAAAGTGTAATTAAATAAAGTGTATTTTCAGCACTTTTCAGATTGGAAACTACTCTCAGTATTGCCCCGGTGAAAAAACACCATTCAGAACCGAAATTCTTCTCAAAATGACTTAAATCGTGTCTAGTGACCAGATCTGAATACTCAGGTACTTCTTCTTACATTCATCACTCCTTCAAACCTAACAACATACCCCATTTTATTGAGAGTGCCATAGTACCACTGACAATAGGGAACAGTTCATAAGGACTCTTTTCCGTAATCACATAAAAATCAGCATAAAAAATGGATTAGTCCCCGTATCATATCATTATGTTCAGTTAATCTTTCCTCGTGGCATAGGAATGCGCTCATTATACATAACAAATATCGTTCCGTTATGCTCTGTAAGAAGAGAAACCATCTAAATCGTCCGAGCGCAAGAGTTTAAAGCTCATGATAGCTTATGATCGAATAATTTACCTCCGATAAATTATTGCTAGTCGTGTACCAAAAATCATCGCCGTTTATCGGTTACCTGTTACCGCAGTAATACTTCCTACGCCATCGGTTCAAAAAACGCATTTATTTAACACAAGTAATTGTTGAGTGCATGATGTTATGAAACTTTTAGATTATAAATTATGGAGGAAGTGTTACATTTGTCACTTTCGGAAGAACCAAAATAATGTGTTTTTTCGATTTCTGACAGAATGTATTCGAGAGTATTGGTTTCCTGTTTGTTCCCTTATTAATTTTCATATTTAAAAGTTTAATTTATTTTTAGGTAGATAATCCTCACACTTTCTGGAGAAAATCTTGAATGCAATTTACTACTTTATATTGGTTGTTTTGGTCAGCAGTAATTCGTCCTCAGAGAATACGTTCTTTCAAAATTCCGTATTCTTATAAGACAGTAACTGTAAAAAAGGATTTTTTATAGGAAGGAGCAAAAACTCTAACTGTGAGCTCTGGCACAATAAATATTACTTTATATTTATGCGTCAAATTCCTTTGTAAAATTTGTAAATATTTTTTTAAGATCATGAATATCTCTTTGGAAGGAATAATCTGACAATATTAGAATTTCTTCTATTATTATCATAAGTCGGCACAATATTGGAGGTTTGCTTAGGGCTTACATTTTAATTAATTCTGACGAATTCGTAATTATAGTACCTTATTTTCAGTCCGGATATAAGGTATTTATGTTTAAGAAGAATAAAAACAGTACCTTACCATTAAAATATTTCACGTAAAACGGTTTGAAAATTTTATAAAACCGTTTTGCAACTATAAATTTAGCGGCAAGTACCAGATTTTATTTTTCAAGACGATGAATTAATAACTTTTGGAGAGACTCGTTTGGAAAGATCTGAAATTTTAGTAATACGTTTTTCAGAATTAATTTAAACAAAACCCGAGGAAAGATCAAATTTCCGGGCGTGCTAGGGCGAATTCGACCATAGGTCCGTCCAAAACTGTGCACGCTTTCTTCACTGATTCTGACTATCTTTTAGGATGTTGTACCGCCATAATGAACGAAAATCGTTGATTAAGAAATGATGGAGGACTTATATAGCTAGGCAGGTGATCGACCTTGCGACGTCTGTTTGAACCTCTCGACCCTTCGACCAATTTCTGTTCGCAAAACTAATCCCATAAAGAGCAAATTTTTTTTTTACAATAACTCCCCGCATGAGGCCCTGAAGAAAACACTTCCCCTCTGGCCCTATGTCATCTTTGGGGATGCTGTGTGGTGGTTCTTTTTAGGAAACGAAGAAGAGGATGTTCTGGGTAGGAAAAAGGTATAAGAGGTGGTTAGGAATCTGGGGTCAGTGTGTCCAGGAGTAACGAACGAATGATTCCATCCCTCCCACTGCAATTCAAGGTGATGTTCGAAAAAACTCCTGATGGAGAAGTCAAAAGGTCTCCCTCAACCAGTCTCTCCCGATCTGGCCTGCCACGCAGTTGGTGGGCAAAAGCATCCGCCGCTAAGACCCGGACAAACTTTCCCCGATGTACCTGTAGCGAAAAGTCACCAAACGTAGCGAACCACCTGGGGTGACTTATGGCAGAGGTGTTGGTTATCCAATAAATAGTTCCCGGGGCGGCGGTACCCATAACCGCCTCCCAAACTCGAGCAGTTGTTATTTAAATGTTAATAGGTAGGTACTATTTGAAACCTATTTTACAAAAAAAAAGTTAATTATTATTATTATAGTCTAGGTATACCAAAGATAAGGGAGGAACAAAACATTAAAATATTATGTGTCGGTAGTAAGCCTGTTAGTTTTGTCAACATAAATTGATTGCAATATTTCTATGTTAACTTTCATCGTTGTTCTGCATCCAGCTGATCGGAATGAAAATTTCTTCCGTCGTTACGAAAGAGCCCATCTTGAACTTTGGTTAGCCGGGTGAGTGTGGGTCTTTGGTCGCGTCCATCGGCATTTCTGATCGCCAAGGTGATACTTACACCACAATGATGTATAATATGCGGGTAACTTTATAGGGATACCGCCGATAGCTCCATTGTAACATCTACACCTTTCCCATAAACGACGTATGAATCATAGGTGGCAACATAGTTACGATGTGTCTGATGTGGTGCTGGGATTTTTTTTTACAATAGCTCCACACAGGGGGCCCTGAAGAAAACAATTTCCCTCGGGGCCTATGTTATATTTGGGAATGCTGTGTGGAGGGCATTTTTAGGGAAAGGAAGGAGAAGAAGTTCTAGGAAGGAATCTGGGGGTCAGTGTGTCGGACGTATGAATCAACTCCTCCCAATGCGATGCAAGGTGATGGGTCGAGAGAGTCCGGCTGAAGAAATCAAATGGTCTCCCTCAACCAGTTTCACCCGACCGGACCCGCCACGCAATGGGTGGTCAAACGCATCCACCGCCAAGACCTAGACTATCCTAACCGCATGAACTCGGACAGCCCGGCTAAAAGTAGCGAACCACTTGGGGTGACCTATGCCAGGGGGGTTGGTTATCCAATAAATGGTTCCTGAGTTCGCTTCACAAATAGCGATTATTCCGAACACGTAGGTATCCGCATGGAATATTCCGCATAATATGTAAAACTCCGAGAATACATTATTTCGGACACACAATTGCGAATACACATAATATTGCAATAATAGATAACTCCGAACACCATTACGTAATAAACGGATTAATACGGACGCAGATTATTGCGAACACAGATTATTTCCTACAGATGTTATTCATGATATAGATTACTGCGTACATTGAAAACCACGAATACACATTATTACTAAATCTCCCAAAAGTTATTGGTAAAATTGTAATAGGTCACATATTTTCATAAAAAATTAGAAGTTTATACATATATTAATATTACACGCGATAATCCGTGTCCCTAATAATGTGTGCGCGGGATGATCTGTGCGTGGAGTTCCATAATAATAATTGTGTTTATTTCAGCCGAACAGAGCGGTGAGT
Organism: Limnephilus lunatus; assembly: GCA_917563855.2. Taxonomy (NCBI): domain Eukaryota; kingdom Metazoa; phylum Arthropoda; class Insecta; order Trichoptera; family Limnephilidae; genus Limnephilus; species Limnephilus lunatus. The sequence continues at coordinate 28,631,850 of OU830592.1, read as the reverse complement.
GCAATATTCTGTTAGCCATATAAAAGTGTACATCTATATTCTTACATTAAATAATAGAATATACAAGATAAAAGAAAAATTAAAATATAATAATAACCATGTTTAGTACTTGTATACTACGGAGGCTTTAAGTGGATTCTCCATGCTTGGTGGAGAGGCGCAACCTGCCACTGGGCCACGGCCTGGACGAGAGTGTTTTTCGATCTTCGGAAGCACCGACTCGTCCCGGCTATTCTGTGGCGCATCAAAGCAGCGAACCCATGTACTCTTCCTTCTGCGAACATCTGCGAGGCTCTGCATCGCCAAGGTAGGCCGAACAGCGTCCTAAATGCGTGGTTGTATTGTACTCGGAGTGTGTATCTCGTCCATAGTTCGCCGGTTTAAAAGCTCATGCAGTAGGTCTGGAATATTTGCTTCTTCGTCGGAGGACTGCACCTGTTGAATCTCCTGACGAGCATGTTTATATGTGTGAAATTATTGGATACGGATTAATCAATGTTAGGAGTTTTCTACACGCGTAATAATCGAAGTTAGTTTATTCACCGAACCGTCTGATCCGTATCACAGGAACAATTCCGCCAATTGTGTCGGTATGTTAGACAGTTGAATAATAAAGAAACGTGTTTTTACGTAACATTTTCGCTATAGTTATAAAGCTCTCACGAATTGGCAGGCTGGGTGAATATTAAATTACTCCAGGTTCCCCGCACGCAGTTCGGAATACCCAATACCCGACATATCTATAAAGGTCGGCATCGACCGACCACCTTAGAGAATTCGGGAAATCGAACAAAGATATTATCATATTAGAATAAGTTAACAATAATAATCTAAACGAAAATATGAAAGAGAACAAGACACAGAAAAAAGACAATGGTCGCAACTGGGACTCGAACCCAGACCTCTCCGTCTAACCGGGACGAGCGCGTTAACCATTTTCGCTATTGCCACTTTCTGTCAAACGGTCATATTTGTCAATCTCATATTTTCAATTTTTTTTAGAATTAACATTATTATCAACTAATTATTTTTCCATATTACGGGCAACTCCTTTTATTGGAAACAATCATTCTAAGAATAGGTTTGTAACCTGGATAGCGTCTCGGATAGATATATCCGAATTTATTTATATGGGCAATTGACTTTTTATAAAATTCTAAATGAATATTCAATTTTATAAGAAAAACTTTCTTTTTATAACTTTGTTGAAGGTTATTCCTATCAGTGAAATATATCATATTAGAATAAGTTAACAATAATAATCTAAACGACAATATGAAACAGAACCAGACACAGAAAAGGACAATGGTCGCAACTGGGACTCGAACCCAGACCTCTCCGTCTAACCGGGACGAGCGCGTTAACGCATTGTGTCTTGTTCTCTTTCATATTTTCGTTTAGATTATTATTGTTAACTGATTCTAAAATGATATATTTCACTGATGGGAATAACCTTCAACAAAGTTATAAAAATAAAGTTTTTCTTATAAAATTGAAAGATATTATAAGACATATTATTGTTTTTTTAATGAGCTACGTAAAATGTGATGTACTAAAGTTTCGATTCAGGAAATGTTTTTAAAAATTGCAGCAATTCCTTGAAAAAATTATGTTTTTTGTGACGAAATCAAAACTTTATTTTTAACTCGGGAAAGGAGAGAGGTTGAAAACAATCATCTGAAACTCAAATGCCAAAACTCTAAACCTGAAGATATTATTCGCAATGGACGATTCTCGAATTTAAGTATATTTTATATTACTGAAGAGAAGCATAGAAAGAAAGAAAGCTGAAGAATAGAAAAATCGCAACTGAGGTGGCTTGGGCACGCACTAAGAATGTCTGATAACCGAATTCCGAGGAAAATACTAAGTGCAATTCCAGAGGGTGGATGTATAGTGGGCCGCCCCAGACACAGTTGGGCAACTCCAGAAACTGTGTGAGGAGGAGACGGGACTGCCATGGACGGCGACCGAACAATCAGCAAAAGACAGGGACGTATGGAGTGTCGATGCAGTGGGTCCCCGACCCAAATAGGCTAAGGGAAGAAGAAGATGTATTTTTTTTTAAATTTTAAAAATGTACTCCTTAACCAAAATAATACAATATTCTTAAAAGAGTCTTGACATGGACTACAATATAATAGCAACTTTTTTCATACAGTACCTACACGAACACATTGATGAGGAATTGTCGATTAAAAAATTGAATATAAATTAAATTCAATTATGTTATCATTAAGTTTTGCAAGTATTTTAGTTTTTTTTTTAAATATTGTGACAGTTATTTCAGCTTACAAGGCCAATTTCGAACTATCGCGATTCGATACAGTCGACATTATTGTCGACCGTGGTTTACATAACTGTCCACATACTAAAGATTTCAAACCATTCACTTTCCAATTCTGTTTTTTTTTCAATATTCGCCAAACAATTTACAGAACCAGTGTGGGGCTTTTTTTAACAATTTTACTTGGAAGATATTTGTCAAAACAACAACAATACGAAGGAAAGACAAATTAAAATATATTTTTAAAAAAAAACCTAGAACTTTTAATATCATTGTTTATTGGTAATACATGGTAAGATAAATCATAACGATGGTAATAAGAACAAACAAAATCAACACAAAATAGAAGTTACAATTTTAATTAGTTGGAACCACCGGATAAATTGAATGGGGGTCTCGATCCGCCGTCGAGAACCGATCTCTGACAAGTCCACTAAAGTTGATTCGGATTAAATTGAAAATGTTGTTAGCGGCTTCCAGCAGCAATGCTCTCATTGATCCAGTCGAGGAAAAACTGGGGACGAACGTATCCTGATGCAGAGTCATAGTCGCATCCATTGTCGTTGACGAAACTGACGACACCGATCAGGGTCGGAATACCATCATCCTCCACGTGGATAAGGGGGCCACCGCTGTCACCCTGGAAAATAATTATATCATTGAATTATCACTAGATGTTTAAATAGTGTTTTTATCATTTTTAAAGCAATACTTTAGGAAAGTACAGGCAAATCATTATAAAGAGTGCTCGTTTATAAGTATGCTTTTATGCGCAACGATAGTGGTTAAAACTTTTTCGAACTAGTTTGCAACACCCGACCGCAGTGCCCTATTACCCTGCAGTAGTTCTACTATACAGTTTAATACTACAAAAGAAAGAATAACTTTATTATGATTTATCCGTAACTAAATACAAGGAAAATGGTCAGGCAACAAAGCTATATAAGCAATATTATAAATAATATGTGAAGGTATCATTCATTGAGGTAGTTAAGTAACATCATTGTACATTGTTATAGACAAGCTGAAGTACCCAGCGTTGCTCGGGCTTTACGCAGAGTTTTTCGAAATCAGATGTAGACAGTAAGTTTTCTCTTATTTTGAACGTCAAGTGTGCCAAATTTCATAAACCTCGCAATAAAACTATAGATTTTTGTAAACATAAATCCACGCATTTTTTAAAATTTCTTATTTATATTACTTCAACAATCTTTTGATCGAGGCCCAACGATGAATAAAAGCAGTCGAATTTCGAAATACACGAACTATATTTAACAAAAGTTGTCGAATTTCGAAATTCATGGACTGCCACGCAGTTTAAAATGAGTTGAAATATTTATTTGGCTGGATATGGCAACACCCACCAAATGAGAAATGTTATCGATCATGGAAATTTGAAATGCTGTAAAAGACAATAAATCAAAAAATGAGTTAAATATGTAATTTTTCTTTTTTTTTTCTCTTTCGATAATTCATAAATACATTAAATATCACCTCAAGGGCGTTTTGTGAGGTTTATAAAAAAGCAACAAATCTTCATCACAATTATAATTCATCAAACAGCCTCCAACAGGTTGGTCGACTGACTTGTTTGTTCCTCTAATAAACCTTTATTTCTATGGCCCTCAAACATACACACAAATCACTCTGGACATTTTCAAACAGACTCACTTAACGATACGAACGTAGGAATACCATCGACCTGTACACGAACAGTATATACACCTTGAGGCACCTAAGTTTTAGGAATCGAAATACATTTTGTGCTCTGTTGCTATTATAAAATTGATGACCTAACAATATTGGATCGATAGACGTAATTTCCGGCGATTTTATATCGATATCCCGAACACATGATGTCGATAGCCAAACCGATATTGACACGAAATCAAAAATAAGTAATGGTTTTATGGTGGTAACACTGGCGGATCTGTCTTCGGATTGACATTCCTAAATGTTAAACAATAAATTGACACCCGAAGTTTACTTAAAAACTTTTTTATCAATTATTAACCGTGCTCGTAAACATCTCTAACTGACCATAGATGACGGTTTTAATCAACATCGTATTGATATTGGGTTTTATTGATCGACCGTACGCTGAGGGGTATAGGTTTTGGAAATACGCGACCGGTAAACACAGCTAACGATAGGTCCGAAAGCCGATTTAGGAAAATGTGATAGACACTGTAGACTAGGATAAAGATGTTATTCATCTTGTTATTTCTCCTTGCTTCTTCGCCCACCCTTACTTACTATTGATTTTGACAACTAACCAGTGAAAATGTAAGCAAATAGTGCAAAAAGAGGATACTCACGTTGCAAGTGCTTTGCGCTGGACTCTCGATGCCAATAGCGCAGATGGTTGAGTCCACGATGATTTCGTTGTGATTTACAAAATCCAAAGCGCACCGTGAATTTTCGATAACGATCAAATTCACGTAGTTGAGGGTCTCAGAAACTGGAAGGGCTGAAATGAAAAACATTTTTAAATGAATTATATCAAACAAAACACATGCAGTACGAGTAGTTATTATTAATGTAACACCTTTGAGATAAATCAATTGTATTGAGCAGATAATCATTTTCATTGACCTATCAGGGACTATAATAATGGTCGAAATGTCTTTTATGAATTGTGAATGTGAATTGACGACTTCAGTTTTCTTTCTAATCGGTATTGATCGAGATTTTTAAGGCTTTCTTTGTTGAGTGATTACGATCCTTCGCTGCAAATGGCGTGCCGTATGTAAATTTTATTTGATGAATTTGTGTTATTTCACTATTTATTCATTTAAAAAATACATATATTTTTTTATTTACGTATTGATACGTATTTGCGGCAGGTTCCTGAGTGGTAGATAATTTCAGAATAGTCATGGTTTAAAGGACAAACTATTAGAAACGAAAACATTGTTTAAAATGGCTTTAACCGTATTAAGTGACCAGGTTTGGTTCCCCGCCTTATTTCTCCCTATCTCCTTCCCCTTCCCAGAGGATGCCATATGGTCAATTTAAATACCTCAAATTGTAATATTTAATCATTGCAGACAAAATTAGCGACTCTCAATCGAAAATTTAACACAGAAAAATCAGAAGGCGACCATGTCGCATCTGGGAATCGAACCTAGGACCTTAGCCTTGTATAACCTGTAACTCTTATAAACTCTTAAAAAAACAAGAGAGATGGTAGCAGTTGGGACTTTTGTGCCATAAAATAAAGATATAGATATCATTTCAATGGATTTTCTGTCCATTTAATGTAAATATTGCATTTAATTATTTTTTTTATTTTTATAATAGACCCGATATAGTTTTACATGACAAAATTAAGAAAATAACTTATATCATTGATGTCGCTATTCCAAATTCTTGTAATATTCAGAAAACTGTTTCTGAAAAAATAAGAAAATATACAGATTTAGGAAATGAAATTAAAAGAATTTGGCATTCTCAGACTATAAAAATATTACCATTTGTTATTTGGGCTACTGGCATTATACCTAGCTCTCTCGTTCAAAATTTAGGCGTATTAGATTTGTCAAAAAATTTGTACATAAAAATGCAAAAGTCGGTCATTTTAAATACATGTAGGATTACGAAAGATTTTTTAAATATTTATATTGAGGGATCAGTAGGATTTATCGGACCAGTTAGGATTTCATCAGAGCCGAACCCTCTGATATGAAAATATCTGGAGTCGGTGAAATATTTTCCCATTATGTTTCTGGTGGATTGACGTATTGTTCTTGTATTGTTTTATTCTCATATAGTGCACTTACATTGCGTTCATTTACTAGATATTCATTTGTGGAAAAGTGTGTGGAAGGGTTTAGTCTTTCATTTGGGAAAGATTCAACCCGGACATAAAATCTGGAGCACCGTAAAATGGGATTTTTATTAAATGAATTATGAAACTGGTACCAGTAAAGTTCTAACGGGTTGTTCCAGGCTGCAACTTGTAGAGAGATGGTGGCCAACCTCCTATAGGAAATGGCATCAAAACAAGAAGGATGTTATAAACAAAATCTTACTGTTTCCAATCCTTCCCCATCCACTGGCTGTGGCCAAAGCTCCAACGTATGTCTCATTCAAGGCATCTTTTCCGGGGAGTCGGATCGGTCTGATAGTTGCTGCAAATACATAAATAAACAGTTTTTTAGTAAACCCTGAGGAAGGGAGCAACGCTCTCGAAACGTGTTGGTTTTATATACATCAAAAATGCTTAAAAAAAAAAAAAACTTTTAGTTTAGAATTAAAACGGAGCCACAAAATGAAATTGCTGTATTTGTAGAAGAAGCAGTTTGCTTTTTATATTAATTAAAATCATTTTCTACGTTTGAATAAATGGTTCCATGACAAAACAGGATAGAGATAAAATAGAACATTGCAGCGATGAAAAATATTTAGGCTATCAAGTTTTAATTTTGGAGGCGACTATGGGTACTGCCGCAATGAGAATTATTATTTGGAAAATCAACACCTTTGCCATGGGTCACCCAAGTGGTTCGCTATGTTTGGTTGGGCAGGGATGCCCGGGATCATGGGGTGAGGTTTGTCCCGGTCTTTATGACGGATGCGTCTATCCACCAGCTGTCATGGGTCGAATCGGGAGGAACCAGTTGAGAGAGACCCTTTGACCTTTCCAATTGGTCTCCCTCGACCGCATCCGGAATGGTTTCATACGTCCGTATATTTTCAATTATTTCAATATTTCACTCCACATCTATGTTTTCAGGATTGTCGTGGAAGAAAGTGGAAAACAGTTTTCAATTGTGTAAATATATTCAACTTTTTTGTCTTTTTAAGATTGAAGTTGAGTTTTAGACCAAAAATATATACGAATCGCACCATGCCACACTTTAAAGTAAGGTTAATTTCTGTTTTGGTTTAAATTTTCAATGTACACTTGTTACTTTATATTTTAAATTTTCTGCTACCGGTTTCGACACATCAGTGTCATTCACTAGCAAACTTAAAACACTTTTTAGTTTGCTAGTGAATGATACGGAAATATAAAGTAATAAATGTACATTGAAAATTGAAACTCTTCAAACAAAATGTCTAGAAATTGAAAAAGGTTAATTTCCCTTACTTTGGGAAAAAATTAATAATCCTTTTTCAGATGTAGTAATTCTTTCAAGAAATAGTTAATGACCAATTTTTTTGGCTATCTGGGGTCTGGAAGTCGAGCAGTCGTATGTAATTCACGACATCAGTTTTTTTCAAATCAGAATATCAAAATGCATCCCATTTCAAGGTATTATTACCTTCCCTCCTTCTAATGGCTAAAAAAGATAATATGTATAATGCTTACGTTATGTGTGTTTAAGTAAGTACCTGACGATGGAACTCTCCTTCCAAGGTTCACCAAGGCCACATCATTGTTGGCGTTGTTGGGGTTGTACTGCGGATGTACGAAGAAGTCGGTGGCTTCCAGGATCAGACCAGGCATTGTTACGTTGATTCCACCAAGACGAACGAACACTTGGGTTTTACTAATAAAGAAACATTTGCAGGTTTAAAATGGTAAAAGATTATACAAATGAAATAGAAAATATTTACTTCATATATTAACTATTTTTTTTATTGACCCTTGATAAAGTTTGCAACAACGTCATCGACTGTCCCGACTTAAAATACCAACCAGAACAACTAGATATAACGATTTATTCCACATTAGACGGACGCGCAGAAGTGCTGGTGTCAGGGATCCAATCAGAAGAATGTACGAATTGTCTAATCGAAATCAAAATCTGATGAATTCCGATATATTTTTTCGTATTAAAACAGAAAACAGAAGCCGTTTTCCTATTTAAAAAAAACTTCGACAGTCTTCGTTTATTTAATTCACGTTGTGAAATTTTCTCATTTCTCTGAAGGTATAAACACCATGTTAATTTTAAAAAAATCTTTCTAAACTTTTCTAAAAATGATTTGTGTACTTTCTCTCATTCTTCTATGTAAGATGATTTTCTTATGTGTATATAAGTTTTCTCTTTAAATTTATGTTAAAATATTTGTAAAGGTTTATTAATTTATCTGCTGCCTTGTTAATCTGTGAGAAATAGATGGGATGCAGGCGAATTCTACAGTTAATGTTTTATATGTCCCCAACTGTCACTTTAAAAAAAATACAAGTTGTGACTCACGCAATGACGCAGTGAGCAGCGGTCAGCACCCACTGGGGGTCGATCAGGGAGCCTCCGCAGGCGTTGAGGGTTCCAGTTGGGGTCACCAATCGTAGATGTACCTGGTGAGGGAACTGTCCATCCACTGCTGGCCAACCCTGGATGATGCGTTCTGAAAATTAATACAATCAGAAATTTTTTTTTTTTTTTTTTTTTTTTTTTAATTTTTTTCCAAGAAAACTTCTTCCAACTTTTTCCAAGAAAACTTTTATTAAAAAAAACAATCAGAAACTGTACTAGTTCTATGCAACGATCAAATTATCAAAATGATCGAAAGAGTAGGTAGGTTCTACGATATAGAATTTCGGGAAGAAGAAACAACCGGGTCGTTTCCTAACCCAGGGGTTAGGAAAAAATAACGTCTACCAAAAAAAAAATTACTATGGAACTCAATTTTTTTATAAGAAGAACTCTCTTTTTATGACTATTGGAGGTTATTTCCACCAATGTAACACACGATTGAAGAAGAAGCCATTGCCACCTTCCATCAAACCGCCATAATTGTCAATCTCATATTTCAAATTTTAGAGTTAACAATATTATTTTCGACTAATTTATCCGTGCCTTAGGCACTATTTTGTTCATTGGAAACAATCGTTCGAAGAACAGGCTTGTAACCTACGACACAGAAAAATAGATAAAGATAACGGTCGCGACGCGACGGTCCCCTCCCCTTCAAGAAATCCCCTTCTTTTCCGTTTACACCTTGTAATTACCACGGAACTGAAAATTACTGGAAATAAGTTCCTATTGAGTTAATTTATTTAAAAAAACTTACCATCACCAGCTCTGATCGCACCTCCAGGTATTACGGAGCCCTAAAGAAAGATTGATATTATTACGACTAAATATAAAAATACTTAGGTTGGTATTCAAGTTTTCTTAAAATTTTTGGCACTGCCCTGTTTTTACCTGGCGAATTATATAATTAACACTGTAATCCTTTTATCATAACATTACGCCATGAGTTCAATAAACTAGATTAAACTTGAATTTATATATTTTTAAATACGTCAATTTGCGTAGGTTCAGTAAGGAAATAATAAAATTTAATACTATTAAAAGCCATTATCAAAATTTATTTACGGTTTTGTTATAAGATGAGTACCTCCTATATACAGCGATTTATGATTGAACAGATGTCAAATAAAAATAAGAAAATCCAGGTCGGTCGGCTTGTTCAACCGACTGATAATTCCAGTACACCATAATCTATTACGCTGCGTTTTTAAAAGAAAATGATAAACGAAATTAAAAATATCACAATGTTATTAAATGACTTGAGTTATTTAGCTAATCAGTTAAATTATACAAAGTAAACTGACGTCATCTGAAGCGAATTGGCCTAGGGCCAGAGGGTTTTGTTAGTCTAGGTATTTTAGGGGTTGTATTATCTTTAGGATCTTTATAAAATAGTCTTCAAATCAAAAAAAGCCTAGTTTAATTAACATTTTTCAGACATGAAACTTTTCTTAGTGTGGTTCAAATTGGGATTTAAAAGTATAATTACATAACCCCAAAATAAATAAAAATATTAGCTTACCTGAGCCAAGGCGATGACACCGATCAGGAAACCGAGCAATATCGTAGTCTTCATACTGATAATAAGTCAATACTGACTGGTGATGTGATTTGCTCCAGTTTAAAAAAATATATTAACAATTTGTGATAAGCTGCTTACATGTTTTTAATCTAGACAATGCTAGAGATAAGCTGATTGTTTAAAAAAATCGAAATATCTTTTGGTGTTGTAATGTTCAGATTGGTAGCAGAACTAATCAAGATTATACAATTATTAATTAAATCAATGATCTGTGTCATAAGATATTACTCATTAGCGAAATGCCTAAAAATGTTTAATAATTTGGTGCAGATCCAATTTAATTACTTCAAAATACCTGTTTTAGTGACAGTGACATAGTGTTCTTAATATATTCGAAGTCAACTGTTTTTTGTACGTTAGCAGTTGTCCAAGGTATATCCAATAATGTCTAACTGTTCCCAGCTATCCAGAACTACTAGAACTATGGCATCCTCAATTGGGAATGTTGTCTAACTGTTCCCGGCTGTCCAGAATTACTAGAACTATGGCATCCTCAATTGGGAATGTTGTCTAACTGTTCTCGGCTGTCCAGAATTACTAGAACTAGGACTTCCTCAATTGGGAGTGTTGTCTAACTGTTCCCTGCTGTCCAGAATTACTAGAGCTAGGACTTCCTCAATTGGGAATGTTGTCTAACTATTCCCGGCTGTCCAGAATTACTAGAACTAGGACTTCCTTAATTGAGAATATTGTCTAACTCTTCCCGGATGTCCAGAATTACAAGAACTATCTCGTCCTCAATTGGGAATGCTGTGAGGGGGGAGATTGGGAATGCCCCACTGCTTGTCTCAAAGCTCGTGCTCAATCTCAAAGTTCCAAAAAATAATTATATTACGAGTATATTTATATTGTATTAATATTGTTTATTTTTAAATATGTTTTATAATATATACTACAATATAGTTCCATGACTTCCGATGTGACAATGGTGATGTTTTCAATTCTTAAAATTGTTTCTTTTACGCAGCGCACAAGAGTTTCAACTGCCCAGTGTCTGTCCATAATCGTTAAATGGGTTTGAAAAAACGAATGACAAAGATCGTTGTTAGGAAGGGTCTGTTTTTTTAGATTTTTGTAACGTGTTTTCGACTCCATGTGTAATCGCCTGATTAGTTACTATATCCTGAAGTCCTGATGACAGCCAAACTTCATAAGGAGAAGGTATCAGAATAAGAAGAGGAAAAAAAACTATTTTTTTCGTAATAGAATTAACTTATATTCTTTGTATTATTTGTTTGCAGTATGTTAACGGACACGATTAGCGACTTCCAGCTGCAATGCTATCATTGATCCAGTCGACGAAGAACTGGGGACGAACGTATCCTGAAGGATCTCCAGAATCACATCCCTTATCGCTCACAAAGCTGATCACACCGATAAGGGTGGTTTCTCCGTCCGCGTCGTAGTGGATCAGAGATCCTCCGCTGTCGCCCTGTTAACAGACACATAGTAAATTTCGGATAAATTTATTTGTATTTTGTTTTAATTTTTTCAACTCCCAACTCGTTTTCAACTCCAACACGTGAGGCCCTGAGGAAAATATTTTTCTTCAAAGTCTATCTCATATTTGGGGAAGCTGTATGAAGAGTGTTTGTATGAAAGGAAAGGAGTGAACCTGGGTCTTGAAGAGACCCATGTTGTAGAAGGGAGGAAACATATGGGCTGGAAAATCGTTCCACAGCCGAGTTGTTGAACTTAAGAACGACTCGTAAAGTTCCGTACGACAAATGTTAACTGTGCACTGTGGCGCCGATCTATAATCTATAGCATACTAACATTGCAAGAACTTTGCTGTAGAGTCTGGATCAAGAAAGACCACATTGTGAACAATGAACTATAGTATACTAACATTGCAAGGACGTGGCTGTGGAGTCTAGATCAAGAAAGGTCACATTGTGAACAATGAACAATAGTATACTAACATTGCAAGGACGTTGCTGTGGAGTCTAGATCAAGAAAGGTCACACTGTCAACAATGAACTATAGTATACTAACATTGCAAGGACGTGGCTGTGGAGTCTAGATCAAGAAAGGTCACATTGTGAACAATGAACTATAGCATACTTACATTGCGAGTACTTTTCTGTGGAGTCTGGATCAAGAAAGATAACAACGTGAACAATGAATTATAGCATACTAACATTGCAAGTACTTTGCTGGGGAGTCTGGATGCCAACAGCGCAAATGGTCGAATCCACGATGTCCTCCTCATAAGCCGCAAGGCACTGCGCGTTAGAGATGATGGTCAAATTCACAAAGTTGAGCGTCTCGGAAACTGGGAGAGCTGTGAAAATAATCATGGGCGTTTGGAAATAAAAATTATATTTTAATAAGATATTACAACCAGGTCTTTCATGTCTATAAAAATGATAACCTACTGTTTCCTATGCGTCCCCATCCAATAGCGGTAGCAACCTCTCCAGCGTATGTTACATTAAGTGCATCCTTTCCAGGGAATCGAATAGGTTTGATGGTAGCTGAAAATATTGACAAAGATTAATTTTCAAATTCAAGAGATACTCAATTTTAAGTATTCTCGATTATCTTCTCTCTAAAATCATTAAATATAAAACACTTTAATGAGAAAGTATTTAAGAGCGTATACACATTTATACGACTTGTTTGAATATTGTACATGTTGGATAGCTAAGAGTAGCTCAGTTGGAAGTTGTAAATAAGTTTGAAAAGATTTTTTTAAACCTGATTCAGGAACTCTTCTTCCCAGGTTGATTAGGCCAAGGTCGTTGTTTAGGGTAATGGGATTATAATCGGGGTGGGTGAAGAAATCCGTTGCCTCCAAAATCAATCCGGGTGTAGTCACGTTGATTCCTCCAAGACGAACCAACACCTGGGTTTTCCTAATAATTAAATATATGTAATAAAGCAAATTGGAAATTGTTTAGTGACCTTGGTTTCGTCTTTTCACAAACGGAAAAATGCCTGAGATGTGGAAGTTTTTGTATTTATTTGATACCGCTGAAGAGTCCTAATTACCCTGCTCCAGCATGAATTTAGAATTTAACATTTTAGGAAAATTGTTATGCTGAAAGGAGAATAAAATACGATACGGAAAGATAAGGTTGACAAATATGTAAGCATTCAGATCAGCTACCTAATTAAACATAGCTATTGCAATTTCAAATACGTTTTTAATTATTTATTAATTTGTAAATAAACAGTTTATTTAAAACCAAGTTCTGCTTGTACCTTCGGAAAGCAAAATACCTATCACACGTAATAATAATTACACCAAAAACTTAACTAAATTAAACTGTTTTTCATCAATTAAAAAATTCTCTTGTTTTTGTAGACCTGTAATTATGATTTTTTATTATAAAATTAACGTTGTATAGATTTCTCAAAATAAGTACTTAACATTTTTTTATAAATTCTTTAATTAACAGAATATAGTTTATTTTAAGACAAATTTTTTTTATAAAATGCTCGTTGTAAAAGACACATTTATTTTCCTAGAAATATTTTAACGACGCAGGTCGAAAAAGAAAAAAAAAACGGAGAAAAATTACATATTTAACTCATTGTTGTATCTCTTGTTTTTACAACATTTCATATTTCCGCTATCGATATTATAGAACATATAAAATAAAAATTCTATTCTTTTTTGCCTAGGTTTGGCATGATACTTGATAATTTGACTCCATCTGTCATTGTTGCAGTTCCTATTATTGCTATTACTTTGTGCCGTAAGAATTTGAACGTCAGATACCTTCGTCTACGGACCATCAATCCCCGAACAAGCTTATTTAACCTTTTGAAGATAACGATGAGGTCCAATATTAATAATATCTACTAGAGTAATAATCTAGCAGTAAACTCACGCAATAACGCAGTGAGCAGCAGTCAGCACCCACTGGGGGTGAATGAGGGAGCCTCCGCAGGCGTTGAGGGTTCCAGTTGGGGTCACCATTCGCAGGTATGCCTGGTGAGGGAACTGCCCATCCACAGCTGGCCAGCCTTGAATGATGCGACCTGAAAAATTCTCCATCGTTCAATTTGTCCACACAATTATTGGCACATAAATTCATATGATGCATCGTTAATTTTCCATAATTTATTTTGTATTTGAGAATATTTTTCATAAAATAAAACTCTTAATTTTGACACTTTTTTTTGAGATAATATTTATTAAGTACAAAAATCAAACCATCATTGCCGCTGATTGCATCTTCAGGGAATTGGAGTCCCTGAAATTATAACATATTTAAATATTAAAAATCTAATACGTAGATACATACCTTTTTTAGTACATATACAGGAATGGGTAGATCAGCCACCAAATTGTAGCTACTATTTTTGAATTTTTTACAATTTTTATTTAATTTTATGCTCTTGAACTAACCGCTTATTAGTCAAAGTGAATAAATGATAGTAATTATTGCTAAACCACTAAATTAGTTTTTTATATGTAACATGTTATAACTAATATTTATAATATTTTGTAAAACCACAAAATGGTTGATTATGCCAATGCCAATATGGATTTACTAAGTAATGCAAAGATACAAAATATATTATGCGAACTGTAATCAATAGTCACTAAGTAAATCTAATATACCTACTGATTTTTTTAAACATTAGTTATTGTGTTGTAAAGAAGTGAACATTAGTTTTTGGGTAGAAACCTAATTATCTTTATTTTTAAATGTACGAGTAGGTAGGTATATAATGTTATCAACCTGTTAATGTTCCAAATAAAATAAAATAAAAATTTTGGGATAAAGGCTTCCCAAGAAGCATCTGTCTTTTTATTTAATTATTTTTGTATGGGCTGCCATGACTTTTAAATTTGCTAAATCTCAAAATGTATAATATAATAATACAATTAAAAAAAAAAAAAAAACTGATAAGATTTTAGACCATCTTTTAATCCCATTAAAAGCAATCGACAACAAGTCAATCACATAATTTGATCTAATTATAAAAGATTTTCCGTGTAACACTATTATCTAAATACATACTTAAAACAATGAATCGGTTTTTTTTGGAAAATTTGAATATTTAAATTCTTGAGAGTTCTTAAGATAATTAATGAATTGAAATACGAGCAATTTGATACATAATTATTTATCCAGAGTGTTACAAGACGTACCTACATGACTTACCTTAACTATTAATCACTGGCATTATTTTGAGTAAAAGTGTCAACAAAATTTTGGTCTTCGGTGACTAAGTTTTTTTATTTTTTTTTTCTTCTTAAAAACCAAATCAAAAAACTTTCTTTCACTGGTCACTCAATTGTCCAATACCTATCGTTTTTTTACGAGCAAAAAAAATCACAAATGTCACCGGAAACCAAAATTTAATTTTCATTTTGTTCCCCAAAAAAGTCAAAACAAGTCAAGTATTAACCTCATGCCCTGTGTAGCTTTGATGTTAAGCATAAGCAACCTTTGATGTTATCACAGAATTAATATTATTGATGCTGGTTTATTTTGTAATATTTTTATCCAAGAAATCGTATACCATTTTTCTGATTACCTAATCAGAAAACCCTACCTACTCCAGTTAGAATGCGCTTGAAGTATTTTAAATTGAAAGGGGAATCTCCATTACCTATTGAAATATTTTATTTGGCTGCTTTTGACAGAATCTTAAAACGAATTAGGTAGGTATATATTAACATAATGGTTCACATAAATATTAGATATTTCTAGTAGTTTTATTGTCTACATTTTTTTGGCTAAATACGACCAAAAAGCAAAGAAATGAATCTCAATTATTATACTTTATTTTGTTTGAAGTCATATTTTAGGATTTAAATGAAAAATAGAATTTACCTTGGTAAGTATAACCAATACGGGTATTTTCGGTAATATTATTTTCTTTCAAACCTTCTTGAGGAAGATATGAAAATAATAGTTAAATTGAATAATTTAAGAATAACTTTACCTGTACAAAGGTTAACGCACCGATCAGAAAACTTAGCAAAGTCGTCGTCTTCATAATGATAATTAGTTAATACTGACAATTGTCGTAGTTTGTTTAAGTTTTGAACAAAATGCAGGTGTCAAACTGCAAAGGACATAAATTAATCATTATTCTGTAAATATGGTTGGAAAAGGTAGATCATTTGAAATACATATAAGCAAGAACAAATAAAAGCGGAAAATTACGTAATATATAAACTTATTTTTATTTTGAACTTTATGAGTAAATCCTCAAATTATAATATTTAATTAAATGAAGATAATATTAGCGAAACTCAATCGAAAATCTGGAGACTGAAAAATCAGAAAAAGATATCGGCACCTTGGCAAATGCTCTACATGGCAAATGCTCTACCAACTAATGCTCTACCAATTGATTATTTTTTCCGATTTTTCTGTTTCCAGATTTTTAATTGAGTTTCGCTAATATTGTCTTCATTTAATTAAATATTATAATTTGCGGTTTTACTCATGAAGTTAAAAACAAAAATAAATATTCATCCATTGCAGAAAAGTCAACAGATGTCGTATATTAAAAGTAAAATTGATAAAAATGTATCCAGACAGCATTTAGTTAGGGTTGAATCTTGCAATCATAAATAAAGATAGCAGCCAATAATATGTGCGTTAAGAAAATGAAGATAATGTTGGTAGTTCTTAGTCGAAGTATGATACAGTTAAAAGTAACCGAATTTGGTATAGACACCTTAGCTCAGTTGGTAGAGCATTTGCCATGTAAGCAGAAGGTCCTAGGTTCGAGTCCCAGAGGAGCCAATATCTTTTTATGATTTTTCTGTCTCCAGATTTTCGATTGAGTTTCGCCAATATTGTCTTCATTTAATTAAATATTGTAATTTAAATAGTTCTGGAATCTTTGTAACTAGCGTGAGTTCCATTTCACGCCTTTACGATCACATAAACTTATGATGGTTTCTTGCTCAATT
The DNA here is from genome assembly GCA_917563855.2 of Limnephilus lunatus. Classification (NCBI taxonomy): domain Eukaryota; kingdom Metazoa; phylum Arthropoda; class Insecta; order Trichoptera; family Limnephilidae; genus Limnephilus; species Limnephilus lunatus. Next base: position 28,614,877 of record OU830592.1, on the reverse strand, counting down.
AGATCGTATTATTTGATTGATAAATAGTTGAAAATTCCAAAAAAATTACACATTTTAAACCACAATTTTAAAAATGACTGAATGTGAATCATTGTTTTATGGTATTTGCTTTGATGTTTATTATTTATTTATTTATTTACGCCCCCAGATCTTTTACGTGAAAATAAAACTCATTTACATTAGTTCATTCAAATGTATATAATAATAATAAAACTAATAACTGTTTTATTTCCAGCTTTGAGAATGTGATATACCTATATATAAATATATTTTTTAAAGAAAGACAAATATTCCCGAGTTACGAATAACCCGACAATATTTGAAAATCTCCTAATACCCAACACAGGAAGCGGAGAGTGTTGCTTGTGTCGTGATGGAGGACATAGCCAGCCGAGGAATAGAACACACGGCGCCCATTCAATAATTGGTACTGGCACTATTTATAGCAAAACATTTATTTAAAGAGGAGAGTCGGTGGAGAGCGGCGGGCGATGTGGATTTGCTTTTTATGCAAATTAAGTTTTATTCCAAAATTGATGAAATTTTGGACATTTGACCTTAATAACAAGAGGAAGGTCTTTTTATTTTTAACTTTATGAGTAAAGTTTACTCATAAATTTAAAAAAAATATATATATTCATCCTAGACTTGCATAAAAGTCAATAGATGTCGCGTATTAAAAATAAAATGGATAAATATTTATTCAGACACTATCTAGATAGCATTTAGTTCGAGTTGAATATTGCAATCATATATAAAAAAAGATAGCAGCTAATAATATGTGCGTTAAGAAAAATGAAGATTGTGTCGGCAGTTCTTAGTAGAAGTATGATACAGTTAAAAGTGACCGAATTGGAAATGGGTTCCATAGCTCAATCGGTAGAGCAGTTGGCCATAAATGCTAAGGTATCTGGGTTCGAGATTCTGATTGAGTTTCGCTAATATTGTCTTCATTTAATTAAATATTATAATTTGAGTTTTTACTCATAAAGTTAAAAAAAAAAAAAAAAAAATCAATTTGTTTCTCATTTTTTTTTTCAAAGCTTTTGAAAGAATAATTTACGTGGCCTCCCAACTCCCACATTATTAACAGTTACAATGAAGGATCACTACTTAATTAACATCACTTATACTATAATTTTATCTTACTAATGTAAAATGTATTCCATTCGAATTTATGTCTTCCTCAGTATTACACCCCGTGAAATATCGTGATTAACTTCTTGTCTTTAATTAAGATAAGATACGATATACAAATTGATTAATTTATGTCAAAACAATGTGTTCTTTGATATTTCTAAATGTGATTTAGATATGATTCATCGTTGGCTCAATTAAGTGGAAATATAATCAAATGAAGTCTAATCATATTGAGATATCGATTTTGCTGTGACTTGCGATGAAATATGTCAAAGTCAATCATCAGGAGACTGCGACTGTAATGCTTTTATCATGGATTTTAGAAAATATGAAGAGATGAATTGCCAAATTGATCAAATTCGATACTTGTTTAGTTAAAAACTTGACTAATTAATAAGAAAGTAATAATGACAGAGATCAGTTCCATATTCAGCGTGTAGCTACAATCAGAACATGGAAATTTTAGTAACCAGTGTAACCACAGATTGATGTAAAAAGCGCACGGCAAAATCATTGCATTATCGTAGCAATACAAATTGAACTCTTCTCAGATTTCTGACTCCTCATCATATTCCTTTCAAAGCCAGGTAGGTTAAAAAAAGAAACTCCCATTCTGAATAGGTACGCTTAATTAATCTATTCGATTAGTATAAGGATTTTCATGCACTTCAACATTTAAAAAACATAACCCATCAAATAAACCAATAATTTACATAGCAAAATTGTCTATGTCGTCTATGGTCCACGCTTTTACATTGGATAATCGCGAAGTAAAGATTTACATTTCCATGACTTTTTCCGGCATTTGTGTAAGTGACACAATCATTTTGATTATTTATTGTTATAAAGAACACATTTTTCGCAAGGAACACAAATAAAAAACCAAATACACGATTAATTTGTCGTTTATTTCAGCTTGACAACATCAAAGAAATGGTCACAGGTCGTTGGAATTTGCAATGCTCTCGTTAATCCAATCGAGGAAGAACTGTGGGCGAACATATCCCGCTGCATAGCCTGAGTCACATCCCCTACTGCTGACGAAGTTCACGACTCCGATGAGGGTAGGTTCTCCGTCTGAACCATAGTGGATAAGAGGACCACCGCTGTCACCCTGGAAAAATTGAGTAACAATAAATAATCTGACACTCATTTGAAACTTTCTTAGATCAGTACATTGTATTATTTTGTACTAACAACTCGAAGTTCATCAACTACTTTTCATGCTTCAGAAATGTAAATATTGACCTTTTTAATATCAAAAGATTCCGTAAAATCATCAGTCATCTTTGCATCCTCTAAAAAAACTTATCGGTGTTATTACTTAACTGAAACCTTAATGCATGGAAATATCTATTATGTCTATTACGTAAAAGGAAGATTCGTCTTGGTATTGGGCATATCTGAAGCTTATCTAAAAGTTGCAGAAATGCATGCTTACGTTGCATGTTCCCTGAGCAGTGTTCTGGATGCCAATAGAACAGATCGTAGAATCTACGATGTACATGGAACTGTAGTCGTACAAGCATATTGCATTTGTAATGATGGTCACATTGACGTAGTTCAAGGTCTCTGATACTGGTAACGCTGTAAGCAAAGAAATATGATTAATTAAGCAAGTCAAATTTTATCGGAGGTTTTCTTTCGGTCTATTGAATATCACGAAGAATCTTACTATTTCCTGTGCGACCCCATCCACTAACTGTGGCAACTTCTCCTGCAAATGTTACATTAATAGCATCCAGTCCGGGAAGACGAATAGGTTTGATTGTTGCTGAAAGTGAGATGTTTTTCAAAATTATTATAAATTAGAAAGTTCCGTAGAAAGAATCAAATTTAGAAAACCAAAATTCAAAACATTTATGTTAAGTCTTTTATATACAATGTACTGATTATTTACCTGATATTGGTACTTCTCTTCCCAGATTAATTAAACCAAGATCATTATTAAGGCTCGTTGGATTGTACCTTGGGTGAATGAAGAAATCTGTTGCCTCTAAAAGCATGCCAGGAAAAGTAACATCTAGTGTACCAAGACGAACGAATACTTGTGTTTTTCTGAAGAATAAAAAATATTATTGAAAAAATTATTAAGAGCGTCTGGCAGAGTCAAATTATTATTTATGAGAAGAAAATAAAACTTTCATTGGAGAACTGTTAGACTACGATACAAGTTGGCGCTTCTGGGAATAGAGGAAGGTTCAATGATAAGTTAAGGAGAAAAATCCCCTCTAAGATAATGTTATTGATGTTGTAGATGATGATGTAAATGATGGTAATGATGACCGTGATGATACTGGCGATGAAAATAATGATGCTGATAGAAATAATAATGATGAGATTGAAGATGATGCTGATCCCGATGATGATGATTCTTACGAAGACGAAGTATATCATACAATGAAGTAGGCAGAGTTGACAAAAATGATAATGGAGGCAATTATGATGATGGTGAGGTCGATGATGATAATAATGATGATTGGCTTGACTATGACGACTAGGGTGATGATGATGATGAAACTTATGGTAATTATGATGATTGAAACTGTGGTGAATATGAAGATGATGATAATGAGGAAACAAAATTATTGTATATCAAACTAACGCAACGAGGCAATGGGCTGCCGTGAGCACCCACTGTGAGGTGATGAGGGACCCTCCGCAAGCGTTAAGGCTTCCAGTCGGAGTCACCATGCGCAGGTGCACTTGATGTGGGAACTGCCCAGCCACTGCCGGCCAGCCCTGAATAATGCGATCTGGAAATAAACATAGTACAAAAATGATGGGACTTGGGTCATCAGTATTATTCAGCAGAAACAGCAGACAGGATAATATAATAATAACGTACCATCGATACTTGAAGCATCTTCGGGAGTGTTGATCAGGGGATCCCCACCCTAGGAAATTTATAATTTGTTTTATTAATGATTTGAGGATGGAATGCATCAGTATTCGACAACTTAGATATGGGAAGGTACTCAAGGGAAGTACCAAAAGGTCATGATATTTTTTAAGTTATTCATTGAAAAAAATTGAATCTAATGCCAGCATAATACAAATATATCTACAAATGCTTATTTTGGAACGTAAAATAAGGCAAAATTAGGTTAGGTCATGACGATTTCGTACTTATCACGGATAGACAGAACGATTGAAATTTTGGTACAAAATGAGCTCAATAATTTTGAATGTTTAAAAGCATGTGTAAAAAGAATTTTACCTGGGCATAAGCAATAACTCCACTAAGAACATATATCAATGTAGTGAACTTCATTTTGACAATTTACAATAATTATTGTACAAGACCAGCAAAAATCAAAATAATTCTTAGAATTTCACAATCAGACGATATGTTATCATTTTAGACATAGATAAGATGATAAATCATCAATCCCTTTTATATTATATAAAACTCGCTATGTTCATTTTAAAACGGCTTGTCAAACAAAAAATATCTCACATAGTAACTATTAACTATGATATTCATTTCATTGATGAAAGATAACTTACCCTTTTCTTTCATCAATTGAATGAATATGCATCAATTACATTCATAGCTGTCCCGATTAAATTCGAAACCCGAACAATTCGAGTTTCGAATGAATCAATGAGCCTAATGAACTCGTCTCTCATCGAATAAAAAAACTTCAACATTTATTTAAGAATTGCTCCGAGAGTAAACGAGAACCTACAGTAGTTCTAGCAACAGCAGACCTCGCGTCCAAAAAAATATTATTCTAATATTCTTTTACATATTTAATACAATATAACGGCACCTACCTGCGTCTTTTGCATATTTACATATTCAATACAAAACCCAAAATTTTGCTCTGCAATAAAAAACAAATAAATGGAATATTTCTGAATGTATCCGAAAACTGACAACGGTGAAAAGCCAAACGGTCAAGTAAAAACAACTCTGCTAAGCTCAGTCAATTATAAATAATTATTTTATTCACTAACGACATTATCATCTATATTATGTTGACAACACTACCCCAGCTCGTGACATATAATATATTTTTATGCAATGCTGTGATTAGTGATTGTTGAAGTGATTAGTGATTATTGAAGTGTTGTGATTAGTGATTAAACTATTAAAGATCCTTCTGAGTTCATAATATTATATTGATACAGGCCTTTACTCCATTTTATATCATCGTAAAAACCTGATATGCCAATTTGATCTGTAACCTAGTTGTATTCAAGAGGCTCAGGCGCTGTAAACCTTCTATACCTTCCTAGTTCCTAGACTTAGTACAACGTTAACTGGCAGTGCTGGCAGTAGGTACTGGTGTGCATTGCCTGTTAATTAAAATAAACCCCCCGCGACACCGATAGTGGAACGGAGCAAATTTATTTATGACTCTGACCGGGCTATCCCGTGTCCTTATCTCGGAATGTAATTAAATTGGGACAAGTAACATTACCGATGGCAGCTCGCAGCTAGCAGATATGTAGGTAGGTTCTGGCCGAGTGGCGACACAGGAATGAATGTCCACCTAAAGTATTTCCTTTGCGAGTCTATTATTTCAATAGGCTCCAGGATGCAAATAATGGAAACGAGCAGGCACATTAGTTAGTCGCGTATACTTGGACAATACCTTTGAATGTGGCTTGTATTAATTTATCATGTTTTCTCGATAAATAATTATTGCTATTAATGGGGTTTCGGTTGATTGAATAACATATTAAAGCGTTAACTGTAATAATATATTAACCCCTGTGGTACTGTTAAGAACAATTATAGGATTTTTTAATTAGTAGATACCGAACACTTGGCAGATCGGTAATAGCTTTATTTCAGAAGTTGTGGGTTCTAAGTTCAGTGAAGTGCAAATAAAATTTAAAAATTAGTTATTAATAATTTTGTTCCGAATTGCCAAAAGTCCGCAACAATAGTCTTTTCACTGTTTTTTTTTATTCTGGAAAAAATTACAATAGAAGGTTTAGTTTTTTAATTTTTGACGATTATCCATAATGATTTAAAATGTGCCATTTTCGGTTTAACCGTCAAAATGAGATGTTCGTTTTTATCGTGAATTCGGCGGCGTTGACGTCACGCTGCATTGGGGTAACGTTGGTGACAGCCGTCTTAACAGACATATTAGTGTTTTCCGTTGAACCGTTTCAGAATATGCGATTTTTCAAATGAATAATTATGAATGAGAATATTAAAAATAAACCCTTTTAGTACAATGATCAGAATGAGAAAAATAAACTTCAAATCTTCTATGTTAATTGTTCTTTTTGTTTAATTCGTAGAACTACATTTAATTTTTTAAAATTTAATTATAATTTAATTTGATAATGTTATTATCAAGTTCTGCAAGTATTTTTGTTACAGCTGTTTCGGTTTACAAGGCCATTTTAAAACTGTGGTTGAACCACATTTAATAATAACTTTACTGCAATGACTCATTTAAAAAATAACATTTAAGGAAACCTTAACACTTGGTGGGGAAAAACAGATCTCCCACATAATGGAGTGTCTACTGTCTCTACTTAATTTATCAGCAAATTGGTTTAACCGGTAATAAATCATTTTAGACACCTTCAAAAATTGACATTTAGATTCGTATAAATATGTCGTCTCAATTTGGTTCAACCACAGTTTGAAAATTGTCTAGTAAACCGAAACAGCTGTAACAAACATGCTTACTAAAATACTTGCAGAACTTGATATTAACAATATCAAATTTAATTTTAATAAAATAAAATAAAAAAAAAACTTATATTTTTAACTGTATTCAAAGTTTGTGAAAATAATTCATTAGATGAAATTAAATATATTAAGTCCGCCTCAGCACAAGACACCCTGAAGTGGAAAGCTGAGAAATACCATAATATTTTGTAGGTTGACATGATTTTTATAATCGTTAAAATAAAAATTAAATAAGCTTAAAGGGATGGTATTCTCTGTAATATCGAATTTCGACTTTGAGTTGAGTGAATATTTTGTGATGTCACGAAAACACGATAATCTTTACATCGAAGCGACGTTCCCCAAGAACAATTTCAGATCTGTTAAAAATTGAAAATCGATCTGTTGGCTTATTTTGTTGATTTAAAGGACTTTATTTTCGGAATTTTGAATGAAATGCCAAATATTTTTCATTCGAAATTTTTCTTTAGAACAGTCGATATTATTTATTGACAACCTTCATAGCGCGATTCAAGAAACTCATATAGGTAGTTCATATTAAAAAAAAAAGGAATTTTTTAATGAGAATAAAAATATGTCTGCAATATACGCTGTCAATGAGTGTTGTTTTGATCGTCACGTTTGATGAACATTGCGTAAAAAGACAACGGAAGGGAGAATGATTAATAGATAGTTTCAATTAAGTAATCGATAAATAAATAGTCAGTCCGCATTTAGCACAAAACCAGGTAAAATTATCGAGTTAAATTAAATAGTTAACAGTTAATTCCAGTTGTGGGATTGATTTATGGTCTTCGTTTTTGACAAATGTTTATGCTGGAAATAATAGTTATTGCAACTGATATCTTCCACTTATATGGAAAAGCTACTCTGAATCAAAAGATTATTTATGACAACAGAATTTATTTGCGGGTCTTATAAATTATTATGTGCATTTGCTGCTTTATAAAGGTTTCCTGCTGTCGTGTTTGTTTGTTAAGGCGAACCAGGAAGATTATAACATATTACGAGTATATCAGAAGGTCACACGCACCGTTTTTAAGAAATAACTTTACAAATATTATAATCAATAATTATCAGCCTGAAACACTCATCTACATTAAAAAAAATTATCCGAGAAAAGATACTGGCCGCCAACGGGAATTGAACCCGTGACCATCTGATTGCCGGTCAGCAGCTCTCACCACTGAGCTATGGCGGCTTATCAAATACCCGCCAAATAATTCAATATATACTAGTGTTTCATTCGACAATTACTCATTATTACATTTTTCCAACTGAAAACGACCAACTTTATTTTTGTGAGAGAGGTATTTTTAATACTAAATCTCTCGCTAGGTGGCGTCGAGACTAATTATGTCTGCATTTTTTGCTGAAATACTTTAACTTGTCAAATATTAATTATTATTTTTAATTGATAAACTAACGTTTTTTTAAACAAGATTTTTATGCATAGCACAAAGGGTAGATAACAAATATTATAATCAATAATTATCAGCCTGAAACACTCATCTACATTGAAAAAATCTTCCGAGAAAAGATACTGGCCGCCAACGGGAATTGAACCCGTGACCATCTGATTGCCGGTCAGCAGCTTTCACCACTGAGCTATGGCGGCTTATCAAATACCCGCCAAATAATTCAATATATACTAGTGTTTCATTCGAAAATTACTCATTATTACATTTTTCCAACTGAAAACGACCAACTTTATTTTTGTGAGAGAGGTATTTTTAATACTAAATCTCCCGCTAGGTGGCGTCGAGACTAATTATGTCTGCATTTTTTGCTGAAATACTTTAACTTGTCAAATATTAATTATTATTTTTAATTGATAAACTAACGTTTTTTTTAAACAAGATTTTTATGCATAGCACAAAGGGTAGATAACAAATATTATAATCAATAATTATCAGCCTGAAACACTCATCTACATTGAAAAAATCTTCCGAGAAAAGATACTGGCCGCCAACGGGAATTGAACCCGTGACCATCTGATTGCCGGTCAGCAGCTCTCACCACTGAGCTATGGCGGCTTATCAAATACCCGCCAAATAATTCAATATATACTAGTGTTTCATTCGACAATTACTCATTATTACATTTTTCCAACTGAAAACGACCAACTTTATTTTTGTGAGAGAGGTATTTTTAATACTAAATCTCCCGCTAGGTGGCGTCGAGACTAATTATGTCTGCATTTTTTGCTGAAATACTTTAACTTGTCAAATATTAATTATTATTTTTAATTGATAAACTAACGTTTTTTTTAAACAAGATTTTTATGCATAGCACAAAGGGTAGATAACAAATATTATAATCAATAATTATCAGCCTGAAACACTCATCTACATTGAAAAAATCTTCCGAGAAAAGATACTGGCCGCCAACGGGAATTGAACCCGTGACCATCTGATTGCCGGTCAGCAGCTCTCACCACTGAGCTATGGCGGCTTATCAAATACCCGCCAAATAATTCAATATATACTAGTGTTTCATTCGACAATTACTCATTATTACATTTTTCCAACTGAAAACGACCAACTTTATTTTTGTGAGAGAGGTATTTTTAATACTAAATCTCCCGCTAGGTGGCGTCGAGACTAATTATGTCTGCATTTTTTGCTGAAATACTTTAACTTGTCAAATATTAATTATTATTTTTAATTGATAAACTAACGTTTTTTTTAAACAAGATTTTTATGCATAGCACAAAGGGTAGATAACAAATATTATAATCAATAATTATCAGCCTGAAACACTCATCTACATTGAAAAAATCTTCCGAGAAAAGATACTGGCCGCCAACGGGAATTGAACCCGTGACCATCTGATTGCCGGTCAGCAGCTCTCACCACTGAGCTATGGCGGCTTATCAAATACCCGCCAAATAATTCAATATATACTAGTGTTTCATTCGACAATTACTCATTATTACATTTTTCCAACTGAAAACGACCAACTTTATTTTTGTGAGAGAGGTATTTTTAATACTAAATCTCCCGCTAGGTGGCGTCGAGACTAATTATGTCTGCATTTTTTTGCTGAAATACTTTAACTTGTCAAATATTAATTATTATTTTTAATTGATAAACTAACGTTTTTTTTAAACAAGATTTTTATGCATAGCACAAAGGGTAGATAACAAATATTATAATCAATAATTATCAGCCTGAAACACTCATCTACATTGAAAAAATCTTCCGAGAAAAGATACTGGCCGCCAACGGGAATTGAACCCGTGACCATCTGATTGCCGGTCAGCAGCTCTCACCACTGAGCTATGGCGGCTTATCAAATACCCGCCAAATAATTCAATATATACTAGTGTTTCATTCGACAATTACTCATTATTACATTTTTCCAACTGAAAACGACCAACTTTATTTTTGTGAGAGAGGTATTTTAATAATAAATCTCTCGCTAGGTGGCGTCGAGACTAATTATGTCTGCATTTTTTGCTGAAATACTTTAACTTGTCAAATATTAATTATTATTTTTAATTGATAAACTAACGTTTTTTTTAAACAAGATTTTTATGCATAGCACAAAGGGTAGATAACAAATATTATAATCAATAATTATCAGCCTGAAACACTCATCTACATTGAAAAAATCTTCCGAGAAAAGATACTGGCCGCCAACGGGAATTGAACCCGTGACCATCTGATTGCCGGTCAGCAGCTCTCACCACTGAGCTATGGCGGCTTATCAAATACCCGCCAAATAATTCAATATATACTAGTGTTTCATTCGACAATTACTCATTATTACATTTTTCCAACTGAAAACGACCAACTTTATTTTTGTGAGAGAGGTATTTTTAATACTAAATCTCCCGCTAGGTGGCGTCGAGACTAATCTTCCGAGAAAAGATACTGGCCGCCAACTCTTTTCTCGGAAGATTTTTTCAATGTAGATGAGTGTTTCAGGCTGATAATTATTGATTATAATATTTGTTATTTACCCTTTGTGCTATGCATAAAAATCTTGTTTAAAAAAAACGTTAGTTTATCAATTAAAAATAATAATTAATATTTGACAAGTTAAAGTATTTCAGCAAAAAATGCAGACATAATTAGTCTCGACGCCACCTAGCGGGAGATTTAGTATTAAAAATACCTCTATCACAAAAATAAAGTTGGTCGTTTTCAGTTGGAAAAATGTAATAATGAGTAATTGTCGAATGAAACACTAGTATATATTGAATTATTTGGCGGGTATTTGATAAGCCGCCATAGCTCAGTGGTGAGAGCTGCTGACCGGCAATCAGATGATCACGGGTTCAATTCCCGTTGGCGGCCAGTATCTTTTCTCGGAAGATTTTTTCAATGTAGATGAGTGTTTCAGGCTGATAATTATTGATTATAATATTTGTTATCTACCCTTTGTGCTATGCATAAAAATCTTGTTTAAAAAAACGTTAGTTTATGAATTAAAAATAATAATTAATATTTGACAAGTTAAAGTATTTCAGCAAAAAATGCAGACATAATTAGTCTCGACGCCACCTAGCGGGAGATTTAGTATTAAAAATACCTCTCTCACAAAAATAAAGTTGGTCGTTTTCAGTTGGAAAAATTTAATAATGAGTAATTGTCGAATGAAACACTAGTATATATTGAATTATTTGGCGGGTATTTGATAAGCCGCCATAGCTCAGTGGTGAGAGCTGCTGACCGGCAATCAGATGGTCACGGGTTCAATTCCCGTTGGCGGCCAGTATCTTTTCTCGGAAGATTTTTTCAATGTAGATGAGTGTTTCAGGCTGATAATTATTGATTATAATATTTGTTATCTACCCTTTGTGCTATGCATAAAAATCTTGTTTAAAAAAAACGTTAGTTTATCAATTAAAAATAATAATAAATAACTTTACGTTATTTGAAAATAGTGAAATTTGATTGAAGCGTCTTCCGACGATTTCTGTCTTTCGACTTACATTTTTAAATTCATTTCGATTTAAATTCTTTTAAATAATTTGTCAGAATATAAATAATGCTCCACATGGCTTTACTGTCTCTATCAAGCATCAAAATACAATTTATTTATTAAAAACATTATTACGTTCATAGTGCTTTCACACTAATGAAGCCTGAACAGACTATGCAATAGTTATAATAACGTATTATCCAATGTGGACATTTTCAATTGCGAGTTTACCAAATATAAGAGGTTCGTAAAAGAATATTTCTCTGATGGTTCGTAAAAAATGTTATGTTTTTATTGTTTTATATTTCTGTTATAATTTGATTTATATGTACAACCTCTCTCCATGGCTACCAATGTATTGATAGATTTTTTGTTTAGTAATGTTTCATTTTATATAAGAAAAAAATTGTTTTATATTTTTTGGTTTTTGTTTTATATATTTTTTGGATTCATATTGCTTTTTTATATAAAATTTGTTTACACTCTTATTATGCTGTCTCAGTACAAGTAAAGCCACAAGGAGGAAATCCATAATTGGTTTTATTTTGGCTATTTAATATTTTGTACAAACTGAAATAAATGTAAACTGTCGATTTCCTGAAAATTAATAAATAAATAAATAAAATTAAATTCCGTTAGGGACTTCGCTCATGGAGAAACTGAAATGAAACCAGTTTCCAATTTTTTAAAATTAATAATAAGATTTTTTTAAAATCAATAATGTCACTGGAAACAGAAATTTCATTTACTTTTTTTTTAAATACTGTTAAATCACAGGAACTTATTATTTATATGCTATGATTATTCATGGGTCTGCGCTAGTATTCCAGTAATGAATGAGCCAGTGAACCCATGATGTGTTAATTTCTATACGAAATTTAAAGGATCAAGCCTCCCATTGTGAGCTTAAAAGTCACATGTTCCTTGAAATTATCTAAAAAATATATAAAATCAAGTCAACCAACAAAAATACAAGTTAGAAAATGATAGTATAAATTTCACATTTATCAATTCGGCCTTTGAACGGGTTTACCTCGTCCTTCCGGAGTTGGCGTTACAACCGGGTAATATTTCGTAATATCCACCCACATTCTCAGGTGGTGATGTATGCAATCCCAGTTAATCACGTTTGCCTACACCGCGTACCGCACTCCGCGACCGTGTTACGATAAATCCCGCTTACTGCGCCGTTTCATTATCTGGTGACATAATAATGCAATATTCGAATGTATAGGCTTGCACGTATGGCTTTTTAGATTTCAATTAACTGGTTTATGATTCCAGTTAAACAGATTACGTTCTTGTAAAAAGGGTTGAATTCAAAGTAATTATTCTGAAAAAGAGAGCAGAAGTATCTACGATTAACATGAGTATCTATTAAATCAGTCGCAATTCAGGTAATACTGAATTAGTAATCTAGTGTCAAACTTTTGAATTCGGGTATATTTTTAAATGTAGTGGTTACAAACGAAGCTATTGTTATATTTCAATTAATATGTCAAACCACAAAGTGACTGCTTTCTACCAAAATATACAAATATATCTACGTCAATGTGTATGTACGTATTCACTAACATTTGATTTTGTTTCTCTTTATTCTATGTACTTGCAATTTAATTTAATATTGCTTACTGTAACTTAACGTTGCACAAACAACGTTGTGACGAATGACGTTTTCTTAGTGGAAATAAAGAATTTACCTACATTTAGCCAAAACTGAAGGCGTACAATCGATTATTTGCCATCTGCTACAACCGATTTTCCAAACTGCTTTTAAAGACCATAAAAATGTAATTACCCTTAATTTTATGATTGTTATAAAAATGTTCTTGGATTACCGTTCGAATATTAAATATTCTTATTGATAGCGTTGAATAATGTAGGTACACATCACAGAGATTTCTTATTTAATTTCTGGTATGGTGCCAAGATAGGAAAGGTGCCACGCGATGCATCATTTCTCCAGAGTTGTTTTGCCGTGATTTTATCAGCATCCATCTCTTTTCTATTTGGCAGAGATCCAAGAAGTGAGAAACATCTTTCTGGTAACGATTCAACAAAAACTGAATAATATATCCCTGTGCTAGCGTCATAAACAAAAACTTTTTATATCCAGCAAAGCTTAACGACCTTTTTATAATGTGTGAAAAACAATTAAAATTTATATTTATGTTGTCATAGAAATAAGATTGTTAAATTTTCCACCGAAAATATAACACAAAAACTTATTATACCCAGATTGCGGTGGGTTTTTTTTAGATTTTTTTTATTGTGTTGTGGGTGGGTCCAATTTTATTTCCATAGATTTTATAAACAAGTTAGTTTAAACTTACATAAATTTTACTACTCGAATTCGACTGGCGTGTTTGTGTTTGTCCTACCTATTGTTTGTATAATACCTCTGTTTATGTTTGTCCTACCTATTGTTTGTATAATAATACAAAGAACTGTTTTATTATTATTATAAAAACATTATCTACTCGTATGTATTCTTTTCAAAAAAATTTACGGTTTATTATTGGAAGTTTCAAAGTTCCACAGATAACGTTTCAAATGAATCTGCGAGCTCAAAAATACGTAGAAATTCCTAAAAGTTGAGAGTTTTTGGTGTGTATACGTCAATTTCAACAAATGACTAACAATTTACTAAACCCGCTCCTGTAATTAACGAATTACATAAAATATGTTATCATAATAATTACGGGGGCCGTAAACTAGTGGTACAAGTGGGAAATTGATAAATATACTGGAATATAGAAAATTCTTTTTTTTTCAAAAACTTTTCTCGGTAATTAAACGGTTAAAAAACTCTGGGCCGGTTCTTTTTTTCGACGCATTTTAAAAAACAGTAAACATCAAATTTCGACAAAAGAATTATAACTTTTTACATGATTTACTCGAAGACGAAATCGAAAAACTTGTTCCACAAAATCGACTCAAAATGTGATATAGATTAACTAGTTTCCCGCCTGTAGTAATAATTTTCTAACACCATATAATCGAATAGCTTAACTTTCACGGTTTTTGCACCAACATTGTTTATGGTGTCCGATCGAAACAAGACTTTCTGCCAAAACCGAAACCGAATCTTCGGTATGTGTCTCAGTTTCGGCCGAAACCGAAACCGAAACTTTTTTAGACATTAATTTAGACGTTAGAAATCCATTGTTTACTGAAATTTGGCTTATTTTTACACTTATGTAGAAGTAACATGTGTTAAATGAAGAAAAAAAAACAATAATGTATGTGAAAAAAAACGATTTGTTTAATATTACTTGTATAAAACATTTTTTTTTTAAATTAACGAAATCATGTTAACTACTTCTTGGAACAAAAATTTGTCAATAAGCAACACTTACATTATAAAGGAAGCGCCTCATTTATAGAGTATTTTAATTTTAATTGCGATTACAATCAAAACATTCTTATTACACGTGTTAAATGAAATAAAAACAATAATTGAAGAATGTGACAATTTTTTTTTTTTACAAAACAAACAAAAATTATTAAATTAACAAAAGTGTTAACTGTGGGTATGTAAAAAACACGTAAGCGCGAGAAATAATACATAACCGCACAACACAATCACGCCGGACCGGCCGGTGAAATCTGCTGATGACGGCGGGTGACACATGAGCCACGAACTCACCCGAAGTCAGCCGAACGACGCGCGATAATTCACGAATGCAGAGTTTCGGTGCGGCCGAAGGTTCGGCAGATTTAATGCCGAAACCGAAACTGATGCCGAAACTAGATTTTTTTGCCGAACCTTGCCGAAACCGAACCTTCGGTCGGTCACTAATTATTTGATCACTAATATACATATATTATTTTTATTTTTATTGTAATCAGAGGTCTAAGTAATCAGTGCACTTCGCGCATGAATATTAACACCGAGATGGATGAAAATTGTAACACATTTTATTAGTTCACATAATTGATGCATAATTTCAAAGGCGGCAATCTGATATTTTCGAGAAAAATGATTTATGAATGTGGCAACATTGATAATTTCAAACTCTTAATTTCGGTGTCAGAATTCCGAACCAAAAACTGCAATTCGATCTACAATTTCAGTTTGAAAATTACTTTTGAGAAATCTGCCACAGAGTTAGAAACAAACAATTTGGGAGGTGCGTATTGGTACCGCCGCCCAGGGAACCATTTATTGGATAACTAACACCTCTGCCGTAGGTCACTCCAAGTGGTTCGTAACGTTTGGTGACCTAGCAGGTGTGCCCGGGTACATGGAATGAGGTTTGTCCGGATCTTGGCGGTGGATGCGTCTGCCCACCAGATGGATGGCAGGCTGGATCGGGAGAGAATAGTTGAGGGAGACCCTTTGACTATTCCAGCCGTACTCTCTCGCTTTTCACCGCAGTGGGAGGGATGGATTCATGCTTGGACACACTGACCCCCAGATTCCTACCCACCCCTCTTATCATTTTGTTTCCCAGAATTTCCTCTACTTCGTTTCCTGAAAAGACCCTACACACAGCATCCCCAAAGATAACATAGGCCCTGAGGGGAATTATTTTCCTCAGGGCCTTCTGAGTGGAACTAATGTAATTTTTTTTTTAAATATAAGAAGCAAAAGTGGCAACAATCGACACTACTTTGGAATCAAATGTGGCAAGTACAGTATTTCAAAAACAGAATTCTGGAAAATTGTTTTAATCTTTTTTTTTAACTTCACATTAAATTAACCAACCAGAAATTAATATACGACACGAAAAGCATTTATGTAATTTTATTCAAGTATTATGACCAAATTTTTTTGCTCGCTGAAAAAAATACGTTAATTCAGATTGCCGCCTTTGACATTATTTGACTAAATTTTTATAAAAATTATTTCTTCTTGGAAGAAAACCCTTATTTTACAAATTAGATTATTATAAAATTTTATTGAAATATCCAACCTATATACACTCGACTTGTCAATATAGTCAGTGGGCAGGTAGGGCGAGGTTTCGTGTCGCCTAATTTTTCCGAAAACCTTATCGGCCTTCAGCGAGATGATGGCGAGAACCTTTATCCCCTCATCGCATCACGTAACCCCTGTCATTCGCGTCCCTTATCCGGTGGGGGAGCGGGGCAAGGAAGGCGACGCGACCACTTGTATAAAATACACTAGATTGTCTTGTAGGTGTTAATACATTTAAAACATAATGGCTTGATTCGCTCAAAGCTTCTGGAACAGAATACAGCATTATCGTTTATCTTCATCTAAACCTGTTAAAACTGATTACTTTGCAGCATTTTGAAAAAATGACAAACTAACAAACTAAAATTCTTTTATGATGAGATTTTCACGGTCAAAAGTATTATCGTGATTTATTTTTGGGGTATTATGCCGTGCATCATTATGACATCATTGCACTGTCCTTTACACATCTGCCCTGATGATGGACACTGCAATGATGTGCGAAACGAAAGGAGATAGCGCAACAAGACATAATACCCCGAATATAAATCATATATTTTTTTATTTTTTATTATTTAAAAAAAAAGAAAGACCAACATTCCCTTGTTACGAATAACCTGACAATATTTGAAAATCTACTACCACCACAGTAAGCCGAAAATGTTGCTTGATAACGTAAAATTAGTTTTTCTTATCATTTCATTAGGGTCGGCACATCCTTAATGTATTCGTACTACTCTGGGAATTAATTTTCTTGCGAAAATGTTCCGTTATGGACACATGTATTATATTGAGGTTTTTTAAACAAAGTTCATTGTGAATCGGTTTGTTCTAGCTTTCAATCCGGAAAAATCTGAAGTTATTGAAACATATTTGTCGCTCCTGACTCTCCGGACCTGAAACAATTTCAATTCGTGAAAGACTCGCAAAATGTCTACTCGATTCATCTTGAATCATTTTGGGATTCAAATTGATTTGAGTAATAAGGACGAGTTTCGTTTTGTATGATAACTTAATGCTTCCGTATATTCAATGTTTATTAAATGAATGGTCCAAGGTTGACCGTTGGATGTCTATGGATAGTTATTTTGTGATATCCGCATTTTACGTTTGTAGAAAAAAAAACACAATTTTTGAAAAGTAAATGATAGGTATGTACATTTTTTTATAATGTGTCCATATTATGGTACTGTTCCCAATAACAAAATATATTAAATGTTACATGTTGTAGCCAAAAAAATATTGTCAGCCAACTCCGAAGTTTCCACAGCAAAACGGTGATTGACCATTTTACTATTCAAGAACGACAATTGTCGACAATGATGCACATTCAAAAACGTTGATTTTCCATTTTAATTTTCAAGAACGATGATTGTCATTTATTCATTTGTAACACTTAGCATTCTAGACGTTTGTCGCTTTTGGAAAATGTTATTTTATCGCACCGTGAACGATATTAAATATTTTAGATAAATACAAAGTTGCTCTGCCTACTAAGCTATCGAATGGCATTCATAACTCCAAATTTTTATTTTTTACAATTAAGTTTGCAGTACCTTAACCCTTCAAATACAAACTATCGGCCCATATTGAGCATTTTTTATCACTGGTGGTAACTGGCAATCTTATCGATTTTATTACATCATGTCAAGAATCTACAGATTTTCAGTACATCAGGTGACCTCTGGCGTAATACGGTGAATATAAAATGACCCGCGCTTGGAGCTTGAAGGACGGAGGTGTGCGCCACCCCTAAGAATGATTGCTTTTTCAAGCGCTCTGTTGGGAGGTTTTTCTGTCGATGTATGTAAATGGTTCTTTCCGGTTTCAAAATCCGTATGGTGTTTTGGACATTCTCAAATTCAAGTGCTTAGGATTTGTGAACTTTTAAGATATATCTAAATGGTATCACCCCGCCTCGACTATTTTTAAAATTATATTTGTTATGTGAGGAAAATATTTAGGAAGAAAATTTCACTTATATGCTGGGCAATATAAGTTATTGTTGTTATTCTAGTAGATTAATATGACAATTAATTATGCAGATAGAAAAAAACATTATTAATTATTATAAGCAATAATTATTAGCCTGAAACACTCATCAACATTGAAAAAATCTCCCGAGAAAAGATAAATGCCGTTGACGGGACTTGAATCCGCGTCCTTCTGCTTATTATAATTGCTTATAATAATTGTTACCCTTTGTGCTATGCATAAAAATCTTGTCTTAAAACATTAGTTTACCAATTAAAAATAATAAAAATTTTTAAAGTTATTTCGCTACGTTTGGAGACTTGAATGATGATGTTTTTATCCATTGCGTGGCGGGCCGGATCGATAAAGACTGGCTGAGGAAGACCTTTTGACCTCTCCAGACGGGCTCTCTCGACCCACCACCGCAGTGAGTGGGATGGATTCATGCGTTCGTAACTTCTGAACACTTAGAACCAACCCACCCAGATTTCCTCTATTTCCTTTCTCTAAAAAGACCCTGAACACAGCACCCCCAAAGATGTCATAGGTACTGAGGGATTTTTTTCCTTAGGGCCTCCCATGCGGAAACATTGTTAAAAAATATATATTCCTTCTCATTTCCCACTACAACACTAAATAATTACTTTTATTGACTTCGGTCTTTGTTTTAGACGTTACTTTTATTCTAAAAAAGGGTGTTAGTTAATTTGACTCCCTTTATTTCAATTGTAGCATGTAAGAACTTTATGTAGCGTACTCCTAGTTTCTATTTGCAGAGGTGTCAAAATAACTTCAAACTCCAAACTAAGAGTTAATCGTTCTACATGTTTTGAAACAATTAAAAAAAAACTTGTTTTATAATCTCTTCTAAAAATTAATACATTTTCCATCCTGCATGAAATGATTGCATATATTAATTAATATTAAGAGAAAATAAAATCAAGATTTTTTTTACGAATAACTAAAAAAACTTCTGGTGATTAAAAGTTTCCCGTTGTTTATTTTTTCTTTGAAAAAATATTAAACTTTAAAGCCTATTTAATGCTTTTGAACAAAGTTTGCAAAGAACACCTCAATTTTTTATGCAAACAAAAATAATTCAATTTATTTATGCTTACGTCTGTAAGGAGCGAGAAATCCAGCATAACTCGATAAGCAATGAAATACTATGAATAAAAACAAATGGTACCGAAGATTTTTAAGAGTATTCAAACCCTTTCCTAGAGGGCGAACGGTTTTATGTTAATGTCGTCAAGTTTTTTTGCTCACTGTTGATTAAATACTGTGGTTAGTGCAAAAACATAAATAATACCTAATAGTACCTACACACAAAATAAAATAAATTCCTACTAACTCTTCTTATTCGATATCAGTAATTCATTACTTAACATTTTATTAAAACCTGGCGGTTGATATTGGTTACAGGCTGTGACATTTCTTTGTTAGGGTGAAATTTGGGGGTTGTTTTTGTAGAAGGCTCTTTTGTCCGGGAATGTCCCATTCAGCCGAAAAACAACCCTTGCGCAACCAAGCACATGGGACTTTGACATTGAACACGTAAGATTGGCTTTCGCGACGCCTTACGTAACCACAAATCGACTAACAAAGGTTCGGAGGCAAGGTATCACATTCTGTCATCCATATGGAACACAGGTTTAGTTACCTAGTTGCAATTAGTCGTGAAGTGTATTTGGATAATCAAACAGCGTAATAAATACAGTATGAGAAATGCTTTTTTGACTACCTTTATTTAGATGTCTATTTTACATAATATTATTTATAGCCCTGTCTCTAGACAAAGTCTATGTATTTTATGAAAATACCCAAAATATTGTAAATATGCGGCACAAAACCAAAGAACTCATACAAACACCTAAAACAAACACAACATTTGGTCAAAGAAATTTCAAATACATTGTAACTAAAATATACAATAACCTACCTGACAAAACAAGACAATCGAATAATATTAACAAATACAAAATCCTGATCAAACAATGGATCATCGAGAAAGGTCGTGCAATAATTAGTCAACTCACCCAAATATAATACTCCATCTCATTACTGTTACCACTACCTACCCCCCTGAATTTTTTTGTCAAATATTTTGCTCTATTGAAAAATGTACTTTATTTAATATTTATAAAATATTTGTAAACTCGTCTGTCTCGACACAGGATTTCCTAGTGGGACAGGCAAGGCCAAAAAAAATATCTAAACCTTTTTATATAGATGCACATAATAAATAAATAAAATAAATATGTATATAATTTCTACGGTAGCTATTTTATGGTAGAAAGCTGAGAAGGGAAAAAATCACTCTACAACTTTGCTGTTTTCAAAATATTATCTGACATTTTTTCTTCTTAAAAGTGTTGTACCAGATTCTGGAAATCTTGGGATACAATTTTCAACTACATAAATTGTGATGATCTTTCAATCCTATCTTTACACAGTAACAATGTTCGCATTTCTACTTCCCTCTGCACAAAAATGCCGTTAGCCATCTGGATTGCAAATTAAAATTTCATAAAAAATGTTAATACCCATTGTTTTTAAACAACTCTTAGGGAAATTCAAAACGCATAAGTTGAAGATTCTAAATAAAACGGATCGAGACAATACGAAAGAAGGAAATTCTTCAAATTAATGAAATGTTAATAAAAGAAGTGTGTGTCCGACTTTATTCGTTTATCTTAACTTCTATTGTTGGACTTGTCAAGTAAGTATCAATACCAAGGCAGCATAAAGTCCAGCCGGTACTTATTGGATAAAGTAGGCTGTAGTTAGCTTTGTCAGGCTTCTCGGTATTGTATTACAAGGTTGCTTGTACTCTGACTGATTACTGCTATGAGGACTAGGAAAGTTTTGTTATTGTAGAAGAGATTACTTGTACGCAGACATATAAGTACGTTTGCTAACGGAACTAATAAAACAAAATAGCATTAGGTACATTAGTATGTCGAACCTAAAAAAATGTAAGAGCAAATAGAAACGTATTTTCAGAATATTTTGCCAAGGCCTTGAAGTTTTTTTTACGTGGTTAAAAATTGTACGCACGGTAATGAAAAATGAACTTTATGGATTGTGCAACTAAATTTTCTTTTATTAGTAAATATCATTTTAATACTGAACGTCTTTTGGTTTCAAGTTTCAAACCCATTCCGTGATTTGCGAAACAAACTGTAACGACCCGAACAGTGATATACAAATTAACCTCTCCACACAACTTGGTTATCACAATGCCTAAGTGCATTTAAAAAAGTTAAAATAGGCCACTTGCATAACATTTAAAAAAAAATTCCGGTTTAGGCAAATATTCCAAGATATTCTAATTTTTAATCGTATTTTTGAAACCCTGGCGAATTTTTGAAAATTTCAATTCGAAAAATCAGACCATTTTTTATAAACCGGAAAGACGGGACATAATTTTATTGGTGCAAAAAATGATAATTACATGGCCGAAAATCATTTAAAAAAAAAGAACGTTTTCCACACGAATAGCAATAAATTGTACGGGGTTCTCTTCGTAACATCTGTAAAAACACCGCCATCTTTACCAAAAAATCAAACCAAAGGATAAGTTCGCATAGAACAAACAATAAATCTAGTGAAGGTTAAAGGCAAATTCAAAAATTCGCCGGAAATCAAAGAGTTGCCATATATAAAACGAAATTAATCATTGTGGAATTTTTACAAAATTAAGGGAACATAATCGGAGACGGGACATTTTCATGTAGTGACGTCACGAGCTCAAATAATGAATTTATTCATTTAAAAATAAAAAAAGCTATACAATTCTAAAAATTTTTACTAACATTTTCGAAATCTCAGTAAAAAAATCTATCCACACGGTTTTTTCCAAGTCGTTATGAAATCCATGCAAGTGGCCTATTACCGTACTTGCCTCCGTTTTCCATGTAGTACGGACCCTTCTCGATTTAAAACTATGTGACCAACATGCGCTATAAGGTTTGTTTGTAATGTGGGTACACAGATACTTCCCGATGATTTCCACGTAAAACCTGCATTATCGAATACATCAATCTTCATAAATTTGATGATTATTGACGACACGAATGTTTTCCTCTGCCACTCAAAATCATTTCCGTTTTCTCTGATTACATGTCCAGGTATCTGTAATATGGAAACAATTTTGTATTATATTTTATGTTTGATAGCCAAAAAAAAAAATATCCTCAAATTGAAGAGATTATTAATAATAATGAGAGGAGAAGCTTAAAATCCTTAGATGAAATAACAAAAGTTATCATTTGCAAAACAGATACAATATACAATGTTCATTCCTTCCTCTCCTCAAAAAGACCCTCCACACAGCATCTCAGATGACATAGGCCCTGAGGGATTTTTTTTTCCTCAGGGCCTCCCGTGTGGAATTAATGTAAAAAAAAATACAATTCAACATGTAACACATTGTGTTATACTTTCCTGGTTATTTCTATTGCAACACAAAATATGATTCTTCTTATTGAATCAAAATTTTACGATGTATTCGAGGAAAGAATCACAGTAATTCTGTCGGCAAGTTTTTTTAACTCGTGGTGAGTCTTAGGGGACATCCATTTATTACGTGAGCACTTTTTCTTCCAATCTAGACCCCCCCCCCCCTCCCCCTCGGTGAGATAAATTTGGGCCAATTCGTTTATTTTTTTTCAAGTAACTTGAGATTTTGCTGGACCCCCCCCCCCCTCCCGTTTATGCTCACGTAATTAATGGATGCCCCCTTACTTTACACCAGATCGTTTGACCACTTCAGTTGGACAAGATTCTAAATAACTTTTTTATTTTTAATTCTGCATTCAAAATTTTTAATGCAAAACCATTTCTTTTGCTCATTTCTATAACTAAAATAATTTTCAGAGCCATCTGTGTTGAATTTCTGAAGTCCTAAAATCAAGTTTTTGAAGTTTACAATTATTTTACAAGGTTCTAACTTCGGTTTAAACCTTTTGCAATTGCCATTTTGTTGGTATCTGGCAGTTGATCGTCTTTACGATGCGCAGTTGTAGTTCGTCACTTTAGTTGGATAGAGTTCTAACATCATCTCACCAAGTTCTGAGGTGTCAAAATTAGCAAAAACGAATTCTCATAACCTATTAAACAATTTCTGATTTTGAGGTTGAATCTTGTGAAAAGTATTTTAGAGTAACATATTTTGAAGGAAAATATTTAATTAGAACGTAGCCCTAATTCAGAATGGGTTCCATGACAACTCTGAATCGTGCAACTTCAACACTCCTTTTGAAAATTCATTAAATGAAGAAAAAAAAAGCCCATAACCTAACCTAACGTAACCTATTAAACTATTTTTTTCATTTTTTTTTCATCATCTTTAATGGCTTTTCAAAAGAGTTCTGAGTTGTCCGGTCACCTTCGGAATAGCATTCGAATAGCTTATATTTAAAGTGAAGTTAGAACACTGTCCAAGGAAACTGACGATTATGAGATCTTAGAAGATTAGTGGAAGATATAACAGTTGGTTACAGCGTGCTCGCAGATTACAGCTTGCGGTCCATTCCCCTTGACACGACCAGCGTCCGCCATGCCGGCGTGATCCGCAAGTTAGATCCCAGTTAGACCTCTGCCCAGCAAGAAACGTGTCGAACCATTCATCTGTGTCTGGCTTCTCATAGATAAATACTACTGTTGCAGCATGTCAAATGTCCACACAGAAGATGCCTAATATAACTAGACTGGACGCCGCGCCGTAAGGATATTATCAGACATATCGATTTTTAGAACTGTTCATTCGAGATGTAATACTATTATAATATCAATTACTAGCGCATACCCGTGTAAAATCAAGGATTAGTCAAAATTCTTAAGAAATCAGTTCCAGTTCGGAAAATAGCAATTAAAATAATTTTCTGTTTAAAACATTATATTATCGGTAAGTACTTTATCACTTGTCTAAAAACACTTGTGTGAATTCATCACAATTCCATTTTTGAGAATAAATCCGATTTCTACGTACATTTTAGTTCCGTAGAACGGGTATTCTGTCTAGCTAGGAACTAATATCGATCTATACTTGTACACATTTTTAAATATTTTCAATTATTATGTAATATTATTACTATATTATTTTTGCTATATAAATGTATCGAATGTAATGTAAAAAATATATGGTTCATTGAACAAGAGTTTTAATTACAGATACACAACCGAAATTAGTGTTTTAGACGGTTTAAAAAAAAATTACCTTGTTCTACTTATTTATTTGGGATTGGTCCGGATACTTGAAAGCGTGGCCAAAGTAGGCTGCTGCGCGGAAATTTTCACGAACAATTTTTAATCGTAAGCAAAGGGAGGATTGTGGACTCCTCGTTGAAATAAATTATACCCAAATAATACTGTTAAATTGATCACATTATCTGACTTTTTGATCATCAATAGATAAAGGTAACAGGTAATATTATTTTTTTATTTGCAAATAACTTGAATAATTGTTGGGGAACCTATACCGCATTCTCAGGGACACGGTGACAGGTGTGAGGGGAGGCATTTCCAGATGCAATCAGGACTCGAGTTGATGATGACATTTTCTGTCATAATTAAACAACTTACTATCGGGATGTGATTTTGGTCTTTCTTACTTTGTCTTTTAAATAAATGTGTACGATGGTCTCCTTAAACGTGTAATGTATATTTTTTATGATTTAATTGCTATTATTGTTTTAGGTTTTATTCGCAGTGCTAAAAAAAATCGATTTCTTTTTTTTTTTACGTGAGCACCGCACAAGAGTCCCATCTGCTCCCAACCGCCTGGAGCCAATGAGACTATGGTATCCCCAATTGAGGTATGTTGTAAGGCTGTAGGTAGAAAAGGAGGGGAAGGAGATGTGTAAGAGGAAGGTGGGAAAACACCTGGTTATTCAGATCTGGTCACCAAACATGGGTAAAGCTATTTCAAAAGTTTCAATCCTGAATGATGGTCCAGGTTGATATTGAGAGTATCTTCCACTCTGGAACATGCCGCAAACATGTCTTGTATTATTTTTAAATTATTAATTTGGGAAATAAGATAAATTAATGAAATAAAATTTACTTGCACAAGATGGGATTTAAATCCCCGACCACAGGCTTGATAATCGAGAGATTTACCCCTCTATCACGGAGGCCGGCAAATTAAACAAATTGTCTAGCTCTACTTCGACTTATTTAATTCGTTCTGCAATATTTATGATTATTTTTATTTGTTATTTAGTGATCCTGCTAACAAGCTACTTCAAGCAGCCGTACAAATTCCTTTGGTATGTAAAAATAAATAATTGTAATAAAGAAGACAGATTTTTGCTACTAAAAATAATATTATGGCCAACATTTTTTGCCTCAATGTGTAAATATGCCTCCCAGGAAGGTCGTGTTGTCCCTATGACTCGAGCCTTGACCCGGACTAGCAAAACTCACGAATCGTTTCACTTGAATTCATAATAATGAGTTGTATTGCGTGCACATTGTTATAAAGGCGTAACATCAGGCTCTTATTAAGGTATTGAACACTGAGCGGCTCCCCAGTCAGCCAGGTGTACTTACCAGTAGCGGTTCGTGGCCTATCTCATTGGGAGTTTAAAAGAGGAAAAAAATCCCGCAATTCAAAACATCAACGCATCAAATATTAGCATCAAAATGCACTCGGCGATAAAGAATAATATACCTACACATTTTTTACATACACACAAGAAATATTTTTTTAAATACAAAAAATAACATTAATTACCCACAGTATTTAACTTTTTTTAATAACTATATAAAAATCTTGATTATTGCAAATTCCGTACAAATTTGGTGTTGAATAATCACACAATCGCGGCGCACACAGTCACTTAGTGAAAACCCAGTAGTAGGTTTGCACGTCATTCGCTCAGGTGCCAGTAGTATAGTTTGTACTAGCAGATCCGGAACAAGGTGGCTGTGGCTAACGAAACACAACCCTATCTACTGACAACGCCATTACCCAACCTTTATAACCAACGCCATATATTAATTTGCCTAAATCCACACCGCCCGCTTGCCAGCCCGCTCCTTTTTATATATTATATATTTCAACCAATTTACGCAAAACCTTGACAAAACCTAAACCTTTCTCATGAATCACTCTATCTATTGGTGAAAACCGCATGAAAATCTGTTGCGTAGTTTAAAAGATCTAAGCGTTCAGACAGCGGGAGTGACTTAGCTTTATACTATGTAAAGATGAACTGTATCTTAGAACAGAAAGTTCTATATTCGCTGACATTCATAACGCACAAATGGGATTCATTTCGGACTCGCTCTTAGGAATGGGCGGTATAATTCGGACAGGTGGATTTTTTTAACACGGAATATCGACGAGGGGCTGTATCGCAGTATATACAATTTTCTTAAATTTTTTATGAGTTCAATGCACAAACGCACCTCTTAATGACGGCCACTGGTACCACTTACCAACATTACACAATAGTTGGAAGCACCGAGACGGTGCAAGGTACAAGGTGTATTGTGTGGACTGGACTTATATTGTGTAATACCTCTCTCCGTTCATCTTGGCTTGCCTCTGGAGCCTATTATATCAATAGTAACTGTTCATAGACTCTTTATTTATTTATTATATTTGGCTTCTAAGCCCGTTGAAGCTGTTTTTGTTAGTAAACAATACGGACCGTGGTGACTATCTGTTTGTTGGTAACGAGATAAATAAACAGATTCGCGGCTTCGTTTTGATTTCTTCTCAAATCTATTGTATTTTTTAAATAAAAGATAATAATATCATTTTAGTTGTTTATAGTACCGTTGCGAACTGGTCATCCGTAAATAAATACAATTGGTATTCATTTCCATTGATACGAATTCGGTGTACACAAGAAAGCTCACAAATAAAAAACTGGGCACGTTTTCAAACAATTTCAACATTGAATAAACTTGTAGCAATTTTTGATATTAGATTTTGCTCTGATTCGACTTGCTTGACGTGCTTTTAATTACGTAGTTTGAAGGGGTAAGAAGTTTTGTTAAAACAATAGAGCCCAAAGTTCTAGACTGGATATTCCATTTCCATTAAATAATACTTCATCGAATTCCAAAGTCCAATGCTGATTCTTCAATATCGAGAATTCGTATCACAATCTGTGGAATGAATAACGTCGTGAAATGGATATTATATAATTTAACTCCGATTGGTTTATCCACTAATTAGATTGATTACAATATTCCAAACAGACAAGCTTTTTTCCACTTATTCTTTACAAAAAATGTTATGCAATATAGATACATACATTTGTAATGTTTCACTTAGCGGTTTTATACTTCCCTCAGTAATTTATTTTTATTTTTATCATCTGAGATGCTGTGTGGAGGGTCTTTTTGAGGAGAGGAAGGTATGAACATTGGTCTTGAAGAGACCCATGTCGTAGGAAGGAGGAAACAAAGAGATATCATTTAATAATTTTCAACAGTTTTGGAACAACTAATTAAATATCAATACTACCAACTACCTAAATGATTACGAGTACATGACTGCTTACAACAGTAACATCATTAAACACACACGACTTACCTAGGCTATATTATTTGCAAACGAAAAATTCTTGGATGTTTTTTGTCCATAATGGATGCACACTTTAGCTTGGCTGTAAGTTGAATAACCAATCTCGTATAATAATATTATTTGCCCTATCATCGTTTGATCATGAAGAGATTTTTTCTTGCCTATTGTTATTGTTTGATTCGGGGCATCTTTATAAGAAGACTTAGGCAACTTTCCGATTGCCTTGGGTCAATGATCGTGCGAAGAATTTGTGCTGCTGGAATGATGCCATTTTTAATGATGATATTATTAATCAAATATATATCTTGTAAAATGTACAAAATTTTATTTGAAGATTAGAAGAAGAACCTTTGGATTCGTACACCAAAGATTATTGAACACAATCATATATAATCGCAATTTAAAGCTACTATATATTTATATACTCGAAACATACAAAATATTATTCAATGTCGCTCCACTGGTCAGGGCATATTGAATGTATTAATGATAGCGTACACTCGATATTTATTCTCGTCTTAATAATAAGCCTACAGAATGAAGTGGAAGTACATTAAGAATCTTTAAATTCACCGCATTTTTGGGTTTAATAAACTGCAGGAAGACAGGAGACTGATATAAAGACGGCCTCTCCAAGACCGACTAGAGTACAGACCTGGAGTGCGGCCGCCAAATTACGAAGTCCGTGCTGTCGCTAAGTAAATTTCACTGTTTAAAATAGTCAAATCACTCTGTTTATTTGGGGTAAAACAACACATAAAACAGCAGTTAAAATAAGTAGATATATATTTATTATTGCAGAATCAATCGTACGCAAATAATACAGAAATCTTCCACTATTTCCGACAACTTTATGAACTTTAGGTAAATTAGACTTCAAAACTAGCTTAATTAATCGCACTTGAGCCGCTCCCAACTAACAAATTAACAATTCGGCAGAAAGAGGGCAAAAAGGGCAAATAAGGGTAAAAAAAAGAGTACAATAATTGTGACTGTAATAATTTACAGTAATAATTTGGGAGGCGTGTATGGGTACCGACGCGCGGAAACCATTCATTGGATAACCAACACCTCTGCCATCGGTCACCCCAAGTGGGTCGCTAAGTTTGGTGACTTAGTAGGGGTGCCGGAGTCCGTAGGGTCAGGTTTGTCCAGGTCTTGGCAGCGGATAATTCTGCCCAACGACTGTGTGGCAGGGAGGATCGAGAGAGAGTGGATGAGGGAGTCCCCTTGACTTCTCCAGCCGTACTCTGGCAGAATATCGCCTTGCACCGTATTGGGAGGGATGGGTTCGTACGTCTGACCTCAGTAGACACACTGAGCCCGAGATTCCTACCCACCCCTCAAATCCTTTTCCTTCTCAGAACTTTCTCTCCATTTTTTCCTAAAAAGACTTTCCACACTAGGCCCCGAGGGGATTTATTTACCTCGGGGCCTCCTGTGTGGAGTTAATGTAAAAAAAAAAAAATCGGACCTTCCCATTAACGATCGATACCTTCCTGCCAGGAGCACTCCTGTCCCGGTACACCGAGGGGCACTGATTTGTTAGGACTTGGAACACGTGCTCTGAGGATGGAAAGGAGGTTGGAGTTTAATCGACCAGTATACATGGCAACCCAACGTTGGAATTAAGGATAGGCAGGAATAAAGGAATGTATTGAGCGTTTTGATTTTTTTAATCCTTTCTTTATGGCTTCCTTCTTCTTGCCTATTCTCGGCTCATCTTGGATTTTCTGGTCCATTTCTGGCTTTACTTGGCTGGTCTTGCCTCTTATTGGATCTTCTCGTCTCTTCTTCACTCTCCTCGGCTCTTCTTGACTCTGCTTGACTTACCTCGTCTCTTCTTGATTCTGCTTGTTTCTTTATCTCTCACCTGGAA
This sequence comes from Limnephilus lunatus, assembly GCA_917563855.2. Classification (NCBI taxonomy): domain Eukaryota; kingdom Metazoa; phylum Arthropoda; class Insecta; order Trichoptera; family Limnephilidae; genus Limnephilus; species Limnephilus lunatus. Next base: position 28,584,816 of record OU830592.1, on the reverse strand, counting down.
TATTCTCGTCTCTTTTTTTCTTGTCTATTCTTGAATCTTATCGTCTCTTCTTGGCTCTCTTGGCTCCTCTTGTCCCAAAATAATTCACGCCTTCCTATTAATGATCAAGAATTTATTAACTTTCTTGCTAGTTGGAAGCACCTCACGTGCATTGCGCGGCCTGTCTGTAGATTTAATCAAGAAATAATATTGAAAACAAATTCTCTGCCGCCGTTTCGTGAGGATCAAAAAAAATATTCTTATTTCTGGGTGAACTGTTTGGAGTCCCGAAATCGAATGTTTAAATACAATTTTGCCTACCTGTCAGATCAAACGGCTTTTTCAAAGGTACCTAAAAATATACATAAATATTATTCACATATCAGAATACAATAATTTCCTTGTTACCTTCTATCAAAGAGGAATGGGACCCTGTTTATGTAAATCTGAGAAATATGGACGAATCTAGGTATGAATGTTACAGCTCCAAGGGAATATGTCAACAAAGGGATGTAATGCTTTTGAATATATTTATGGATTTGATTTGAATAAATTTTGGCTAGCGCGTGAAATATGTTAATTTCTGTGAGGAACCTAATCAAATCAATATATTTAAAGGGTTCAAATAGTGAAAACTCTAATTTTATTGGTTTCGAGATAAACTGATTTTTAACTTTGGCCTAATCAATAAATCTAAATAAAAACAATAAAACAATAAAAGTTGTTTTTCAAAATAGATATCTGTTAAGCAAATGCGACTAACACGGTTGTCGGTGTAATTCTGGTTCAATGTACTCAAATTTTCTTTGAATTTAAGTAACATTTTCAAAATTTTAACTGATTGTCTGAGGAATTCAGACAAGGGATAAAGTACCACTAATAATATAATATAGTTAACAGAATTATCTTAATTGTCATTTTCAAAATTGTAACTAATTTGTCAAGAGTTCAGATGATTCCGTGATTTTTCACGGGTCTACGCTAATTCTTTACTATTTAGAACAATCTAAATCAAAAACGCCTCTTAAAATTGGAGATTGGCTTTAACTTTTGTTAGATGCATATTTATACAAAAGATAAAGTATACAAACCAACAAAAATGTTCTTAATCTTGAATTATTTTCAGTTTAACACTTTCAATAAAGTCTGGATCTTAGACAGAATCGTTAAAATCTTCAGAAAAAGTGTTGTTATTGTCAAAATTTAGTCCCTGCTAGCCGCACCACTTGTCAACATGTTGGTGTTGATACGGTTTTGATCCAAAATATTTTTTAAAAAATCTACGGAAATAACAATGGTTCTTGGCCAGGTATCTATCGGATCAAGCAAATGCGACGGTTTTAATCGTTGTAATGTAGATGTATATCTTCTTTAATACTCTAATTTCAACCACTTTCAGTTTCGTCCTTATCAGCGTTTCAAATACTCAAACTCATCCACTTGCTGCAAGCATTCACTATTTACACTAGGCAATACACCTTCATTGAAGGCACTTCAATTAAAGATTGCCCATCTATCACCTAGTTTAATAATTTAAGCAATTCCTTTTCATAAAATACATTTACCCCCACGCACCATCTGCAACCCAAGAGTATCGAATAAATTACATAAAATTATTCCACTTGGTCATACATAAATTTCGAACACACTGACATAAAATATAATATGCCGAAAGCGAAACAAATGACCGCATAAATTTAAGATAATATATTGTTTCAGTTTGCCTACAAATGGACCATTTTTTTGTCGATGACCTTTTCACACGTTTGATGGTCACCAAGAACAGGTTGGTCAAAGTTACATCACAACTGGATTTAAGCCTTTTTCTGGATATTATCTTATCGATTTAAATCAATTCGTGTGACCGATCGTATCGATAAATTATCTATCAAATATCGATTGAATATCAAGTAGGCGCAGTAAAATGTGTGATTTTGTCGGTGGATGTCACCTAAAGAAGTTTAATCTAGCTTGCTAATCTGAATATTTTTTTAAGACACGTGACTGATGTAAGGCTGTATAATAAGGTTCATTGAACTTGAGGATCACCATGCCAGCAGTGGGTGGTGGGAGTCGAACCCACTACCCCCTGACCAATGGCTATTACGCTGTGAAGCAGTGGCGGCTTGTGAATTTTGAAAAAAATATATAACATCAGATCCACACGAGAGGTCCCGAGGGCCTGTCATTTAAAAAAAAAATTACTCATTTTATTTCAATGTTTTTGTTTTAATGATTCTACAGTTTACAACTAAATCACAAACATTTGTTATATACCACTATAACAAATTTATGTGTTTTGAATTGTAATTTTTTTTAAAACAAATTAGTAAAAAACAAATAAATAAAAATATATATGCGAACCAGTATTATTTATTCTTTGACTAAAATATCTATACTTTCCACTACGTAAAAGTAAATCAAATAAGAAGTAAAAAAAAAAAAATCACTTGGATTTTTAATAACCCGTTTTGGTAGGTAATAATATTATAGTGTTGATGAACAGTTAGCCGCCCTGACCACTTCATACCCCTCATAATTTTAATTATTTTTCGTATAGTTGAGGAGTTGAGGGTGTTAATTACTGGATAATGGTTTGGACAGCTTTTCCCCTCTTTGATATAACTATGAAATTTACGAACGGTCTATTTCTGTACAATTAAATCCAATAATTGCTAAGTTGCACACGCTAGGTGTACCCATTTTAATATTATCATTTATTATTTCAAATATCATTTTCCTTATTTTCATTCATATGACATATCAAAATAGAACGTGAACATATGAACGTATATGAAAAGATTGAATGTCATTTAAAACTTTGAGGGGGGTACCTACTTAGTAAGTAAGTAGTACTTTAATGGGTGCACAGGTGTAATTTATAAAACATAAAAAAGCAAACGAAGAAGGATTGAAAAATTGGGGCACATTTCGAAATTTAATAATACTTTAAAATTAGAAATCTACATTCCAGTAACATGAATTGTGACTATACAAATAAAAATATTGATTCGTTTTATGCACCTTTTCAAATCTTAAAATAAGTACTGAAGAAAAAATAATATAGCAAAAGGCCATAATATAAAGGTATTCATTTAAAATATATATTTTTATCTTTGAAAATGTCAACCAAAAGTTTGGAAAAGTCTAGAAAATGCAAATGTACGCCTCTGCTGCGCTTTAGAAATTAATATAATTTGTTCTTCGTAAATGTTCACAGTTATTAATTTGGTAAAAGTGAGATTTCAATGCTATTTTATCTATTTGAATTATTATCTGATCGAATTTAATGAAAAAGAACTGTAAAAAAAACTTCATTACATCATTAATATTTATAATTATTATTAATCCTTATGAATATTTACGAGCTCCTTGTTTTATTTGTAATATTTTAATACACCCGTCCATAAACATACTAGGATTTATTTCGAAGAACGCATAAAATTAATTGATCAATCAACGAAGTGATCGCAAAGCGCTAATTGATATATTTATAAGGTTTTTTTACGGCGTACAACTCAATACACAATGACATTGAAAATTTAATTTGATGTTTAAGCAATTTTAAAATCATTTCAGTTCGAATATCACGTAGTTACGAGGTAGGGTATCATATTTGTATTCATATGAAAACCGAATGAAAATGAGATCAACAAAACATGGAAAAATATGAAGATAAGGAGATCATAATTAACACCAACAAAACAACCTACCATCCACCTCGGAACAGGAAATACCTGTGAAGAAGACTGTAAATATATCTATTATTATTCGATGTAAGTTTAATAGACATTAAATAAAAGTACATAAAAAATAGACCACTTGCATAATGTCATGAAATTTATTTCGTTTCGTATATCAATTTTCCTACTTTTTTTCTAAAGATATTGAACCATAATAATGTTGAAGTGTTGATTTTCACCGACGATCTCAAGCTATTTAAACTTATAAAAACTAAAGATGTCTGTTTGCATATTCGAATAAATTTAAATAAACTACAAGATTTTTTGCAAACTAAACGAACTTTATCTAAACATTACTAAATGTCATATAATAAGATTTTTTAGAGTAAATAAATATAAAATTTACAATTTTTCCCTCAACTCTGTATGATCTTGGCATTATTTTTGATTCCAATTTTAATTTTCTTTCAAATTTTGAAAGAGTTACTAATAAAGGATTAAAAAATACTTGGCTTCATTCTCCGTAATGGCAGAAAGTATCAAAAATATTTAAAATTAAATATTCTTCTCTAGTTAGAAGTCAAGTCGAATATAATATTTCTATTTGGTCACCTCACTTTAAATTTCAATCAGATTCCATAGAAAAAAATCGGCTCAAATTTCTAAGATATATTAACAGTCAACTCGGTCTACATATAGAAACAATAAATTACAACCACTTGACAAAATAATTCAAATCATTAAAACTCTTAGATGGAAGACTTATTTCCGATTCGACTATTATTTTTAAACTTGTTAGTGGTATTGTAGATAGCCCTGATTTATTAAGCTTAATTAAATTACCTTTCTTAATTACGAACATTAATTTTAATTGCATCAAAAATATCAGGACTGTATCTTGTAAGAACCTAGATTGCAGGCATTTGGAAATGCTTTCTCAGTAGTAGTAGATGTATTCAACTAAACGGAATATAGTTACAAACAGGCTATAATAACATACCTCACTACGTCAATGTTAGAATACACAATTTAATTAGCATATTTTGCCTCATGATTACTGTTCCACAAAATTATTATGTATTATCGACATGTTTCAAAAACAATTTTTTTTTTTCGTTAGGTTCCTCCTTATTTAGTCAACGTTTCGGACAGCGTTGCAGTGTCCATCCAGAAGGAGGTAGCGCAACACGGCATAACACCCCAAAAACATGTAACGAAAATGCTTTTGGCCGTGAAAATCTACAAAATTTTCTTTTCTTCTTTCGATTAATAATTATTAATCTCTTATCCTGACGATTATCCTGTTTTCATTTAATTAAAAATGACGCCACAAAGTGTATTTGCTAAGTTTGAAGAAGCAATCCTATAAATATTGTATTGATGCGAAAAATACCTTCATCACGTAACAATGACTTTGATCGTGTGAGTAAATTTTTTAAATTACCCAAAAAAGTGTTAAGGTCATCATCCCGCGCTGCCGGATGCTGAGATTGTTTGTCATTACGACATACGTGTCATTCTGACAGGAGTTATGTCATTTTGTCACGACTCGTGTCATTTTATCATGTGTCCGTCTTTGACATTGACATCTGTCGGACCGACTGCGCTTTTTGTCCGACCAACCGGTTTGGCATATGACGTAACGCCGTCTGACACCTTTTATCTCAGGTAATTTGGATTTTTTTACGTCTTGTTGTCATGTTGTTATTTTAAAACACCATTAGCGGCGGCGAGAGTGATTTTTGAAGTGAGACGATAATGACGACACACTAGTAAAAAAACTATTTAAAAAAAAACTGGGTTCAAACGCATTGGCGTTATAATTACCTATGTATATGTGTCGAGATCAATAAATCCAATTAACTTGCGGATTGCAAGCTCATTTTTTCAGCTCTCCTTTCCGCAAAACTTATATGGTTAAAGAATATTCTATTTTGTATTACATAATACCTAATATAATAAAAAATGGAATTGAATGGTTCTAAACTTTTTTTTTTGTCATTACTTTTGTTGTCATAACCATCACGCCGCTTTCTTCATGGATAGGCAGAGAGAATGGACCCGGGTTACGAATAACCCAACAATGTTTGAAAATCTCCTACTACCACCACAGAAAGCCGAAAATGTTGCTTGTGTTGTGATGGAGGACTTAGCCAGCCGAGGAATTGAACATGCGACGCCCGGGTGGGACCCAAGCGCTATGCCCACTCAACCACTGACCGGTCAGTATGTCACATGTTCAAATCATCTGTGGGTACCTAAAACCCTGTCTCCAGCATTACATATGTTCGTTTCGGAGGTCACAAGAGACCTGGCTTTACTTACCCTGACATTTCTAACACAATCATACATGGTTTTACACACATAGGCCTCAGGGATCACATTCAACTTTCATCCTTCTTCTGCCAGTTCATCGTTGTGAGCATGGTGGGTATCAGGAACCTTCCATTGTAGGCTGCTAGCTTTGCCGACCGCAGAGTTTGTTGTGATAAAATAATAAACTTTAATAAATTTGAAAATATATAAATAATAGTAAAAAATTTACGACACGCACGATTTAAAGATTTGTGATTTTTTGCAGCACCAGCAAGAAAATTAAAATATCCACCAGGCTTCCGCTACGGTTGTTATCGCCAACTCCGAATCATGCAACTTCATCAACTTCTCTGAAAAGTCAAAAGTGATGAAAAAAAAGTGTTTAATAAGTTATGTTAGGCTGGGTTATGGGCTATTTTTCTTTTTTTTTCAAAACTTTTAATGACTTGTCAAAGGGGTGTTGAAATTTGGCTGATTCTGTTTTCATGGAACCGTTATCGCCAACCAAACTGTACGAAAAAATTATTATAATGCGATGTTAACAACGCGATAAACATAATTTTCGCCAGATTTTCAAAGAGTATTTTTATATTTTCGTTGTTAGTTTTTAACAACGAAAATGCTTTTGGCCGTCAAAATCTAAAAAGTATTTTTATAGATTTATATTAGCTCCACACAGGAGGCCCTGAGAAAAATAATTTCCTTACGGAAATCATAATGGGCCTATGTCATCTTTGGGGACGCTGTGTGGAGGTTTTTTTTAATGGAAACTCAACAATGTGCAATTTCATCACACCTTTGAAGAATTCATTGACAGTGAATAAAAAAACCAAAGTTAAATTAGTCAAGTTAGGTCATGGACAGTAATAACACATGCCAGGATATGCAATAAGTGCGAGCAGGACTTGGATGACACTCAGTTTGGGTTCAGAAACGCGTTTGGGACGCGTGAAGCATCATTGTCTGTCGGCGTACTATTGCAAAAGTGTCGTGACCAAAGAAAGGGAGTCTTTGTCTGTTTTATTGACTACGAAAAGGAATTCGACAGGGTAAAACATGCTGACCCAATGATAATGCTTGTGGATTGTAACGTTGATACCAAAGACCAGAATTTATTTAATAACCTGTATTGGTTCCAAACAGCAGAAAAAAGACATGGGAATAAAAGATCTATAGCAATCGCCATTCAGCGTGGAGGACGACAAGGCTCTATCCTGTCACCACTATTATTTAATCTCTATTCCAACTATGTCTTTAAAAAAGCCCTAAGTAATACCAAGAAGGGTCTTAAGATCAACGGAGTTGTCATTAATAACAAGATATGCAGATGATACTGTATTACTAGCTGACAGTATCAGTGACCTCCAAGACCTGTTAAATCTTATTAATAAAGCTGGTAAGCTGGGCCTAACAATTAACGTCAATAAAACTAAACGGATGACATTTGGACGACTAGATCACTCTGGATCAATGATACAGTTTAAATGGTTGTAATGTCGAAAAGATGGAGAGATTTAGATATCTAGGCAGTGTTCTCACGGAGACTCTTGACCCAGATATAGAGATTAGGTGCAGAATTGAAGCAGCAAGAACTGCGTTCAGTAAAATGAGACCAGTCTTCTGCAATGACAATATCAGCTTAAAACTAAGGCAGAGAATGCTAAAATGTTATGTGTGGTCGGTCTTGCTGAATGGATGTGAAACATGGACCTTGAAAATAAACACCATGAACAGGTTAGAGGCTTTTGAAATGTGGCTTCACAGGAGAATACTCAAGGTCCCATGGACCGACATGATCACCAACACAGAAATTCTCACGCGGGCTAGAGCAGATAGAGAACTGCTTACATTAATAAAAATCAAGAAAATTTCATATCTGGGTCATATACTTCGAGGGAAGAAGTATCACTTGCTCCATTTAATATTGAAAGGCAAGATAGAGGGTCGCCGAGGGCCTGGTAGGAGACAAATGTCTTGGCTGCGAAATGTACGAGAGTGGACCGGCATTAGAAGTGTGGTGGAGCTATTCCGGGCAGCGCAAGACAGGGAGACATTTTCAAGAGTGATCGCCAACGTCGGGGGGACCTAATAGGGCACATAAAGAAGAGAAGATGGACAGTAAAAAAAAATCTTCACTTTCAATGACTTTTCAAGGGGGTATTGAAATGCCACTTTGTTGAGTTGTCATGAAACCGTCATAAATAGTACAGCGCCCTTGAGGTGATTTTTCATGAAAAGGTCGCTCTACAAATATCCAATTATTATTATTAGTAGACTACCGCCTACATAGAATGATATGGTTACTAGAATAATAATAAAAAAAATGGTAGTCGAATAGTCATTAGTCTTTATGTTTATAATTCACGAATTACATTATTGGACATATCAAATTCTAGGTGGGCAATCATTAGATGTTCATGTTCAGTACTGCCCCGAGTTCAAGGCAATAAACTTGAGTCTTTTCGTCTGCAGACACCGCATAAGATATATTATTTAATGATCTGCAAATTTTCCTTTCTCAAGCACTTCGGAATATCAATGAAATACGCGGTATTACTTTACCATACGCTCCTCTCTTATTAGAGCCAGTAAAACTATTTTATTGGGACAAGTTTAATTATTTGTTATTCTAGATTATTCCTGGGCAGGATATATTTGTCATAAATGTTCTTTTATTTATTACAGATTATATTTTATTTTAATTGTACATACGTTGATTAAATTGATTATGGAATTGATTTATGTGGAAGCATTCGACATATATAACCTCATATTGCACTGTTGGCTTTCAATTCGACTCGGAAAACTACACAAAATGATATTAAAAGCTTCGTCGCTCATCATTTAAATTACGTCCTGGAAAAATAGTAGTTTGACAAAAAAAAACAGTAGTTGACCAAGAACGGACTTAAAAGCACATGGTTCAAGAGTTTTTTTTTTAAATATTCTACAAGTTAAAGGTAGCGTTGATTATTATTAATGTATGCTTGATATTGCTGTGTGGGTGCAGTAAACGTACACACAAATTTTTAAAAAAAAATGTTTAAATAGCAGAACTATTGTGTAATTTGGTAAAATTTTAGGTACCTACCTACTACGTAGATGCTGCAGCAAAAATATTTTATTGTCTAGTCTAGTCGATAACTAAGAACGATAAATTGATTAAATACCTAACTCAAGTTTCGACGAACTATTGTTCACTATTTTCATTAATAAGAAGAGTTTGCTGATAATAATAAAATACAAAACATTATCCAATAAACGTGTTTTGCTACTTAAAGATGTTTTATTGTAGAACATAGTTTGTGCTAGAAAAAAATATAGGTTTATTTTGTGGGACCTTGAATTATTAATTAAGATGATAAATAACTGCCTTATCTTATACATATTTGTCTAGAATAAATTAAAATGTATCCTATAAAAGAGTTTTTGTATAGCTAACTAAAGTTTGATAGCCATAAAATATTCTCAACCCATGTATAAGGTAATGCTCACAAGTATAAATAATATATTTAAAAGGTTCAGTTTTTCTTCTTATCGTCTTCAGACGTGGGTGTCTGTCAAGAGGTCCAAATAAAGGGTCCAAAAATAATATTTGGCCATCATGAATACCATATGAAACCTTTTTGAAAATTACTTCTCTGACCTTTAGCACGGGTAGAATATTTATTGCTTTTTTATAACCGATGGCAGGGACATATGTCTCTATATTTTTCTGACGCGCGTAACCATGATCAGTTAGAAATGATTATATAGGTATGTATAATATTTTGGTTAAATGAGCTATTCCAACCAAAGCAAATAAATTAGTTATTTTTTTATATTAGCTCCACACTGGAGGGCCTATGAAAATAATTTCCTTAGGGGCTTAGGTAAGTTACATTAGGGGATGCTATGTGGAGACAGAAATGAAGAAGTGGAAGATCTGATAGAAGGGAAGAAAAAGGTATGATGGGTGGGTAGGAATCTGGGGGCCATGCCAGTGTGTCCAGGAGTGACGGACCTATGAATCCCTCCCTCCTACTAAGGTGCTATGCAATGGGTAGAGAGAGTCCTGAGGGCTAGGTAAAAAGGTCTCCCACAATTAGTCTCTCTCTAAATCCGGCCCACCACGCAGTAGGTGGGCAGACGCATCCGACACCAAGACCTAGACCATCCTTACCCCGTGAATTCGGTCACCCCTCCTAAGTCAACAAACGTATCGAACCACTTGGGCTGACCTATGGTGGAGGTGTTAGCTATCCAATAAATGGTTGCCGAGGCGGCGGTACCCATAGCCGCCTCCCAAATTAATTACACAGTGCATTCATGCAAAATATATTATAAGCATTATGAAATTCGGTACACACTGTTTAGAAAAGCAAAATCATACATCAATCACGACCATCCGATTTAAAATTAAATGCATGCCATCACTTCGAATTTCATAGCATCGCCTTTAACTGAGCTCAATCTCATAATTCATTATCAATTAGCCAAAACACATAACTGTTGGATTATTATTGAGAAAACTCTTTAGAAGTCGGCTACCCATTGCAACCGTCTCAAATCAATAAATCTTGGTATTGACGCTCTTCGAACATTTAACATGGCTCATGTATTGCTCCACAATTATCCAATATCCTTTCGCTGTTCATCGTGAGTGCTCATTGCCTACAATAAAATGTCGATTGTTTCATAGACCTGAAAATAGATAATATAAAATATCTGGAAACTGTAGTAGGTACTAGAGGCGAGCATTCCATACATGCATGTAAGCACTGTCTAGTGCTTATCCTACCTTACTCACATGACGTTATAAAAAATATAATAATAATATACGAATTTATTGCAAGAAATCAATCTACACTTTCAAAATACGCGCGAAGTCAAAATAATGAACTAAATATGAAAAATGACGCACATGACGTTTTATAATTTTAACAATATTCTACAAAAAATGTTTATGTTAGTGAAATGAAAACTTATTTGTGTTAGTGTCAAAATAGGCCGTGCCTTTCGTTAAAAATCACAAATGTAGCTATCAGTGCCATCTGTTGGTGTTAATAGTAAGCCATATTGGTTTTTTTCATGTAATTGTGCACTAGAAAAAATATGAAATTTTATTTATCCAGTAATTTATTTGATTGGTACCTAATCCTAACTAACATAGGCTAACTCTAGCACCTTATCGAAAAAACTTGACGTTTCTGTATTGAGATGTTAAATTAACATACATTAATTCGGTGTTCTACCTACTGCCTAACCTGATAAAAAAAATCAAAGTGTGCAATTCACACGCGGTAGAAGTGAAACTAGAAAGTCTCTAGATAGCGCTTTCTTTTCTTTTGTCTGTTTATTTTAAAGTGGTTTAAAAATGAAAATTGATTTTACAAAAAAAATATTTTTTATTTTTTCGGATTTCGTAGGATTCGAACTTACGTTCGCTGGATGTCTCTCTGGCCGCTGAGATTTACCGCATTATATCAGAACCGAGGACGCGTCAAATAATAAATTTTAGTGACGCACTTCCATTCCATCCGAATTTCAAATCACAACATAAGTTTCACTTATAAAAACTCCGTGCACACCAATGGTAGATATCGTCTTTTGGACCACGAGTTATTATCTTCTATCTATAGATAATAAAGGTAGATACCTAATTTTATAATAATAATATGAAAAAGTAGCAATTTAATAATATTTTTGAATGGAATTTTTAAAATAACCGTTCTTAAAAAAAAAATGACGTGTTAAAACAACCCCTTTGATCGTTTTTAAATTATAGCCCAATTAAACCACGTCTGCATGCCAACATAAATTTGCTTTATGTTTTTTTATATCTCTGGTAAGGTGTCTGTTAAAGGCTACCTGAACAAATTTATCTCCGACATTAATTAGGTAATACTCTTTACCTTGGCTTTTACAGCTTAGGATTCTTGTTGTTAAAACGTAAAATTTCACTAAATTTGATCTTTATGTATCCAGTCTGTACGTGGGGGGACCCAAAAGTAATGAGAATATCTATAAAACTTTTTTATTTTTCAATAGTTTTATACCAAAATTTGGTCGCCTTTAAAGTATATGCACTTGTCCAACCCTTTTCTCCACTATTCAAAACAATTTTGACACCCACTAATTGGAAAGTCTTTTATGGCCTCCAGCGATTTTTGTTTCACTTCTTCAACAGTATGAAAACATTTTCCTTTCAAGTCCCTTTTCATGTTAGGGAGCAGAAAGACGTCACAGGGAAACAGGTCAGTTTAATAGGGCGGGTGATCAATCGGGGTCATTCCATGCTTGCTTAAATACTGCTTCACAGATGACGTGGTGTGAGCAGCTCTGTTGTCCTGGTTGAAGAACCAGTCCCCTGTGCACCAAGGATTCGACCTTTTTCGACTATTTTTCCTCATGCTCTCTCGCAACCACTTTAGTACCTCCATGTTGAACTGCCGATTAACTGTTTTTTTCTGAAGAGAGAGAGCACTCTTTCATTGGCTTGACTGGTGCATGGTTTCGAGATCGTACACATGACACCATGACTCATTACTCATCACCAGAGATCACCTTGGAAAAAAATCTGCGTCCTCTTCCAGCTGGCTTGAAGGCGAAGGCTTTCTTTGATTCTCAGAGAGGAGATTTTCGCATTTTCGCCGAAAGAAGAAATTTTTATTTATTAAAAATTAAACTTTAGATGAACGAGGGGACCCACAGCGACGCGGCTTCGCACACTGACCGAGAAATAGTTTCCTTATCCCCCCATTACACGTATCAGTATTCGCATCAGTATTTACTGATGCGAATTACTGACGACAACCGTCAGTATTTGTGAGCCATTACACGTGTCAGTATTACTGACGTCAGTATCGTTGCGAATCCTTGCGGGACTGACGCTTTTAAAGTGATGGATCCGAAAACAAAAGCCTGTGTTGCTATAATTTTGGCGTTCGGTATAAAGAAACGCGTGAAGCGCTAACGATGGGTGAAGGACTAGCTTCTCAAAAAAGAAAAATTCTCACACTTGAATTTAATGGATGAAATTTTGCTAACTGATCATTTATTTATTTTTAAGCCATCAACAAAGTGCAATACAAAGATTCATTTACATTTTAGCCACTGGAGCGATTACAGAAATAAATAAAATAAAATAAAAACATACTCCTTGATTGCTCAACATTCCTGCGCGATCATTTTAAAAAATTTTCCTCCGACATTGAAAAAAAATCATACTTCCGAATTTGAATATGGAGACATACAAAACTGATTATTGTGCTATTTAGCCAATATTTTACATTATCACATATTTTGGGATTAAAAAAAAAATTTAAAATCATAAACTTTATTATTTTTTTACGGAATTTAGGTAAATTTGGCTTCTCAAAGCCACACAATCAATCCGAGACTTAACCACTGGATTGTTTTTGATTCGATTCGGACCGATTTTATTTTTCTGCGATTGCTTCCGGTCCAAAATCGGACCACATTTTCCTACCATTCGTAAAACATTTATTGTACCTAATTATTTAAAACATATTCGTGGCGTTGGCAGAGGAAGGATGAAAGTAGACTGAATGCTGTAGAAATGAGATCCGTAAGGCGTATGTGTGGTAAAACCATGTATGATCGTGTGAGAAACGCGGAGATCCGCAAAGAATGCAAGGTTGATGTAAGCGTAATGAGAAAGATCAAGAAAAGAACCCTCCGATGGTTTGGGCACGTAGAGCGAATGGTAAGCGAATGGTAAGGAGAATATTTGACGCAAATGTGAATGGTAGAAGAAGTCGGGGACGCCCGAGAAAGACATGGCAAGACCAAGTGAATCAGATACTTGAGTCGGGCCATGTCAAGAGTCAGAATAATAGAAGAGCATGAATGAGACGATGTATGAATGTGAACGAGGCAAGGAGTGTGTGCCAAGACCGAGTTATTTGGCTGTCCGTCCTCTCTGCCTACCCCTGCGGGGAAACGGCGTGATGGTTAGTTAGTTAGTTAGTTTTTATTCATGGCCAGCAACTTATTCTATCGAATAGTTGTTAAAATAGACTATAAGTCTATGACCTTAACGATTGTCTTTGAATTGTTCTAGAACGAATTTCGACAGTTTAAAACTCAGTTACGCACTCAAATTCTACAAAATAATTTTCAAACCAAACTTTTGATTTGCTGTTAACATATGAACAAATGGATTTCTAATATATATTTGCATCTGAGGTTATCAAACAGGCCATAGGGAACATAACAACGTAGAACATATTCAATATATACATATATATATATATTAAAAATATCCACTGGCGGCAATTTCTTACCACTAAAGCACAAATTTCGCGTATTTATAAAGTTGAAGATTTTTTAATAATTTTTCTCTCAATTTTAAAAACATAAGATAATTATTAAAATATAGGTAAATTCATTGGCTGTATAGCTCTATAATTTGTTTATATGTTTACATACACAAATTTGGAGTAATCATGTTTTTAATGTGATAGCTAGAGGCGGTAAAACAGCACCGTCCTCCATGGCGCATGAGAAATACTGACGTACTGATGCGGCGAGCCCTTACACGCATCAGTACGGCATCAGTATCCCCCACCACTTTTCGGCCACGCCCCAATACTGATGAGGCCGATCCAAATATCTAGATGCGCGTCAGTAATTTTGCCGATGCGTCAGTATTAGCCATTACACGTATCAGTATTCGCATCAGTATTTAAATACTGATGCGAATACTGATACGTGTAATGGGGGGATTACAACAGCCGACCACACAAAACCCGTTCCCTCTCCACTTCTCCACTCTACCGCCCGATTCTCATTTTGGGTCCCCCTACATATACACACAAGTTTATCAAGTATCTGAACCTAAAGGATATCACTACATGGAAACTGAAGTATGCGATAACCTTATAGGTGCAATACGTCACAAGTAAATTTAATACATCACACGACGCGGTCAACATTAAGAGGAAGCCACATTTGACAAGTTAAAATTGTGCGTATTGTTGGTGTGCCTTATATCGCCACGAATATAGGTGATAGGTATAAAAATCGCTTAGCAAACGAAGTCCAGAGGTTACGATTTCAAGCGCAAAAGTTTTTATTTTTATTTTATCTAATTATATAAGAATCACACAATTTCAATCATAAAATCGTATTTTTTAAAAGTTGATTTTATACTCGTTCGTACATTTCTAGTGAAAAAGTACAATTTTTAGCTTATATTTTTTGTAAAGTAACTAAGTTTTTTTTAAATTCTACTCATTAGAAACTGGAGGTTTTTTTTTTTAAATAATATTTTTTTTCTATTTATAGGTCAGGTACGCCCCCTACGTCTTACGTATGCCTGCCACGTAAAATTCACGTGAAAACAAGCTTATTGGTCTGGGTGATTAGAGATTAATCGAAAATAGTGATTTAGCATTGACCTTGAGATAAACAAAACCTATTAATTTTTGATGTCCTATGTCTTTTGAGAAATTTCTGTGTTTGGTTTGGCTGGTTGGTCGAAATTGCCGCTAGGAAGCCCGCCCATAATATTAAAACATACAATAAAAAGGTATTTTAAAGTTAATAAAAATACAAGCTACTTACAATGTGTTTTGTTTGCTCTACTGTGTTTTTTATCTAGTGCTGTTTGATTTATTACAATCCCGAAAACTGTAATTACGCAGTATTTTAGGTTTATTGTAGTGAATGAGCGTTTTTTTAATTTCTACGGCTACGTCACGATAAACAAAACGTAAAACACCTACCTCATAATAATGCTGCAGCACTATTTTTATAAACTAAATAATAAGGTGACCGGACAACCCAACTTCAAAATTCATCCTTTGAAAAGTCATAAAAGTGATGATGCTTAAAAAAAATTGGTTAAACACTTTACGTTCAGTTAGATCATGGGCTATTTAAAAAAAATCATAACTTTGCAAAGGGGTGTTGAAATGCCACTTTGTTGAATTGTCATGAAACCAAAAAAATAATAGTAGATATATGAAAATGAGTCAAACGGTGTACCCCCAAAAGGAAAATGTAATCATACGTGAGATGTAAAACGCCGTTGATGTTTCCATCATCGTCGTGCTGTAGCCATTATATGAATTATAATAATGCCCTTAATTGTTAAAATTTAAAAAAAAATGTAATACGCGGATAAAGACAATCCGCCAAGAGACTCCACCATTAAAAAAATCAACGATACGAGTGCTCCACAGACCAAACTTCCCGAACGACCTGAATGTAATATGGGTTATTTTCTCAGTAAACGAGTATAATATGCTTCTCCTTTCGACCCATTATTATAGTCGCCTATTATTCCGGGAGTTTGGGTCCCGGTAACGGATAATGTTACCGGCTGCAACAACTGTGCGTGTCCAATGCATAAACCCAGGGCACTAACCGTAAACACTTTACGGCCGCATTAATCGGGACCTGCATTAACCGGCATGGGGATAGAAGTTTGCAGGGAATTGCACCAGGCAAGTAGGCGGGAGGTTGATCTCTAATCTGTGGGGATGTTCCTCGTTGTAATTGATAACTCCGATTTAAATTGTTCGAATATCACAACAGATTTGGAAATGGAAAAACGCTCAAGCCTATTTTTTACAACAATTAAAAATATATTATGGACTGAGCTGCGCCTTACTTTGGCGAACATAACTTTTCTGCATTGGGTACAAAGGCTGGTTTATACGATAGGACTTATCAGGTAAAACGAATCATGTAGACACCAAAACTTCTTCAAAACGTCTTCTCAAATCGGCATTGAACCCAAGGTCAAACGACAGGAAAAGCATTATTTTACGAGAACTGATAGGACAAAATGGAGCATGTAAACACATATTACAATTTTACTTCCATTTTTGGCCCAGTTTGCATCAAACTTGACCGGAGGTGCAATCGTTCGTTCAGGTTCATTTTTTTCCAATTTCAGCCAATGCGATACGAACTACCTTTTATTCGAAAATAGTTGTGTTTGTCCCCTGATTCCCATCTCAACTCTCTCAGTAGCTTAATGTGAGAAAACTGACTTCTTTTCAAAAAGCCACTGTCTTGACCGTAAAGACCATCCTCTGATTTCCTTATTCACCGTCTCTGAATTTGTTGCGAATGAAGAAAGCAATTTAAAAAAAAAAAAAACGTAGTGCTTCCTTCATGTTGGACACTTAATATTGTCGAAATATAATGTCAAATGTTACGGTACACCACAATTCAGAAGTCGGAACTGGGAATTAATAAGGAAAACCAAGGAAAAGACGTTACCGTTTTACATAGTTTCACAAAACGTAGGTATGTTATATCTTCCGTTTTATATGGTCGATAAAACGATAACTAGCCTGTAAACCAGCCTTTATAGCACTCGATTTTTTATCGATTCATTACCGACCCAAGGGACGACTGCCTAAGAGTTTAGTTATACATTATATTGTATCGCACATTTTTTTTTGTTCTTTCAATTCTCCTGAACTGCCACGAGGCACAGTTATTTAGTGTTATATACACTATAACATTATTGTATTCTTTCAACTTGTGTTACACAATAGTAGATGATGTATATATATTATAGTAGATGCTTCATTGGTCAAAACATTGTACATACATTTTCGTATCGGTGATCAATGAACCGGTGTATGCAATTTTTAGCCATAAGTTTTTTTTAATAGTTTGTCTAGCTTGTAGTTTTTCTAGATTTTAGGCATGTATGGTAAGTTTGTACAGCGCCCTTGAGGTGATTTTTCACAAAAACGACGCTATATAAATCGTCCAAATATTTACGGTGCTCCAGATTTTATGTCCGGGTTGAATCTTCCCCAAATGAAAGACTAAACCCTTCCACACACTTTTCCACAAATGAATATCTAGTAAATTAACGCAATGTAAGTGCACTATATAAGAATAAAACAATACACGAACAATACGTCAATCCACCAGAAACATAATGGGAAAATATTTCACCGACTCCAGATATTTTCATATCAGAGGGTTCGGCTCTGATGAAATCCTTACTGGTCCGATAAATCCTACTGATTCCTCAATATAAATATTTAAAAAATCTTTCGTAATCCTACATGTATTTAAAATGACCGACTTTTGCATTTTTATGTACAAATTTTTTGACAAATCTAATACGCCTAAATTTTGAATGAGAAAGCTAGGTATAATGCCAGTAGCCGAAATAACAAATGGTAATATTTTTATAGTCTGAGAATGCCAAATTCTTTTAATTTCATTTCCTAAATCTGTATATTTTCTTATTTTTTCAGAAACAGTTTTCTGAATATTACAAGAATTTGGAATAGCGACATCAATGATATAAGTTATTTTCTTAATTTTGTCATGTAAAACTATATCGGGTCTATTATGACTAATTGTTCTGTCTGTCAGAATAGTTTTATCATAATAAATTTTATAAAATTCATTTTCTAAAAATGAATTTGGTTCATATTCATAATATGGTACATTACGGCAGTCAATCAAGTTATGTTTAATTACCAAACTTTGGTGAATTATTTTTAAAACTTGATTGTGCCTAAATGTATACTCGGACGGCGCTAATACAGAACATCCCGATATAATATGTTCTATAGTTTCCGGAAAAGCCAAACATTTTCTACATAAATCATCAATTTGATTTGCATCTTTGATGATATGCTTCCTATAATTTTTAGTATTAATGACTCTATCTTGTATAGCAAGCATAAAGCCTTCTATTTCTGCGCTCAACTCTCCAATACTCAACCATTTGTTTGACGAAAATTTGTCAACATATGTTTGGTTGAGATAATTGAAGTGTTTTGCGTGAAGAATTTTATTTGACCAGGAATCTAATATTTCCTGGTTGGTATTTATAAGAATATTTTTTTTTTTTTTTTTTTTAAAAGAAAGACAAACATTCCCGGGTTACGAATATCCCAACAATGTTTGAAAATCTCCTACTACCACCACAGAAAGCCGAAAATGTTGCTTGTGTTGTGATGGAGGACTTAGCCAGCCGAGGAATCGAACATGCGACGCCCGGGTGGGACCCAAGCGCTATACCCACTCAACCACTGACCGGTCGAAATGCTGGCATTCTCGTCGTATAAATTTAATGGTGAAATATTTCTATCTGCCTTGCAAATTATTTTGTGCATTTCTGAACTATCAGCTTTCATATGGAAAAAATTTCTTAGCATTTCTACCTGATTATCTTTTAAAGATGTTATTTTGACTATACCTCTACCTCCTAAATTTCTGGGTAAATTAATTCGTTCTACAGCTGAATTTGGATGATGGCAATGAAATTTTGTTAATGTAGTTCTAATTAATCGTTCTAAGCTATCTAAATCTGTATTAGACCATTTAATTATGCCAAATGAGTAAGTTAATAGAGGTATTGCCCAAGTATTTATCGTCTTTACTAAATTTTTAGCAGATAGATTGCATTTCAAAATTTTTCTGATCCTAGTTTTAAATTTTATCCTAATATCATTTTTAATACTAGTATGATCTAATCTATTTGATTGCGGATATCCTAAATATTTATAAACCTCACCCCCTTTATACTTTCAATTTTGAAATTTCTAAATATACCCTCGTCTCCATCTACAATTTTACCTTTCTCTATATGGATCGTTCTACATTTATCTAAACCAAAAGTCATTTTAATATCATCTGAAAAATTTTTAACTACTTTAATCATTTTCTCTAAATTTGGTTCAGAATTCGAATATAATTTTAAATCATCCATAAATAATAAATGAGAAATTATATTTCTTTCTATAGTATTACCTTTAATTTTTATTCCAAACTTGCTTTTAATTAACATTTTAGATAGAGGATTTAATGCTAAGCAAAACCAAAGAGGACTCAATGAGTCTCCTTGAAAAATCCCTCTTTTTATTGAAATGCCCGGTACTATAATTTTCTTATCTTTCAAATTCAAAAGCAAAATGGTATTCCAAAATGCCATAATTTTTTCCAAAAAGGTAATAATAATTGGGTTAATTTTGTATATATTTAAAACTTTTATCAGCCACGAGTGCGGGACACTATCATAAGCCTTTTGGTAATCTATATATCAAATATGTAAATTACGTTTTTGGGTTTGAATCTGTTTTAGAATTACAGAATCAATAACTAATTGTTCTTTACATCCCATATGTTTTCTGCGACAACCTTTTTGTTGTTCAGATAAAACATTTTTTTCATCTAAATGAGTGTATATTAAATCTGTCAAGCAAGAGGTTAAAATTTTATATATTGTCGGTAAACATGTAATAGGTCTATACTGAGAGGGATTATTAATATGTTCGCTTTTAGGCAACATATAAGTAATGCCCTTAGTTAGAAAATTTGGAAAATTTTGAGGTTCTCTGACAAATTTTGATAGATTTTTTGCCAAAAGGGGATGTAAAGTAGTCAGACGTTTATACCAAAAATTATGTATCCAATCGCAACCCGTGGCTTTCCAATTATGAGTACTTTTTATAATTTTGGCTAACAATTCAACCGATATATCAGAAAAACTCATTTGTTCAATGTCTGAACAATTGAGTTCTTCATTTTCTATCCACGGACCTGACTCGTTATGTTTTATATCTTTACTCCAAATATTTGTCCAAAAATCGCGCATATCTGATTCAGATGGCACCGGATTAGTATTATTCGAAATAATATTTTGTTTATCGTCAAGTTTGGAATAAAATATTTTCTCATTTTTCTGAAATAATCTATTATTTTTTTTTATTATACGTATAATTATATCTTTTTAATCTACTAGCTTTTACACCTAATTTTTGTTTTAACAAATCTAATAAATCATTGATTATATTTTCATTATTATTACTACCAATGCTATAACCAAATTTTCTCCCAATTACATCTACATGTCTCAAAATATTCCTACTTTTATTTCCGTTTTTATACTCTATTACTCTAGCTATGCTACTTCTTAAAAATACTACATCATTTTCTAATCTACTCTGCCATTCTGGTTTTCTATAATTATATGATCTATCATCAGAAGACGTTAATTTAACTCCTAACTTATTACATATAGTGATAGCACTAGCATACACTATTGTATGAAGATCTAAAAAACTAATGTCAACAAATATAATTTTTGGTAAAATTATATTATTTAATTCAGAAATTAATTTAGATAATTTCTTTGACGAATGTAATTTTGGTCTAACTGTGGGCTCTATATCTATATATCTATTTATATAATTATGAAGTAAGTTAGCTAATTCTATAATATTTTCATCTAGTAAGTTTAAATTTGCAATGTTGATTTCCCTAAGATTATAAATAACGTCTAAGTTATTTGAGTCTACTGTAATATCATTGGATTCTTCGACTAGAATATTATCTGAACTATCTACGTTCAATGTATCTGATATAACATTACTACTCGTATTAACTTGTTCTAAATTATTTTCTAATTGCAATCTATCTGCTACTTCCTTTTTTATCTGATCTAATGTTACTACAGGAATTAAATTATTTTTGAAAATTGCCCTCTTTTGGTCTGCTAATCTTTGTTCGTTTACTTGGGCAATCGGATAATTTTGTGAGAAAATTAAATGTAATTTTTTCCTATACAATAACATATCTGTTTCTAATTTAGTTACATAAAAATATGAACGAACGATGAACATATTGACATCGTTCGTCCATTTCATACGCTGCCTAGGAATACCTGCTTTTGTTTTTGGTGGTCTCAGACTATCATTGTTCATCTGTGTAGATGACATAACAGACCTCTCTTCATTTCGGTTGGTTGTAAATGACATATTATCAATGTACAAAACAACACGAAAATGATTATTATTATTAATTCCTACATTCCAGTAACCAAGCAAATATCGTTACCTAGTAATATCATTTGTTAATTGTTAATTGTCAACAAATAATTTTCAAAATGCCCAAATTAAATATTTTAATTTAAACCTTTTACCTTTCAACGTTACAAATCTATAATATATTATATTTTAGAATACTGCTATCAAAATAAAATATATGTACTTAATTAAATTTACCTTTAAAATATATTAAAAATTAATCTCAAATATTATTGTTTACCTTGGTTACTGGAGCCTTCACAAAAGAGATTTTTTATATCCTATTTATTTATCTAAATAACCTATGGTTTACTGGCAGTTTATTTATTACGTAATCTAATATACTTATTTTCAAATATTTATATTTTTTGGGATCAAAACTAATTATTTTCTATCTGATATAATGAAAAATCAGAGAGCTAATGAAATGCGAATGTCTCTATAGCGTTGCTAAGCACCGATTTTTATTATTGCTCCAGATTTTATGTCCGGGTTGAATCTTTCCCAAATGAAAGACTAAACCCTTCCACACACTTTTCCACAAATGAATATCTAGTAAATTAACGCAATGTAAGTGCACTATATAAGAATAAAACAATACAAGAACAATACGTCAATCCACCAGAAACATAATGGGAAAATATTTCACCGACTCCAGATATTTTCATATCAGAGGGTTCGGCTCTGATGAAATCCTAACTGGTCCGATAAATCCTACTGATCCCTCAATATAAATATTTAAAAAATCTTTCGTAATCCTACATGTATTTAAAATGACCGACTTTTGCATTTTTATGTACAAATTTTTTGACAAATCTAATACGCCTAAATTTTGAATGAGAGAGCTAGGTATAATGCCAGTAGCCGAAATAACAAATGGTAATATTTTTATAGTCTGAGAATGCCAAATTCTTTTAATTTCATTTCCTAAATCTGTATATTTTCTTATTTTTTCAGAAACAGTTTTCTGAATATTACAAGAATTTGGAATAGCGACATCAATGATATAAGTTATTTTCCTAATTTTATATTATTATTATTATTATTATAAATCCAAAAAAAACCTTTATTCCAATTTTCATACGCATTATGCAATAATGCCAACTAACCTTTTGTATTGTTCGTACATGTTTAGCACTGTTCGACACCCTTTTATGGGGTAAAGAATTCAAATATTTTCCCCCTTTTAAAACAGATTTGTGATAATTGTACCTTTCTTGTGTTTCGAATTCAAAGTTCTGCATCTAAGTATCTAAATGTTTTGGATAACTCGGTGTTTAAAGGTCAACTACAAATCACCGGGAATTAACACTGGTATCAAGCGATGACGCTTATTGTGGCGTAAATCTAATGGGAACGGCCGCTCCAGCATCAACTGACTACATGCGGAAAATTTTAACGACCACCTCTTACAAGGCCAGTAAAAGCATTTTGAGTAATTCCAGAGCATTGTCAAGTTGAATTATACCTTTGTTAAACGGAGGACTATTAACCGTCAATATCTTCAGACATACCGTAATTTTTGTGGTCGCTATTGGATGCAAAAATTAACTATTTTTATATATTTTACCATAAAAGCTGAATTCCTCTTGTATTGTGTCCATGAAGAATTCCTATTGCTTTTTATTATAGTGTGCTGGATAATATAATGATAGGCCACTACAACACGGGCATGTGCCTAGTGTGATGGCCAAAAAAGTACCCATTTTCTGTAATATATAAACTTTACTGAATAAAGAACATTAAAAAAAAAAGAAGGTAAGCAATACTTCAATAAACTTTTTTTGAAAAGCTCAATAACAGATCCGTCAGTTCTAGAGCTTTATGTCAAAACGCTTGTTTTGCGAGTTAATTGGGATGTTTTTTTTAATATTAAGATCGTCTTGTAGATATTTATATTCAATAATCTATTTGATCACAATAATTATGACACAGTTATATATTAAATTGCCCTATCGCATGAAATACCCTCTGTAAACAGTTGCATGAATTTATTTTGATGTTTATTATTTCTTCAGTTTGATTTCTCATGTTTTTCATGCTTATTCGTTTTTATTTCATTTATGCGCTGGTTTTTACTTTATTTGTTAACTTAACTTATTATTTGTCTAATTTCTTTGGTTATTTCAAAATATGGAATGTATGGCTTTGCCCTACCCCTGCATAAATTCTGGAATAAAATATTATTATTATTATAATTATTATATAATTTTCGTGTTGAGGTTCCATCGCTTCAACACGTACCTACACGTACACTTCTCCAGGCACCCCCTTCCTGGCTACGTCATCAGGTATAACTCATTCAGCCTTATTAAAAAATATGGTGAATAACTTATTTAATTGATAAACGACCGTACCGTGTATGTGAAAACCTTACTAATTAAAATCTGACAAAAATTGTTGATGGAAATATATACACATTGCTTATCCATCCAAGAGGCTAATTTATCTGCTGTACCTATACGTAATACTGTTATTAAAAATACTTTCTCATCGAATTTCGAAATTTTTCCAAGGTAATTTAAATTTCCTAAACATTTCTTATTTTCGAAAATATCGTAAAAACGAATACGATTTTAGATACCATGTAAAATAGCTTTTAGATTTTCGATTTTGTAATATTCTTTAATATTTAAAAATTGAAATATTGAATTTATTGTTATCAAGTTTAATTTGTAGAACTCCTTTTTAATTTTTAATTCCTTTTATATATTCAATAATATTACTATTCAATTTATAAAAACAATTTATTTATAATCCAGTTCCGCTATGTAAATAATATTACGCGTGACAGCTTTTTCACCTTCTGAAGGCATTATCAAACTGTTTTTATAAATTGATTAATAGTATTATTGAATATATAAAAGAAATAAAAATTGCAAAATTTTAATTTCAAACATGAAAAAAGATAAAAAATAGCGTAAAACATACACTTTTAAGTAAAGTATTGAAAATTTGCAGAACATAAAAAAATACAGTCCTTTTATTTAAAAAAAAATTCAACAAAACTGTCACTTGACTTAGCTATATTGTTCATGGAATTAAAAATTATAATAATAATTAATTCCCCGAGAATAACTACAAAAATCTGATATTTTGAATTCATTGTTACACAATGTAGGAATGTAGGGTTCATTTCTAAACTAGCTAACTAACTAACCATCACGCCGTTTCCCCGCAGGGGTAGGCAGAGAGGACGGACCGCCAAACAACTCGGTCTTGGCACACACTCTTTGCCTCACTTATATTCATACATCGTCTCATACATTCTCTTCTATTATTCTGACCTTTGACATGGCCCGACTCAAGTACCTATCTGATTCACTTGATCGTGCCATGTCTTCCTCGGACGTCCCCGACTTCTTCTACCATTCACATTTGCGTCGTATATTCTTCTTACACTACTTTCTTCGTTCATTCGTTCTACATGCCCAAACCATCTGAGATCTGAGGGTCCCTTTCTTAATCTTACTCATTATGCTTACAACAGCCTTAAATTATTTGCGGATATCCACATTTCTCACACGATCATACATTGTTTTACCACACGTACGCCTCAGGGATCTCATTTCAACAGCATTCAGTTTACTTTCATCCTTCCTCTGCCAGCTCCATGCC
The DNA here is from genome assembly GCA_917563855.2 of Limnephilus lunatus. NCBI lineage: Eukaryota > Metazoa > Arthropoda > Insecta > Trichoptera > Limnephilidae > Limnephilus > Limnephilus lunatus. The sequence continues at coordinate 28,559,420 of OU830592.1, read as the reverse complement.
TCACTGCCATACATCAGGGTAGGTACCAGCACTCCATTATGGACGGCTAGTTTCGCGTTTTTGGACAGTTTTTATTAGCGCCAACGGCATTCAGTCCTCCATTAATGGAGTTACCGGCATTCACCCTCCTTTCAATATCTCTATCAGTCTTCCCATCTCTCGTAAACATACTACCCAGATACACAAACTCATCCATCTGCTCCAAGTATTCATCATTCACAACTATATTGCATACTGTTTTCGTACTCTCTCTTTCAAACACCATGACTTTAAACTTACTTACATTCATCATTAACTCATTCTTCATACATACTTCGTTCATCCTAGATACAAGAGACTGTAGATCTTCCATAGTATTAGAAATCAGCACCGCATCATCAGAATTGAGTTTGTATTTATTTACACATAAATATGGCAGTTACGTTTTTACAAAATATCACTTTCATAATAGTGATATTAGATTTGCGCGGTAAAAGTCAATTAAAATGATGTGTCAGAAAAACTTAGCTTTTTCTGATAATTAATAAAAAAAAATTTGGTACATACATTGGTATAATTTTACAATACTTAAAGGTTTTTAACAAAACTAAGTTCATATCACGACGTTATTGGTGGATTAAAACTGACGTAAAATAACACAAATAGTAGTAAATATAATTAATTATACTAATATAATAGTGAAATGGTCACGATCATATAAATTATGAACAAAAACATGATGAATCGAACATCAAAATCCAATCCGTCAATTTTCCGGGAAAATCACATGAGATACCAAAATGTAACGTTGGCAGTTCTTTCGCAGCACAGTTGACGATAGTTTTATTAGTAATAATTCGAAATAGAAAATGTACAGTATTTATTTAATGTGTAAGTGTAACTAAAAAACAGTTTAACGGTTTACAAGTATTTTTTTATAAGCGAGGCTGATTATGTATAAAGTGTTAAAGAATCTATAATCACGCTATTTCCGTCACTATGAAGAATCAGATTAATTTAGCTGCAAAATAGATTGGATCCTAAATAAATAAAAATTGATCTTGCAATAACGTACTAATCATACATTTAAGTCATTTTTCGATGAGTGATGATATACCACGTAGAAAATTGGTGATTTTATTCATGTAAATAAAAGACCTATCCTTTCTAGAGCTATGACAATAGACAATGTTACAGACAACTTATTTCAACATGAGAAAGTTAATTCCCGACAAAGCATGGAATAAACAATAGAGTTAAGTAATAATTACTATCCCCACAAGAAGAGCTCCGTTATTATGATTTTTACACACACATTGCACCACATTCATGAAAGGATAAGAAATGGTTATGGAGCATCCATTAACTCATTACTTCACTCTCTCGATTGTTATACCATGTAAGAATAGTTCGACAAGATGTAATGTGTTTATTTTACAGCAAAAAATGGTCCAGGCATGGTAAGCAGGACAATTTTATATCTCGTGTTATGTATGTTGGTTATTAAGACGCCCAGGAGGTTACTACACTTTATTTTAATTGAAAATTCAGTTAATTATCAGTAGTTCTGAATATAAAACTCAGACAAAAAAATAAAACAACATCTAATGGTGAATATTCTTCAGTAGCGTGCATTTTAATTGGGATGCGGTGTGTGTACCGCTGCCCCCGGAACTATTGATTGGATAACCAACATCCCTGCCAACATCAACCCGAGTGGTTCGCTACGATTGGTGACTTAGTAGAGGTATATGGGTTGACAGGGAAGATTGTTCAGGTCTTGGCGGTGGATGCGTCTGCCCACCTACTTCGTGGCAGACCGGATCGGAAGAGACTGGTTGAGGGAGATATTTTGACCCATCCAGTTTCCGGAGACCCCTCGATTCGCCGCCTTGCACCGCAGTGGGAGGATTGGGATTTATACATCCCTCACTCCTGGACACACTGACCCCCAGATTTTTTCCACATCTCATATCTTTTTCCTTCCCAGAACTTCCTCTCCTTCCTTTCGCTAAAGAAATCTCCAAACAGCATGCTCACAGATGACATATGCCCCAGAGGAAATCGTTTTATGTAGGGCCTCGTGTGTGAATTGATTATTCGAAAATGGCCATTTGTCTTGGCCAGTTGAATAAATGAGCGTACAAGTTTGTAACACATTTAAAAAAAAAACACATATTTCGACCAAAAAAAAACAACTATAAGGTATCTCTTAATAAGTCAGGTACGCCTCATTTCGTCATAAATGTAAACGTTTGTCTGGTAATGTTATATTATCGTGAAAACAAATGGGTCCTAGTGGTTAAATTAATGAAATGTTAAGATTAAGAATTTTAATGAGATAAGAGTTTATGGAATTTAAGGATGCTGATAAACTTTACAAATGATAGTAGCCGTGCTGTTATCAAACTTCTGATTAGAGAACCACATCAATCTAATGGAAGAAAACATCTAAGTAATGTAATGTAATATCTTTGAGGACAGCATTGAGTAAATAACTAAAGTAAGAAACCATTGAATTAGAAAGAAAAGAAAACAACGTTTTCAACAGGTGTACAGTAAAATTAGTAAAAAAATTGTTGTTTGGTTATTGACAGTTGAACTAATAGTTTTATTTTATTTTAAAGGTAATTTGTAATTTAGTTATATGTAAATTGCTTTTTTTTATAAAATCAATCTTCACTTATAAGTATCCATTTCCAACAGTATGATGATGATTGTCTTTTATTTTAATAATTTTGAGATTTTGCTTGTATATCTGTTACGAATTGCTCATGTTATAAATTGAGCCTGCTCTCAACACGGGAGTTCCTAGTGAGACCGGCAGAGCATTTCACCAATTGTAATAGAGTTAATAATGATGAAAAATAAAAAAATAAATACAAAACATATCTAAAATGTAGTCAGTGCCAATGCATTTTTTTAACCTAGAATTCTGATATTTTATATGCAAATTATTCACTACACAACCAAAGGCCCGGCTTCCCGCATTTGTACCAATTTATTGCAAATTTTCCTTAAATACTTTAAGATTTAGAGTTCTAATAATATATTTGTTATTCTTGAAGATAATATCTATACATTCCCCTCGCCGAAACGGCAATTATATGAAATTCTCTCGATAGAAAAAAATCGCAAAGTATGCACAGAAAATTATTAAAAACACGTATTTTTTACGTTCCAGTTATGTGTATGAAAAAATTCACAGTGTTTCTAAGTGCTATTTATATTCCTTTTTTTAACCGAGTCGTGTTTTATTAAATATTTTCACAATTTTCGCTTAAATATTATCTTTTTTAATATTAGCGCGCTCTCTCTAACATTCGTATTTACATATCTCTCCATCTTCTTCTTTTTATGCGGGTACATCGCCCATTACGATTTGTAAAAGAATATTTAAAATGTATTCATATTTTCCCAGAACACCAAATATTAAAAACCCTTCCCAGGAGTTCAAAAGAACTAAAGAGATTTCAAATTAAGAATTCGGGTGTTTATTTCTGAAATTCTTTGTTTCTTCTTTATTATCCAAGGTCAAGAAGGACCAATAATAAATTTATCAGTCAACAAAATTTCTAGGAAATGTTTAATAATGCTTTGAGCACTTCGCTACCAGGGTAGCAGAACAAAGAATCGCGGAATAGCGTGGGCCGGCGGACCAATCAGGGCGCAGAACCTTTTTAGATGTCAGATAGGCCCGATATAAGATGAAGGCAGATCAAACAGATCATGAAGCGAGGCTAAAGCGCTGGAAGCTGTTGGATATCTTCAAGTTTGCGAAACAGAATCGCTACAAAGAATCTCGCCGGGGCGTAATTCTATACCGGTGAAGTGTCGGCTTTTGTTCCAGCTAGGAACGCAACAAAAGATTACCCAGAGATCCTTCAAAAGTATAACAGAAATAATATAGTCGAGATATCTCAGCCATTCATCTGTGAGTAGTAAGATTGGCAGCCTTTGATTGCATTGTGTTTTGATTAAACAACTTGTTGTCAAATGCTTTTTTTATTATTATCAACTGTGCAGCGAAAACTTGGCTTGATATTTTTAATCTTAATTCAATTATTTTTTTGACTGAGAAAGTTTTTCATTATTTGACTTTAAATCGGGAGTTTGCGTATTAAATTCCTGCCAGAGCGCATAAATATGATACGGACGATTAAATTTATAGTACACGTTTTCCATTCAGTGCTTACTTTTTTTACATTGGCCGCACACAGGAGGCCCTAAGGAAAATATTTACACTCAGGGCCTTTGTCATCTTTGGGGATGCTGTGTGGAGGGTCTTTTTTAGGGGAAAGAAGGAGAAGAAGTTCTGGGAAGGAAAAATATATGAGGGGTGGATAGTTGGGTAGGAATCTGGGGGTCAGTGTGTCTAGGACTGACGGACGAATGAATCCAGCATCCTTTTCACTGCGGTGCAAGGCAATGTTCCGAGAGAGTCCTGCTGGAGAGGTCAAAAGATCTCCCTTTTTTGCCACATTTGCCGCCAAGATCTGGACAAACTTGACCCCATGAACCCGGGCACCCTTGCTAAATCACCAAACATAGCGAAACACTTGGTGAGGTGACCTATGGCAGAGGTGTTGGTTATCCAATAAATAGTTCCCGGAGCGGCGGTACCCATATTCGCCTCCCGAACGAACGGGATGCCTCTGCCGCGACAGAGTTTATAATACATATGCTAATCACAATAACAATAATTATGTGAATAGGAACATTAGGTACACCTACATCCTTTACTCTGGGTTCATATTTAGAATATGAAAAAAATTCTTTTCAATATGTAGCGCATTCGGTAACCTAGTTAATTAATACCTACAACATTTGGAAACTGTTTTATTTTGCAGTAAATTTATCCTTCTTAAATTAGCGTTTCCTTTAAAGATGAATTAATTCCGATAAACCTTAATTTTACTAATCTAAACCATATTAAATGAGACGTGAAACGATTGTAGGGCTTCCTTCATTTAAACTTTATCATGAGAACTGCGATTTCATTACGAAAGGTGAAGTAGATGGAGCTTGAAGTAATGAATTATCTTTTACTTTAATTGAAGGTAATTTCCTTTCTTAAATATTATCCTGATGTTAATTTGTAAATACGATTAAAGTAACGTTTCAAATAAAAATTACAATGCTGGATGTCTGAATTATATTAGTTATTTTACCGTTACACTAAACCGCTTTAAATAGTAATGGTAAAATTAATTTATTTTATCACAAAAGTTAATGCTCGAAGGAAATTAGTATCGAATGATTTTATTGGTAATAAAGCTCAGAAATCTAATGATTTTCTGAATTAATGTTCGTAGTTGATGTCGGCAGTATTACAAGTCGATTCTCCGGATTGTCGATCCGTTGATATTTGTATTTCCTTAATAAAATTTATCCGGAACTCTCCAAGATTACACATATGGACTAATAGCCGCCTCCACACACATCCGATTTTCTCGGTACTGCGCATTTTCGTTCCGCGACAAAATATACCCGACACAATATCCTACGGACAAAACATCCTCCAACAAAATTTCTACTAAAATCTAACCTAACCTAGCCGAACCATATTTGACTATTTTTGAACAATAATTTATTGTCCTTACAGGATGTCTGTATTATTTTTGTCCCATTTTTTGTAAAGTTAGTTTAGGTTAGGTTTTAGTAGATATTTTGTTGGGGAATGTTTTGTCCGTAGGATATTTTGTCGGGGATATTTTGTCGGTGATATTTTGTTGGGGATATTTTGTCGTGGGTTGAAAAGTCGCGGAACCGATTGACTCACCGTTTAAAACATTTAGGAAGACTGAGGGGGGATCGAACAATGAAAGCATGTCGAACAGCCGAGCCGTACGGTTGAAAACAGTCATCTGTACGCACTATTAGGTAAGAACTCTCTGATGTAGATATACATTTCTTCATGTAAAAACAACGTTATAAAAAAATTACGTGCCTTTTTTAGCGTAGGCCATGTACAGACGTCCAAATAGCTTAGTGCTTTTTTGCGAAGGTTGGTTAGTCGCTAACTCTTAATATCTCCAAAGTTATTAATTTGGAAGTTAGACGAATTTATATTCGCTAAATATTAACACTTCACAGGTAAATTTTAAATAGAATCTTGCGTAGGTAAATCATTTTAAAGTGAACCTTTTAGCGGTGGAGGTACAGGATGGATAGAAAATAAAGATAGTTTGGATGCAAATTCAATAAAAATTTAATCCACAAATAAAATATAAAGTACATGGGGTGCTTTTGCATATCGCACATCCCGTAGAAAAGGGTCAAGTAAAAAAAGTAAATTTTACAGGAGAGCTAAAGAAAAAAAATGATTTATGAAACAAGCGGTCCCGAAGAAAAGAGGCACTATCGATATCGCAAAAGACAGTGGGGCACAAATAATCACAATTGCTTAACTATTCAAAGATATTAAAACTAAGATATTAAAAATATTAAAACATAAGAATTTGACTTACAACCGTTTTCTACGGAATGTACGATGTACGTCATATTTCTTTCAATTCACCCAATAAACAGCAAAAAATATCCATGTGATGGTATTGTATCATAAGAGTCTGCGATTTAGTTCTTACTTCACTATAATAGTAGTCTGTGGGCTTTTCGGATCACATGGTCTCATTCCCGAGTTGTGCTGAAGGTGACCGATGGTAAATATACGGAGTCATTAGGTTTCAGGAGCTCGGAAAATCAAAACTAGCCTTCAGCCTGGAAGGATGTTTGTTCTAAGAAGTATTATTATAATTACAATACGACAATAAAAGTAAATGTGTTATAGAGTATCTAAATCTTTCAACAAGCATCCGTACTAAGTACTGGAAAATACAGGTCCCAGTACGTACCATATCATAATATTCTCTGGAGAAAGTAAAAGGAGACATTATATGAACATAATAAAAATGATTCGCTACGCACCCAGTATCTTTGGGCATTTGCGGTTTATAAGAAGGGACTGCAGGCGAGTGTTCTCGACTAGTTCAAAAAACTTTTTTTAAGGCGATTCACTAGTACAGGAAAAAATCGACGTCGGAATTCACGCCCCTTTATGGGAGGAGCTTAAAAATACTTGAGAAACAGCTTTTGGAAAGGTTGGAAAAGATATTTGAGTTTTTTTTTACATGTTGATTTCGTAAAGGAAAACATCAATTCCTTTTTTATGCATTGTTTATTGTAATAAAACGGAATTTTTAAATTGATTTCAAGAAAAAAAGGGGCGCGGAGCCTAACACGTCATTTCTCCGCTCCGGCCGGAGGAGTAGTGAGAGAAAATAAGGGCGGCTGCCAGTCGTTCTTCGGTGGACGGTATAAGGTTCACTTTGATATTACAAATTGCCGAATTGTCGCCGTGATGTCAAAAATAACAACGCGAAAATGCATATTATATTTTATTTTGTCGTAAATTTCAATTTTTCTTTCGATAATTATATAAGAAACTGAATTTGCCACATTATGCAATAAAACCATATCCGAAAAGAGGTTTATAAATAGGAGAGTTTGAACTTCAAAGTGTTTTTATAGACCTTATAATTTGTTTTTTTTTCTAGGCTTATCAAAATACTTATAAAAAAAATTACCGATATTTTTAAGGACCAAGATATGTTCTACACGCAGTATTTAATTGAAGCATCTATAATACTTCTAAGCGATCATATTTTCAAAACAAAAACGTATGATTTTGCATTATTTAGTATGGCTTCATCTTAAGCATTTAATACTATGACAAATATATTCGATCGTGTCCTCTTTAAATAAATCACCTGTACCTAATTCAGGGTTAAAACCATATAATAAAGAATAATACAAGAAGTGCTTTGTGGGCCTATTTCGTGGTCAAAATATTTTCCCGATTTAGGCCTATATTTATAAACAAAACTGTATTCTTGAAATAATTCAAATGGGATGAAGATTTCAGGCGAGTATAAGTGAGGCAGAAAGCTGTGCAGTTGAGCCAAATGGTTTTTTCTAATCCAAATTTGTATGGAAGGCACTTCTAGAGTTGTATTATTTATTTTAAAACTTTTAAACTTTTGTTACAAGGTGTTTAGCAAACAGTTATTTATAGATCAAGGACCAAACTGTTAAACGTATTTTAAATTTTACCCAACCCTACCCTACATTAATAGTTGGGTAAATTTTAAAACACGTTTATTAATAAGTAGTTAAATCTTTGGTTTAATCACACATTGAAATATTTTTTATGTTAAATTATTCGTTGTTGTGGAGGGTTGTTTGTTCAATAAATTGACAATAAATCATTATTTATTGAGAACAGCTGTTTCGCGCAATGAACGTGCCTATTTAAATTGAGAGATACTAACCCATTCTACTGTGTGTAAAGTGAACACTGGACGCCACTAAAATGTCTAAATTGCCATTAAAATATCGGTAGCTCTAAATCTAATGCTCATGGAAAGGCGTGGATATTTCAAAACAATGGCGAATAAACTATTATTTAGATTGTGTACGTGTAATTAAACGAAACTGATAACAGCATTCCGTACTCAATTTCTAACCGATATATTATCTGGTAGGTTCGATATATTTCATCCATTGATATACCCATAACATGGGCATATATTGCAGATGATTAAAAGAGAAACTAACGAACGAAAAAAAGGGACATCGCAAAATTTTCCAACCTCCTCACCCATACACAACCACAATATTTGTAATTGCGAAGCCTCCGATTAATTTTTTCATTAAAATGTAAAAAAAATATGAGTTACATTTATACATACATAATATTTTACAAAATATATATATTTACTAAGAGCATTTATTAGTTTTGTATACCTTGTCAGAAAAGAGGAGCTATTGTGCCTAATAAGGCCACGATTCTTAATACGGTTGCAGCTATATATGTGTTGTGCAAAATAGTTATTTTATTGTTATTTTTGTTTATTTGTTCTAATTGGTTAATAACACAGAGAGAATATTCAGTAGGGAGACATAACGGTTTTGCATTTGGGTTTTGTTGTGAAATAGGGTGTAATAAATTGGTTTCCATTTATAATAAGTTTGTAGTATTCCTGATTTTCTTTGAAGCTTTTTTTAAAAGAAAAGCAAATTTTTGATTCTGAATGGAACTTGCTTTCACCAGGGCTCTATTGCCGGTTTGATTGACGGAAGTTTGTAGTAAAAAAATTTCAATAGAATATTATGTTAATAAATCCAATATTTAGTGATATGGTAATAACACAAATAGTTTTATTATAAAAATTAAACAAACACTTTGTATACCACGAATATTTATTATTTTATACATTGGCCGGTTAAGCTTCGACCTAGCTTCATTAGGATATAATAATGTCTAACCACCAAGTAATTGTTCCTTATGAACAAATAGTTTTAAGAGGTACTTCTTTAAAATGTTTAAGCTCTATCTATCTCTCCTTATATATGATAATATTAGCTGACGTGCTCCCGGCGTCGCTCGGATTAAGTGGGTTGGAGTAAAGTTTTGAGATTGGCAGGAATTCGAGGGTTCCTGAAAGCTGGGTGCTTTTTTAAGGTACCTAGAAATAATATTATTGTATAGAAATGAAAAAGTTTACTTTTAAAGAATTCGTTTTTATTTACCGAGTCGTGTCTTCCTCGGGCGTCCCCGACTTCATCTACCGTTCACTTACAAGTCATAGGTTCTCTTAGCATCCCTTTCTTCGTTAATTACGTGCACCTCATCACATGTAAGTCTTTGATTCACTTGGTTGTGCCATGACTTCCTCGGGCGTCCCCGATTTCTTCTACCATTCAAACCCTCTCCAAACATTCCTGGCACCAAAAAGAAAAAAACTTTGAAAATATCAGTCAAATCGGTTTAGTAGTTTTTGAGTTTATGGGGAACACACTACGGACATTGCCTTTTATTTATACAGACTATATAATGATATACTATTTTCACTACAGAGGTGAAGTACACTAACATAGGTGAACCTCTTATAGTTCCTATATCGATGGATGTAATAAAATATTTCAATATTTAGAGCAAAGATACGACCTTTGTTAACTTTTCATTTCAGCGAATTCATTTATCGCATAATAATCAAACGTTTATTACATTTTAGCCGGATTTATACATTGTGTAATTGAGAAATTCTCTTTCTAGAATAATAATTCTAACGGTAAAATATATGCCTCAAGCTGCGTATACACACGCGAGCCGAACCACGAATTATTGGAAAGGAAACGGCACGAAACGCCGCGGTCGCTCTCCGTTGCTTAGTTCCTTTCCCATAATTCGTGGTTCGGCTCGCGTCTCGGTTCGCAAATGTATACATAGCATAAGATATCTCCTCTTTCTGCCGCCTTTCGCCTTTTAATAAATACTGAGAATTGGCTACTATTCTCAGACTAAAAGATTTTTGAAGAGCAAATAAAACGTTGCCTCTGGATTTTTGTTAAATTTATTTTCGTATTATTCTCACATGGTTTTGCAAACTTTTTAATCAATGTTTAGTGGAGGGTTACACGCCACTAGATTGGAGAAGGGCTGTAATCATGCCATTGTACAAAGGTAAAGGGTCACGTATGGAATGTGGGAATCATAGGGCTATTAGCCTTCTTAGTTCAGTCGGCAAGCTATATGGTAGAATATTGATTGAAAGGGTAAGAATGGAAACGAAAGATAAAATATGGGATGTGCAAGGTGCTTTTATGAGTGGAAGAGGGTGCATGGACCAGATTTTCTCATTGCGTATGCTCACTGAGAAGTTTCTTGCAAAAAACCAGAAACTCTTCTGTGCCTTTGTAGATCTACAAAAAGCATACGACCGAGTTGACAGGAAAAAGCTATGGAAGGTATTGTCCAAGTATGGAGTGAATACGAATCTCATACAGGCAATTGCGTCTCTATATGAGGGAAGCGTTGCATGTATTAGGGTGAACGGCGATTTTACGGGGTGGTTTGACATCACGAAAGGTGTTAAACAAGGCTGCGTAATGTCGCCGTGGTTATTCAATCTATACATGGATAATTGTATGCAAGAATTGAAAGATATGGGATTGGGCGCGAAATTGAGTAATCTGAAAGTATGTTGCCTTTTGTATGCTGATGATGCGGTGCTGATATCTAACAGTATGGAAGATCTACAGTCTCTCGTGTCAAGGATGAACGAAGTATGTATGAAGAATGAGTTAATGATGAATGTAAGTAAGTCTAAAGTCATGGTGTTTGAAAGAGAGAGTACGAAAACAGTATGCAATATAGTTGTGAACGATGAATGCTTGGAGCAGGTGGATGAGTTTGTTTATTTGGGAAGTATGTTTACGAGAGATGGGAAGGCTGAAAGAGATATTGAAAGAAGGGTGAATGCAGGTAACTCTATTAATGGAGGACTGAACGCCGTTGGCACCAACAAAAAACTGTCCAAAGACGCGAAACTAGCCGTCCATAATGGAGTACTGGTACCTACCCTGATGTATGGCAGTGAGGCATGGAACTGGCAGAGGAAGGATGAAAGTAGACTGAATGCTGTAGAAATGAGATCCCTGAGGCGTATGTGTGGTAAAACCATGTATGATCGTGTGAGAAACGCGGAGATCCGCAAAGAATGCAAGGCTGATGTAAGCGTAATGAGTAAGATCAAGAAAGGAACGCTCCGATGGTTCGGGCATGTAGAGAGAATGAACGAGGAAAGGAGTGTAAGGAGAATATATGATGCAAATGTGAATGGTAGAAGAAGTCGGGGACGTCCGAGAAAGACATGGCACGACCAAGTGAATCAGATACTTGAGTCGGGCCATGTAAAGAGTCGGAATAATAGAAGAGCATGTATGAGACGGTGTATGAATGTGAACGAGGCAAGGAGTGTGTGCCAAGACCGAGTTGTTTGGCGGTCCGTCCTCTCTGCCTACCCCTGCGGGGAAACGGCGTGATGGTTAGTTAGTTTTAGTTAGTTAGTTATTTTCAAACTTGAAAATGCCCTCTGCATTAAATTTGACGTCGCCTCGCGGCAAACCGACTTCGAAAGTATTCCTACAATAAATTATTACAGTTAAATTAATTTAAATATGTAATTTCCTTTTGAATATGTAGGTACCAGTTTGAAATTTTCAAAATTCGAACCAAACCTACGTATTAAAAAAAATTTAATACTAGTGCACTCCCAAGGTTCGTAGAAAATTTAAAATATCATCACAGGATATGTAATCACAAAATTGTAAGAAATGTTAAGCATTTCAAAAACAAAAATTGTCGACTTTCTTTTTAATATAATTATATTTTTTTGTGAACAAATTAGAAAGAAGACGATCAGAATTTTGCCTTTCGAATGAACACTTCAGAAAACTTGAAAATCACGAAATACGTCAAACTTAACTTACCAGATAATCAAAACCGAAATTCGTATGTTTGATGATAATTTTTAAAATCTTTTAAAAATCTTATTTTCCCCTATTATTTATAAATATATCCGCGACCAAGGGGCTGGTACTAGCACCCATAGCCACGACATCTTTTTGTTTAAAGATAATGTCGTTGAATTGAAAATAATGTTGTTTTAAAACTACATTAAATAATACATTTAAATCCTGAGATAAAGTCACTAGATAAAATTGATGAAAATAACATTTCTTTAATAATAGGTTAACAATATAAATTAACAATATCAAATAACAGTAATAATGCTTTGTCAGTAATTTCCAAAAGTCTTAAGTGTTCAATCCTTCGATCAAGTATCAATCAAACCAAGTGATTTTTTAATTGTATATTTAGGGTGAAACATATGTGAATCCATAATCACTCTATTAATTTTATTGATGCTATTTTATCGCTAGGAGCATCAAAATTTTAAACCACTGGTCTTTAATTAAAAAAGCCTACTTATTTCTAAGTAAGTTGTAAGAATAGTGATTTGACTACTTGCGCACACTATTTTTTTTTTAATTCTTTGCTATGATAAGAAGCAGTAAAAACATTACCAAACGCCTTTCGGTCCAATTTGAATGCTTATCTTAGATCGAATATTTATGTATATATTTTAAATGATTGTTTGTTTTCTCATTGAAACGTCAAAATAAAGGCCAAGTAGAAATTGATCGAACAATAACGTTACGTAAAAGTTGCATAGAGCATAATATACATATTATGAGCACGTTTATTTATATTTGACCTGTGGTATTTGGTATTTGGAAGCCTTAGATCTTAGATTATATAATTAAATGGGATTCACCTTTAAAAACAAAACAATTTATCGAAAATTGATACCCAAAATATTTTTGTCCCTAATTTGACACTTCTAAAAACCATTATTTTTAGGTGTGTAAAAAGGATTTTGGGAATAATCTTTTCATATTCTTTGATATTCTCTGTATTTTTTGTGCAATTTTTTATTTTTTTTTTTAAATCATATTAATTATTTTTGGTTGTTTCCTTTTTTCTATTAACATCTTACATCTTAGATAAAGATAAAAATTAAAATGTACTATATTATATAGGTATAAGAGTATGTACCGATATTGTAATGTAAAAAAAAATATATTAGAACCCGACAAACTCTTATCGAGCAGTTAAACGGGATTTTTTTGTAATAAACATGTAACGTTTTGTACAAAAAGGAATATGTTTAAAAAATTACTATCCAATTTTTTTAATCACGCACATTTATATTAAATCATAAACAAAGCAAGACAAATTTATTTCTCATGAAACGTCTTATCTATATTAAAAGGCAATGTACGTGTGTGTGTGTGCCCTTTAGACTCAAAAACTTCTGAACCAATTGAAAATTTCCAAGGTAATTCTTATTTGTTCCAGGAGTGTTTAGATAGTGATGTGAATGGTAGAAGAAGCCGACGACACCCGAGGAAAACTTAACGCATTATCTCGCCACTGAAATGAGATATGGAGTCTAATTAAAGTCGATATAATGTATTTTTGTAAGTAGCACAGTGAATTTCATGATACTACATAAAATAAATGGTAGAAACCGTCGGAATGACAAGAATCAATAATTATTTGTGGTAAAATGAGACGTAGGTACGTGATGAACGAAGGAATAGGAGAATAAAATCATTGTGTTATTGAACGGCAGAGAAGTCCAGAATGCCCGAGAGAGACAGGATCAAGTGAAATAAATACTTTGAAAAGTAAACTTTTTAAATTATTTTCAATCATATTATTTCTAACCAGTTTTCAGTAACGCTAGAATTCACAACCTTGACATTTACTCCAAACTATTCATAACCCCAAGCCACGCCGGGTACACGTCAACTAGTATAAAAATAAACTATAATTCTATCAACCATAGTGTTATGTTATTTGATATTGAATAAAATGAGTTTTTGTTCTCACTGAAAGTAACTGTTTACTTTCTAAAAAATGGCAAATTCCTCTGAACTTCTTCCGTAATTGCTTTTAACTTCCTCCATATAATATTATGTATTTATAGGTAAGTGTTGCCTTTCCAGGCTCATCGTAAATATAGTTGCCTGTGGCTCATCACATTTATTGCCTTCCAATATCTTGATCTTGCGTGATTTCCTCGCGCGTCTCCCTCAACTGATCTACCTACACTCGCACCAGACGTTCACGTCATAAATCTTGTCCGCCATTGTTCGATCGTCTATTTGCATTTCATGTCCAAACTACCTCATGACGAAGGCAAAGGCCTTAATGGCACGTCAGTCCAACACCCAACAGTTACATGCTTCATGTTTCATGGTTCATTTCGCTTCGTGGCGTTCAGAAACCACCTTCAATCTGCGTGTTTAATCCAATTCACTTGCGAACTGAAGGACTGCTTTCAATGTTGCCTATAGAAAAGTCATTCAAACACTTCTTGCAAGGGTCAGAAGATAACATAATTCAGATGATGTAATGTGTGTAAACGGTACATGCAGAATGGTGGTGGGAATATCGGATTGTGTTAATGAATAACTGGTAGCTCTGTGAACAGTGGACAGTGGAACTCGCATGCAAAAAAAAAAATTCTAAATTTCAGGTTCTCTGGAATAAAATTTGTAAGTAGGCACCTAAAAACCTGTCTGCTCAATTATAAACCATATATTTCATGTGACATTTTAATATTTCAAATAAAGAATTATACAAAGAATCGACACTATCTTTATGACAATCCCGTTTTCAAATTTTCTACAAGCAGGTAAGGGGATGAATGGGTACAACAATAGTGGGAATAAGCACGGCGATTTTAAAATAAATCACACATAGACAGAAATAAACGACCTAACCCATATAAAATAAATGAAAATAACAGGAACCCGTAAAATTTAACTCCATAAATAGATCAGACAGAATTTACTCCTTTATTTCATCTCCAAAGATAACTTTCTTTAAAAGATTTACCAACCCTTCCAATCACCTTTCTGTTTTAATTCTATTCAAATTGATCTGTATTTTACCTTAAATATTCTTCTAACTACGTTATTCATTTATATATCTGTAAGCTTGTCTCGATACAAGTATATCCTAGTGAGACAGGCAACAAAAAATCAAAGTAAATATACTTTTTATAGATAAATAAATAAATAAAAAATAAAATAAATTTGAAAAGGTCATATTTATTCAACCATTAAAATGGCCACCATCTTGAAACGGAAACAGAACGTACAAACAAATTCACAGACAGACGAAATGCAAAACGGCTAAGTTAAAACAGAAATTCGCTGTACGCTCAGTCAATAAGCTATGTGTTTTAAAAATGAAACAAAGTTTTTTTGTATTATCTATGGATCTATGGTGATAAACCTAATAGAAATCTCGGGATGTTCTTTGCGGAGTTTAAAGAAAATAGTAATTTAATAATGCACGATGTCGACAACTGGTCCCTTTATGAATACTTTTGACTCTCCTTTGGGTGTTGGTACATACAGGACAGCCTGAAATCTGATAAAATTTTTAATCAATAAAAAAAGCAGGTATTTAAAAAAAAGTTAAATTAATACGTACGATTATATTTAATATCCTTATATTCATATAACAATCGCAAATTGTTTTAAAAAGACGGAGAGCCGGGAATCTTTTAAGCTTGTAGCTGTGAGTTTGGACTGGATACTTTTTAATACATTCCTGGACTACGCACGTCGTACTACAGTTAAAGCTAATAAATAAAATATTTTAAGTTTCCTCGTGAAGATTTGGCATAATTTGTCCAAAATTCAGGCAGAATTTCTTGTTACTAGTGGCTAGTGTTATAGTGCCTGTTTTAACCTACATTTGCACTAATCAAACATACCCAAATTTGATACAGTAAGCCGATTTAATGTTATGTAAGCACTAACCAACTGAACAAATATCCCAAATCCAACACACCAAGATTTAAATTTGAGATTAGTGTATCTATAAGCGGTAAATACCAAGCCATGAGATACCCCCTCATTTACGGACCTAATTCTGTACAGTCCCAAGTTGGACTATCATAATTTATTTATTTTATTTTATTTATTTATTTAATTATTTTCATATTACATTAGGTTATAATAATGACGTATTGCCCATCTCACTAGGTGTGAAACACCTGTGTTGAGATGGCAATTTACAGAGTGGTTATAATCTATGATTTTGTTTTATTAATATTATGAACATGACAGGTTGATATAAAATCTTTTTTTCTAAGTAATATACAATTCAAGTATGTTATATGAACATTGCAGTAGGTACATGGTTACATATTTACACACAGTAGACATAAAGGTAAGAATGTTATTAAATACTCCTGATAGATATGTTTATTTGAGGTGATCAATGATTCTACTTTTAAATGCACTTTTGATTTGAGTGTTTCTTATTTCAGTAGGTAGAGAATAGAATAGCTTTGTTGCATTATATTTAAAAGTTCTTTGTCCATAAGAGGTTTGACAAACTGGGATGTTAAAAGATTTTACATTTGACTCTCTTAGGGCTCTAGTGTTTATTCGTTCCTCAAACATGTGTGCATTTTTAAATTGGTGAAGCAGAATATTTTTTGAATACAGTTTTTGCAGGTTAGGAACATTTAGTGACTTAAATATAAAATCAGTGCTCGTTCTCAACGGGACTTTAAGAATAACCTTCAAAATTAGTTTTTGAATCTTTACTAAAGGCTCCAGGCAAGTATTTGTGGCACTTCCCCAGCTAATAATACCATATTCAAGTGATGATTGTATGAGAGCACAGTAAACTTGTTTCAGTTGTTTTATATTTAATATATCTCTAACATTTTTAAAGAAATAGACGAATTTCCTCAGTTTTGTCGTTAAGTTTGTAACATGTGCGTTCCATTTAAGAAGATCATCTATTTGAATACCAAGATATAATATATTGTGGTTGAGCCGCGGTGGTATCGGCCATTGCGCAACAGTCTGGCGCAATCTTTAAAAGAGAACGCATAGCGATAAAGCACTTTTTGCAAAGGCAAATGGAACATATCGTGTCGTGATTGCATTGTCTCAGAACGGCCGGAAAAAGAAAGCATTGTTTCCAAATAAGTATGTGAATGGAATGAGAAATCGGAAACTAGGATAATTAAAGGCTAAATAATTTTATATAATATTTTTAGATTATTGAAATCTAGTAAATTTTTTTATTAGAAACTACTCCATTTATCAACATGGCCAATACTTAATTTAAGTATTGGCCATGTTGTGTATTATTATAATATATTATTTTTATTAAAAATATATATTTATTATTACCATAGGTGTACTTCGATTAAATTCATTAATTTAAAGAATTTATTCGAAAATTGAATTTTGATTGAACAATCGATGTTTGTAAAATGTCATTTTCAAATTATGAAATTTTCGTAATATTTTTTGTCATGATTAAAAAAAAAATATGTGAAAAAAACTTTATAAAATATATTGTCATTTAATTATTGTAATGATCCAGAAACCTTAGCGAAAGTTTCAAAAATTTCCTGTGCTAGACAATGACAATAAACAACTATAACAATGCATAGAAAACTCACATATATATATAATATAAGCTTATTTTCATTTTCATATAATTTTTTTATAATTTTCATATGATGAAAATATATTAGGTACATTTACAAATATATAGTTTTTTAAAGAAAGACAAACATTCCCGGGTTACGAATAACCCAACAATGTATGAAAATCTCCTTCTACCACCACAGAAAGCCGAAGAAAATATTAATAATAATAATAATAACGTAATATTTGTATAGCGCAGTTTTGTGTCATTTCACTTCAAGTGCGCTTAACTATAATAAATTTAAAAATAATCCTACAGTGTTCCTTACGAGATCATTGCAAAATATTTATAAAATATTACCTATGAAATAAAGATTATACAGTATTTACAAAACAATGACAAGAGAACAAAGATTAACAAAACAGTGCTGTTACAGCACAGAGGAAAATAATAATATACAATAACAGTGTTATTGTAGCACAGGACAAAACAAGAACTTTTAAACTAAAATATAATACACTAACTTCTTACAAAAAAATTCAGATATTAAACATAAAAGTACAATTAGGAGGAAACCGAAATCAAACGATTACCGGATACTTGAGAAAATGACTTATTACTTGTATTGAAAAGATGTTAGGATTCATGAATGGTACGATTTTTTAAATAATTTTGTTTTTAAAGCCCGTTTAAATTCTGCCAAATTCTGGATATTAGTAAGAGCTGAGGGAAGTTTATTCCAGATGAGAGGGCCAGTTACACGAAAAGAGCGATCATAGTAAAAATATTGATATGATTACTGCCCGTGGTGTTAGAGGTAAATTACAAAAAAAAATGTACGCATCATAAATTGTTAAACCTTAAAGTGTGGTTAAGTATAGGAAATAATACTCTTGAAAATAAAAGTAATAAAATACTACTCTTGAAAAAGTCATGTACCTACTCTTTTGCGCGCTCTTTTACATGATCGCCGTTCCTAACAACAAGATATTATTTCATATTTTATCTAGATCAGCCGCCGAGTTATAATACCCATACTTGATATGATCTCCATCGAAGAGACGAACAATACCTATGTAATATGCGTAGGTACGTATATTGTACATTATAACATTATATTATGCATTGTTATATAAACGGGAAGACGAGAGAGTATTATTTGCCCGATTTGCCATATAAAATGATTCTCCTGAAATGTAGAAAGGAGCCTGATATAATCTGGGCTTTGTTAATAATATTTCTACCTTGCTAACATGATGCGATTCCTGGATAAGTGCATAGATTTTGAAGATAAAGATAATCTTGTAAATCTAATTGGACTTGTAAAGATATTATATTATTTTAAAGCTATGGAATTTATTGATTAAAGTTGCAATGTAAGATGCAGATATTATACACTTTACACGGCATGTGAAATCTAGTACCTATAATGTTGATAAAACGACGGTGGAGCATGTTTACACGCATATTTTACAGGTCACATACTCGTAAAATGCCTAGTTTTAGTAATTGTTTATGGATTGGGATTCCCCTGGTTTATAATAAAGTAGATAAAATATATTCAACATAACATTATTATTAGGACATTAAAATGATTGGTATGTATGTTCTTCTACGATGTACAATGTACGCAATGCACGAGTACTCAAGTAAATAATGCGGCTGATACATAATTTTTTTTTAACACTTTCAAATTTTCAAAACCATTTTACACATTTTTTCACGATGCGGTATAAAATTATACTTTCTTCTTTTTTAAAAAGAAAGACAAACATTCCCGGGTTACGAATAACCCGGAAATATTTGAAAATTTCCTACTACCACCACAGTAAGCCGAAAATGTTGCTTGAGTCGTGATGGAGGACTTAGCCAGCCGAGGAACGCCTGGGTGGGACCTAAACGCGATGCCCACTCAACCACTGACCGGTCTTATATCCTAGCGTTTATTCTTCTCTAATCAAATACATAAATTTCTTCAAATTTGACAAATTCACTTTGTGGCACCGTTTTATTAATGAAATAATAAAAAAAACATTATTTTTCCCACGATAATCTTTATTTAAAAAATCAACATGTTTCGAGAACGATGTTCTCTTCATCAGGACATTATATGTACTAAAAACTAAATTATAAATCTTCCCCCATCCCCTCCACCCGTTGAACTTCTAAGCACCTCCCCTTTCCACCGTTTCCCCCCCCCCCCACTACTTCCCTTTCTACCCAAGCCTGTCTTTCCGTACTTGATAATTTAGTTTTTAGTACATATAATGTCCTGATGAAGAGAACATCGTTCTCGAAAGATGTTGATTTTTTAAATAAAGATTATCGTGGTAAAAACCAAGTATTTTTAATTATTTCATTAAATACATAAATATTTAACTTCCTGTACCATATTTTACATAAACATTAGTCTTTAATTTCCTAATCAAATATATACACGATTTTAAAATAAATTTCCTGTGTGTCCTTTCCTGTCCAGTTCCTGAAGTGTAGGTACCTACTCCAATAACATAATTTCGGCTATCTTTAATACGAAATCGAAGACAAATAATAATAATTCGACCCTCCATGTGTGAAATATACAATTGTCTTCTCTTTATGGTGAGGAAAGGAATTTATTAATTTCTTTTAGTTTCACTATACATAGAATAACTTTTGAAAAAATATATAATAGGTTGATACCAATTAAATGATAAATAATAAATAAAACAAATACGTCTGAATACAGAATTGAAAAGCACGCTTGCCCATTTTCAAAGTTAGTGAACCAATTCAAAGTTGATGGCCTTTATCACTGACTTTGAACATATTGGGCATTGACCTGGATACGTTTTGCTTTGTACGCTATAATGTAACATTTATTCTATAAAGGGTTCCCTATTAACCACCACCACCGTACCGAATTGTCCCAAGCACCGAGAAGAAGATTGCATAATCAGCGTGAATACTCAAGGCGAGGTCGAGACAGTTAACGTAAGGGCAGTACTCAATATGCCTTGACATATTCCGTACTCGTTTTAATGGATAAACCAAACAACTGGAAATGCAGAAAAATAACCCTCTTTTTATTCTACTTCGGAGTGTCACATTCTTCAAAGAATATTGGCTAGTTTTCCACCAAACTTCTCAAGTCCTTAGCCAATCGGAAGAACTCGTTCACACCATGAAAACAATGTCAGTCTATTGAGAATTTCGTCTTAGAACCCTTTGCTCAGTAAATTTCATTGCTGTGTTTCGCGTGTGAAGCATTCGTTGTTTCAAAACATGTATCTGATGTTTACAGTTTTTCTATTTTACATGATTTTCAGGAGCTCTCTTCTATTGTTACTGGTTTGTGATCCCAGTAAAATTGTCCATGTATCTCAAGCAAACTTCTGCTCTATAGCAGCATGATATATTGTAAGTTGATCTTGTATTCTGTAAATATCCAAGTCCTGTACGCGTACACGTGACGTGAGATAACAATATCTCATATAATATAATATTTATATATTATCTATTGATCACATTTCCCACAAAAAAAGAACCATTTCAATAAGTAGATAAAAAGAAAATGGTAACTTCAAACGATGGCTAAAATGAGTTTTTAACCCTCTAACCTGAAATTTGGGAGACGAGAGACCATATTCAACATCGAAATGAAGCTTTCAATGCCTTTATCTACAATTTCTCCTCTTCACTTCAACAATTAAACAATACTGTATAATGTATTACGCAATCAAACTATATAACCTTATGCCCACCACACTGAAACAACTACTAACTACAAATCCATATACAATTCTTCACAAAAAACACATCAAAGACTGGATCAAACAACAAGGTATTCAATTTACTCAAAAAATCATAACACCTAACCAAACATAACCAAAAACAAATATTAAAAATAATTAGTAGGCAATTATAACTTTATTTTAAGACAAAACATTCAACAAAATCACAATATTATTCATTCCATTGGCGTGTGGTCCCTACAATAATATACCTACCTATTTATCAAAACTACTATCTATCTTGTACATAAACTAGATGCTATGTATAACTTTATGTATAGATCCTAACTGCAACTAATCTTTTATTTTATGTATACGTTACTGCCGCCATAGGTCGACCCACAGTCTCCTTCTTGACAATATCAAGGAGGATACGGTGTTTCTACTTTTGTCGTCAGAATTGCAATTATTCCAAACATGGGAACACCTCAGCACAGGTTCGCCTAGTGAGGTGTTCACAAAATACTACTAGGTACTTACCTATATACAGTTACGGATCAGTAACATTTTATTTTTTCTCCTTATTACTTAACTTAATATCTATGTATACCAATGTAATTACCTGTAATATGCATGTATGTTGAAGAATAGAAATAAATAAATAAAAAATAAAAAAAATACTCCACAAAAATTGGTGGTGTCATTGCCACTTTACTCCACACAGTGGGACGTGGAACTCCTGCGTTGCGGATATGAATCAAATTACTACACCATGAAAAAGAGCTTTAAAATCGAAGTATTTTGTGTTTTGCTTGAACCTTGAACCTCCATTATTTTGACAGAAATTTGAAATATTTCAGTAAGTGGGTATAACAAGTAACAAGTACTATTCCTCTTGCGCACAACTTGATTCTTGTCCGTATGTTCATATCAGTTAGCAGGGATAAGACAGCGGAGAAGCCAACTAAATTCAATACCGCACAATGTGAATGCAGCCGCGATTTATGGCTTCCCCTCAGCAGGAGGCAGGAGTAAGGAGGCAGGAGTCGCTGAGATTTACAATAACTTTCCTAGGCAAACAACAGCGGACCGGGCGGAGTAAGTTATGTGGTCGCGTCTCCCCGCGCCGCGTACTTAGCGCATTGGCAGAGATCTTATTTGCATACAAGAGTCGTCCGGTCATAATTATTATGTGGTCACCGGCACTGTCCGTGGTCACCTGTCTGGGAAATAAATTTTAAGGATAACAATTACTTTTTGTCATGAAATCATTTAGAGAAAACTACTGTGATTAATTACTTGTACCAGTTTGTAAATAACGTTTGTAACGCAATAAATCACTGAATACTTTTTATATACGGAATATTACAATTTGAGGTTTTACTCATAAAGTTAAAAATAAAAATAAACGAGAGTGATTTAGACCACACGACTGAAGTAAAACTTCACTAACTTATGCCGTCCATTAACAATATAACAATAACAAGAATAAAAATATCCCCATCCCCTCAACTCAACTCAACTCAATTCATAACAACTCATAAAAACTCATAACAACTCATAACAACTCATAACAACTCATAACTACTCATAACTACTCAACTCAACTCAACTCAACACAACTCAACTCAACTCAACTCAACACAACTCAACTCAACTCAACTCGACACAACTCAACTCAACACAACTCATAACAACCCATAACAACTCACAACAACTCACAACAACTCATAACAACTCATAACAACTCATAACAACTCATAACAAATCATAACAACTCATAACAACTCATAACAACTCATAACAACTCATAACAACTCATAACAACTCATAACAACTCATAACAACTCATAACAACTCATAACAACTCATAACAACTCATAACAACTCATAACAACTCATAACAACTCATAACAACTCATAACAACTCATAACAACTCATAACAACTAATAGCAACTCATAAAAACTCATAACAACTCATAAAAACTCAAAACAACTCCTAAAAACTCATAACAACTCATAAAAACTCAAAACAACTCCTAAAAACTCATAACAACTCATAACAACTCATAACAACTCAAAACAACTCATAAAAACTCACAACAACTCACAACAACTCATAACAACTTTAAATTTTCGCTTAAAGATATGCGTTTCACAGCGTGAGAGCTGAGAGCTGAGAGCTGAGAGCTGACAGTTGAGAGTTGAGAGTTGAGAGTTGAGAGTTGAGAGTTGAGTTGAGTTGATGGGGATGTTGAGGGGATGGGGATTTTTTTATTCCTGTAATTGTTATATTGTTAATGGACGGCATTAGTTAGTGAAATTTTACTTCAGTCGTGTGGTCTAAAGCACACTCGTTTTTTTTTCGTAACGTGTCACATTTTTTTGTAACGTGTCACACATTTTCATAACGTTTCATATTTTTTCGTAACGTTTCATATTTTTTCGTAACGTTTCATAACGTATTCATAATTTTACCCCCAAGTGTCGAGCGTGCGTCAAGAAGGTTTACTTCAATAAATATTCTTCCTAGACTTACAGGAAAGTGAATAGGTGACGCATATTAAAAATAAAATGTATAAAAATTTATCCAGACACCATCTAGATAGCATTTTGTTCGGATTTAAATCTTGCAATCATACATAAAGATAGCAGCCAATAAAATATGCGTTAAGAAAATTAAGATAATGTTGGTGGTTCTTAGCCGAAGTATGGTGCAGTTAAAAATGAACAAATCGGATATCGACACCTTGGCGCAGTGTTAAGCTGAAAAGCCGGAAAGCCGAAGGTCCTGGGTTCGAATCCCAGAGGTGCCTTTATCTTTTTCCCTATTATTATTCCTCAAGCACACAATGAGAACAATAAACTATTGGAAGTTACTTAAGACTCTTCAGAATTACCGTATTTTTAGGAAAATTATTACAGTAGGAGGTTTTTTACAAAAATCTAACGAAGTTTTTATTTAAAAAAAAACTGATACAATAACAATTTAACTGTCTATAAATATAACATCATCTCTGCAAACTACAATAGTGGGTAGAATGCAAAATTTATCATTATTTAACAAAAACCCTTGTGCTTATAAAATGCAGAATCATAACTCTATTCATTTAAAAGCAAAATTCCGAGAAACGTGATTCAAGTTCCAGAGATTATTTGAAACATGGAACATTGCGTGCTACCGTCATAATCCCGCCATCAGCCAGTTAAAGGATGCGGAAACGCGGTGACTTTTGTTTAAGCCGCTTCCTCCCGGATCGTATATCACTCCAATTGTCCTCCGGCCACATTGTCCGTTTCAAACGTCCTCCTTTAACGAATGGCCTCTCTCTCTCTAGGATATGTGGGACAATGGAATCTACCGGTCGTTGTCACACTTATTGTAAAACAGAGAGAATTTAAAGGTTAAATGGGGAATAACATGCTATAATATCTTTTTTTTATGTGTGTAAATGATGTTTTAAAACAGCGTTGTTTCCAGCTATTCTGGGTTTTTCCAAAATAAATATATCCAGGAAACCACATAGAGGGTTTTATGACGTTTTTATCTTTGCGCTTCGCCCACATATGATGTTTTGTATGCTTTGTAGTTTTTTGTTGGTTTAGGGTAAAGCTTCTTTTTTTCTTAAAGGGTCTTTGGCTTGTAAAGGCTTTTTGGGAAAGCAAACTCTTTTTATGAATTGTGTCAAAATTTTGAAAGGTTTGTGATTAATTAGGTATAACTAACTGTTAAGATGAAACCAACAATTTGAAAATAATGCACACTGTTCTTATCACAAATTTAGCCATGTCAATAGGTAATATTTTTCATATAAATAAAAATTATTGTTACAAAGGGTCACGAAATACTCAAAAATCATAACAAGTTTGTGTTAACCGCCTTTGCATAGATGTGAAATCGTTCTTAAGGTTTTTATTTCATTTCATTTTACTAAACATGTTGCCTTCCACGCTGGGTTCACCTGTGAATTTGGATTTTTTTTTATTTTTAATGTCGGCATCCCGGGCGTTTATTATGTTAAATTATCATATACAAATAAGTAAGTAACCCGCCTCACTAGACTATGTCTGTTCTGAGACGGGTACATGTACATATATTTACAGATGCATACATTTACACACATATACATGTATATATATATATATATATATATATATATATACACAAATATATATACACACATACATATTTTCATGCATACACATATAAATACACATATATTTATACGTACTCATACATTCACATATACATTCGTATTCGCATAATGCACATAATCATACACATACATATAAAAACATAAGTATATAATTATTATCAAAAAATAACTAATGGAATTTAATAGTCTCATATAACCAAAAATTCATTAGATATAAAGCAAGCATCTAAAACTAAAAAATAGTTTATACTATTGATTTATTAACTTCTGAAGTCTCGGGCCAATTTTCTAGGAAACTCAAAATATTTCCGCGTTGCAATAAAATCTAAATAAATGGAATATTGAAAACTAAATACTGTTTTTTTAAGATGATTAAGTACGTTTTAAAAGTTTATAATTCGAAATAATCATTTAAAAATGTTGAATGAAAACATTATTTTTTTGATTCACCTTACTTTTTTTCCAACTAAAATTACTGATAACGAAAAAAATAAAAACACGTACCTATTATAAACGTTATCGAAAACTCACTTTTTTATCGTTTCGTGTAAAAATATCATAATTTTTTTTTCTAATTGCTCTCGGAAAAAAGTGCACATTTTATTTAGTGTGTGGTTAACTTTTAGATTTAAACACAAATCGTCATGTTTTCTCATTCTAACACCGTTTAGATCATATTTCTTATCATTATAGTAAGGGAGACACAATGACCTATATGAGTTGTTCCGAAAAAGGAAAAAAATTAGCCTGAGGGGTTAATCATAGTAGTAAAGACTTTCTATACGCCTGATGATGGATGCCGCAACGCCGACCGAAACCTTACCTCATGATGGAATAAATGGCTTTTTACCCCAAAAGTCTTAAATTTTAAATCACATAATACATTTGTTTTACTTCCCGGTTTTATACAGGATTACATCGATTTCTCTCGTGGCCAAGAAAAATCTGCGCAAACTTGATGCAGTTCGTCAGTTTTTTCTAATTCACAAAAAGGATTGATGTTTTTCTTATTCATTTATTTATTCGCTTTCAGATAATTGACAGCTTACATTTCATCAGTTTGTAAATGTGTGGTACATATCCAAAATAAAACGAACTAATTATTCATTTCCTACTTGCGACTATGATTACCTCTAAGAAGATAATATTTAAAAAATAATAATTATTGAATTAAAAGAAATTAGGTAAACTTTTGAAATAATTTGAAACGCGAACGCTGAACCGCAGCCATTAAGTTCAATACAGAATTACATAAGATTACAGTAAATTGTAATGAAGTACATCATAGTGGTAAATGTAGGAATATTATTTATAAGTGAAACCTACAACTTAATTTCAATTCCCCAAATGAAATCAGCTTTCTCGCCGAAGTTTAAGAAATGTTTCGAGAATTGTTTTGTCATAAAGATTTTTCATTTCGTTTTGTTTTGCGCTGACAGATGATGAACTTTTCCGTGCCTATAAAAAATATTCCGCGAAGCAAACGACAATCGCGCGAAGGTCGTGCGGAAAGTTTTTCCTTTTCTTTTCTTGAATAAAACTTTTCAAACTTTTTCATTTCTTACATTTAAAAACAACGGACGAATTTACAACATTTGTCAGAGATATTGTAATGTTTCTAAGTTTTTCGTTAAGTTGCGAGAATGTGTAATACAATGTTTGATCATAAATATAAAAAATTTCATTATTTCAACCATTATTCATTTCTTATATTCATAATTTGTATCTATCATTCTCGAAATATTAATTTGAATAAAACATTTCCAACCTATACAGGTATAAAGTGCACCTTTTAAAATTAATAATAATAAATTGCAAAAAATGTTTCTGTTTAGTCGGTAACCATTCAGAGTCAGAATGATTACCATATTCATCATAAATGTTATATGTATTGCATGATGTGGCTTTAGTTATTGGAATAAATAGGTACTTTCCAACCTTCCTCTTTCATTTTTCCTTTACCAATACCTAAATTACATTACACAATATTACCTACACAACCCTGTGAACTGCACCTAGCTTTACAAAATCTAACCATTTAAGAGGAACGACTAGGCAATCTTTTGCATACAAAACTTAAATTTGGATTCGAGGCGAAAATTAAAAATTATTTTTTTAAACGAAAGGTGAAGTAAATATCTAGTTGATATGTGATACTTTATATATTTTTCAAAATATAAAATATAGGTCGAGTCGATTTTTCATGATTTTAGTGGCAACTTTGGCAATTATTCCAAGTTAATGATCGTCATTTAAAACAATAATTTAGCATCACTTTCGTAAATATTATGAAATATAAAACGAAAAACATAAAAAAAACTCTTTTGATCGGCTTAAATTTATCTTACACATTTATTTTTTAAATATAAATTTAAAAAATTGATTCAGAAATCTCTTTTTTATGTTTCATTTTTTATTTCATTATTTTAAAAAAGTAGATTGGATAAGATTCATTTTTTAACAATTATTGTTAACTCAAAAAAAAATTCCAAAGTTGCCTATAAATTCATAAAAAAATTGAATTCTTTAAAAGCCTATATTTTATAAGTTATACCACAAAAAAATAAAAGTAGCACATGTCTTTACTTAATAATTGCAATACCTATATTTTTCAATTTGGTAAAGAATTTTGGTCCAAAATACAAATTTAAATTTTGTGTAAAAAAGGCCACGTAACCGTTCCTCTGAAATCTATCACATAGGGGCTTCAGCACCGTGCTTATGACACCCAATGAAGACTAAATTACTGTTATGATCCTGTCGCTGAGAGTTTCGTTGAAACCTCGTTTTGTTTCATGGTCGTTTGTGAAAAGAATGAGAAATTGCAAAGAGAGCTATCAGTAGAATACCAAAACAATGATAACTAGTAAGTAGTAAAAATTAATCGAAAACAAGAGGGCACCGAATTCCTGGAATGGAAGACAATGTCAGTAAAGCGAAAATGTCAAGCGTTTAACCGTACAGTGCGGACATTTAATATAACGTAAATAACAACGCATCGAGGCTTTCCCCTAATCCGCAAAGCAATGTAAATGTCCAGAATTCTCCGCCAGGAGATTGCAGTAGAATGTGGACTCTTACGAATTTCGTCTCTCCTCACACATTTATCAACATAATCCTTGGCCGGAGGAGAGAATAGACAATTCATGGCTTCCAAAAAGAATATTAATATAAATTTAAATTTTTTGTTTTGAAGAGTTTTTATTTTCAATGTACATTTGTTACTTAAATTTTGAATTTTCTGCGACCGGTTTCGACACATCCGTGTCATTCACGAGCAAACTTAAAAAGTTTTAAGTTTGCTCGTGAATGACACGGATGTGTCGAAACCGGTCGCCGAAAATTTAAAATTTAAGTAACAAATGTACATTGAAAATAAAAACTCTTCAAAACAAAATGTCTAGAAATTGTTACATAGTTAATGCCCAAGAAATACAAAAAAATAAATTTTAATATTCAAGTTTTATTAGCAAATTAAAACATCCCATTATGTTGGTATCACTGCATTGGCTGTTTCTACGAGTAGCATTATGCCGGAGTCTGCATGAAATATTTGCTGTTTATTACCTGAAATTTGTAAATCTAATAGATTCGCTGTTTTTGAATGAATACCAAAATGAATTATTAGTTTTGAAAGCAGAAAAAATACTCTTTCATATGTTAATATTAAAAAATATAAAATATCTCATTTCAAAAATAGAAGAATTTTTTTAAGATCGTTTTATCGCTTACCGATTGTTTTTTCGTGTAAACTGTAGAAATACCACTTAAGGAAACTAAAAACATATTTATTTACGCAGACATATTGTTAAAGTTATTGTCACTTTCATTTAGTTAAAAGTTACTGGAGACCAGTGACGTCACACGACTCCTTATGACGTCACGTTAAAGCGGGCATAGAAAAATTAAAACTTTGAAAATTATTTTAACTATTAAAATTAACTATAAAGATGAAAACAAATACGCTGCTAATTAAGTTAGAATATCATTATTAATAAAATTAAATTAAAAAAATGGACTGGAATTACTTACTGCGTTTGCATAAGGCCGTCCCTGACTACTTCCTTCGACTTCACAAATCATTATATTCCAGAAAATATTTATTCTAAGTATGTAAATACGTGGAAACTACAAGAAATATCCTTGAGCAAGTAAGGAATAATAATATAATGTTATGTGGCTTAAGCTCTCTCCAGAAGATTCATCACCTCCAATTAGAATAACTTCGTGGTTTGGCATTTAGCGTTCTCCGTCTAGTCTGGAGTCTAGAAGTAAGCGATTGTCTCGACGCGTCGTGCCTTAGTCTACATTGTAACTCATAAGAAAATACCTACACACATTACCATCCCACTGCCTCTACGCCTGTGGTGTATTTATTCCTATGCTCCTAAATGCGAGGAACGCGAAAAATCCCACCTGTGTTGCTCAGAAATGCAACGGAGAACTAAAAGAAAACAAAAGTGCAACAAGGAAGATGCAGTGCCAGACAGACACGTGCACATTATGTATTTACGGAGTAAAGATTTATTTTGCATAATTTAAAATTATAACTTATGTTGCAAAGATCTTAAAAGGCATGTTTCTTGAAGTATAAGCAAATAAATATCTTCGTGTTAAAAACATGACATTTTTCTCACAACACAATAATCATATTTCTTCAAAAGAAGAAAAGTTTTTTTTAACGTAATGGCATGTTTGTCGTGCAAACTTTTTTTACTAAGCACAGATTTTTCGTCATGTCGGTACTCATTGAAAAATGAAAATTCAGTCGATCTGAGGGTTCATCATTTGAATTACCTAAAGATAAAAATAAAGTTCCTTTCGGGATTTTGATTAAAAGTATTTTTCAAGTGGTTCACTACGTTTGGTGACTTAGCTAGGGTTTGTCTGATTAGGTTTGTCCAGGTTATGGTGGCTGATTGGCCGGTAGGATTGGAAGAGGCCGGTTGAAGGAGACCCTTTGAACTTTCCAACCGGACTCTCTCGACTCATCGCCTTGCACCGCACTTCCACTGCGCTGCAAGGCCGAGGGGCCGCCACATTTTTACCCACCCTTCATACCATTTTCCTTCCATAACTTTCTTTTTATTATTTCCTTCCTTTCCGTAAAAAGATCCACCACTCAGCATTCAATTTTTTAATCTTTTGTTTTTTAACTTTTCTATCCCATTTTATCCTGGATTCCATCACTATTTATTTAAATAAAATAATATTTATTTACTTTTATAATTTTAACGACTTTCGGCTTTTACATAATATAACGAAAAACTCAAAATGCTATTGATCTACCTACCAATGGTCTGTCAGTGGTAACCTAACACCTCAATCCGGTTAATGTTGAGCGATGAGTCATCATAATGCGGTAAAGATCGGCGATTAATTTCATTAATTTATTTAAGATATCCATACATTTTCGTAAATCCGATAAATTTTGCATCCATGTCCTTAAATAGTATCTAATATGTATTATGTAAAAACTTCCTTCTTCTTCTGGCGCTGTGGAGTGATTCTGGCGAATGTATGATATTTATAAGATGTTTTCAAGTATTTTTAAATGTAAATAAATATGTCAGTTATAAATCTCTAACTTTAAGTCATATTGTAAATATATATGTCATTGAGCTCAGTTTTAGGTCAGCTTTTATATGTCTTAGTCATAAGTCACTAGCAATAAGACTTAGATGTAAATCACTAGTTATAATTGTAAATCTTAGTTGTAAGCCAGTAATATTATTTTTTATGTATTTATTTGTACAGCGCCCTTGAGGTGATTTTTCACGAAAACGGCGCTATATAAATTAGCCAAATTTTACGGTGCTCCAGATTTCATGTCCGGGTTGAATCTTTCCCAAATGAAAGACTAAACCCTTCCACACACTTTTCCACAAATGAATATCTAGTAAATTAACGCAATGTAATTGCACTATATAAGAATAAAACAATACAAGAACAATACGTCAATCCACCAGAAACATAATGGGAAAATATTTCACCGACTCCAGATATTTTCATATCAGAGGGTTCGGCTCTGATGAAATCCTAACTGGTCCGATAAATCCTACTGATCCCTCAATATAAATATTTATATTATTATTATAACATAGTATCTATCAGGTATAACTACAACATGACAAAGTATCTAGTGAGCTTGTAAAACAGCAAGAAATAGAAACCAGAAGTTGAGAAAGATATGTGTAGATTACGAATCAAACAATATATTGCGATATTGCAACAATGAAAAAATATATTTATATAATAAATGTAAATAACTTAACATAAAGATGAAGCGCGTTGAAAATGTTTAATAGTAGGAAAATAATAAGCAAAATATATTTCAAGTTGCGAAGATGTCTATATATTACAGGAAATAACCCTCATTTCCAATGAAACAATAAAATTAAGAAAATCTGTGAACAACATAAGAAGTTGGAACATTATTTGCCCAAATTTGAAAAGATGAAAAGAAAAAAAAAAGTCAGTGGCTGAGCGGGCATCGCGTTTAGGTCTCACCCGGGCGTCGCGTGTTCGTTTCCGCGGCTGGCTAAGTCTTCCACCACGACAAAAGCAACATTTTCCGCTTGGTGTTATGCTAGTAGGAGATTTTCAAGTATTGTAGGATCATTCGTAACCCGGAAATGTTTGTCTTACTTGAATGCCAAATTTTTGAAGGGTTAAAAAAAAAGTATATTACAGGTTGTAATGGTTTATAATATTTTTATGAATCATACATTTAATTAATAAAATGCGGTTCCATGCCAACTCAGAATCAAGTCAACTCAGCACCTCTTTGAAAAGTCATTAAAAGCTATGAAAAAAATTATTTTAAAATACCTAGCCCATAACCCTAACCTAACGTAACCTATTTAACCATTTTTTTCATCACTTTTAATGGCTTTTCAAAGAAGTTTCTAAGTTGTCCGGTCACCCTAAAACGTTTTAATACGATAGGTAGACATGTTTAGATTGTTTAATAAATTGGTGAATGTTGTTTAATAAATTTACCAAAGAACTTCTTAGTGAGTAATATCACACGATAAATAGGAAAAAAAAACGAAGTATTAGGCAGTTTTTGTGATATTTTAAAGCATTAAGCAATGATGCAAGATGCAATAACCTTTAATTTAGGAGATATACCTACCCAAACCATGTACGAGTATATCTGATTCATATAAACAAATTTTCTGCTTTCAGCAGTATTATTAGGTTATGTGTTGACCTACTTATGTGCGTGGTATTTATCTGACCTCTCCTACCTAAATATTTATTTTTAGTTGGTTGCTATACATATATGTGGTTTACTTCCATGATTATTACAGCCTAATAAAAAAAGCACTCTTTTTGAAATTGAACCATACATTATAAAATTATAAGGTATGCTCAATGACGTAGAAAACGCATGTAGATTCTTTTCCAAGGTTACAAAATGTGAATGGTGCACACGATACGCGTTTTCTCTATTCATTGTAATAATGTACTTAACCTTAATACTCTTTGTAAAAGTATCGCCTCGTAAATACAATAATAAATCGAATACGTGAGAGAAACAAACACGTGTTTGCAGGTGTTATTATTTATATTGTGGCTAATGACGGTAATTTTCCACGGTAATTCGTAACCAAACCTTGCCCCTCTTCTGGCCGTAAGTAATATTGCTTTATAAAGATAGCAGGAGATCTAGCATGGCCGATCGATAAAACCCTATATCAATTCGATATTCACCAAATCCTTAATTTATGGGCAGTTATCAATATGTGCAAGCTCGGTCTATAATTGATAAATTTTAGCGCGGCCTCCACGGTATCATGTGCGTTTCGGTCACTATCATAAACTATCAAAATACACATAGGTACGTTTACATTAAGTCGTTCCAAAAACATACAAAATTACTGGCTTATTAATGAATATATTGAAATAACGAAGATCTTACAAATCAAAGATGTCGTACGAGTATAAGCGAACCATAGACGTAAATATTGCATCTAAGACGCAATGAATTAGTTAAGTTTAAGTTTAGACTTACAGAATTCACTACTTCGTTTGTGTGAAAGCAAAATTTTTCTTTATTCATTGCTTTGAATGGTTACATCATTTGTGGATTTTTCGACCACCATGCTAGGCTCATGACGGTGTTATGGTGGTATGATGATACAATACAATACATATCGTTCGATCTTTGAGAAACGAAAATGAAATGAAATATGAATAAAGACTTTATTAACTAAATAACTCCGGTTAAGTTTCAAAAAACTAAATGCGGACTGCTAATGCATACTTATGTAAGTATTTCAATTCCACATTGCTAATTTATTAATATTTTTATTTTCATGACGTTTGACATTTCGTAGTATCAATTCATAGAAAATGCATTCAGTGTTGCCAGCGAATATCGATTTCTTATTAATTCCCTGTCAATATCGGTTCGGCTGTCAACGGTGAAACCGTGCTAGGGACATCTATATAAAATCATCGGAAGTTACGTCTATCGATCCGATATTGTAAAGTTATCGAATTCACCGTGCCTAAAGCTCCAGGTATATCTACATTCTTCAATGTTATGAATAATGTACCCAACTTAACATAACCAATAATCTAAAATGGGGGCATTGAAAGGGCATCCAGGATAACCTACATTATTTGTCGTTATTACTATTTTAACTAAAAGATAAGAATTTAATTAAAATATGTTTTTAAATTCTGAGTATTTCTAGGTAAGAATCAAAGTTTTTTTGATTAAAGGTCCAGACAAACAAGTGAAAGAAACAAAAATTAAAAAATGGATTGAATCGTTTCGCATTAGAGTTGTCAGGCGATGCATGGTTGTTTTTTACTAATAGGTACAGATTGATGCTCTTTACTTAGCAGTATACGGTGTCGAAAAACAGTTTTAAAAAATAATTCTTTGGTTCCTCCTGTGTTAAACTGCAAGGATATGTTTCAAAACAAAAGATATACGAATATGTGTTTGCATTCAAACGAAAGGGGAGGTTTGTTAGCATCGATATATTATTATGAACTTGTATGATAATAATATATGACATCGTCGGTTGATGGTTTTAGACTTGAATAAATATTGTTATTACGAGGGTTATCATATTTATTAAAAAAAATAATGTTACATCATTTACAAAAAAATGTACATAGTAATAATTTCGTATATTGAAATATATATGATGTACCGCCATAATAAAGTTAGGCTATGTATAGGTTATGTATCATTATGTTGGCGATATTTCAAAAGCACGTGATATTTTAGGTAGATATCACCACTATTTTTCGACATAGTCCCCGTCACGATCAATGCACTTAGTGAGTCGTGGCACTAGGTCCTTGATTCCCTTATCGTAGAACTCCGCCGGGAAAAAATGTTCTCACCTCTTCCTCCGCGTCGATTTCCAAACGTTTTTCGGCCAAATTTAGCTTCAGGTGAAGAAAAAGATCGAAATCATTGATTGACTTTCTGATTAATTGGTTGGTGAAACCATGTTTTAACATATTTTTTTTTCCTTTTTTGGAAAAACCATTCAAAAAGACCCGAGCAAGATATTACTCGTGATCTTCCGTTAGCATTTTGAGCACCCAACGAGCACACATTTTGCGTACCCTAATTTTTTCCTTTTTTCCTTCCGCCAGTTTTTCAAAATCGTTTGTATGGTAGACGTCAGACCGACGCGATACCTGGGATCAAAATTTCGAGCTAACGGACTTCAACAGCGAACTCCCTCCTGATTGAGAATCCACCATCTAAACCGGACGCAAAGGTCGCACTGAAGCAGCTACCGAGCCGGATCACCCCTCATTTCTGAGGGGAAAGTCTAAGCTACACGCTTGTGCTGCCATATTTTGATAACTAAAGTCCGCGCCACTGAAAATGAGTAAAGAACTTTAATTCTTTGACAACCTGTTTGCTGTGAACTTTTGGATTTTTTAATATAAAAAAACATTTCTAAATCAGTAATATATTTGTTTATTTACGCCAATGGATTATTACTTAATTTTTTAGATGCAAGATTTTGCCCTGGTTCCAGTGCAGGGAGAGTATTCTAAGAAAAATTCTGATATTTCACTTTATATCGTATGAAAAGCTTCTTTGATCTGAGCTTTCAGAGTGCCGCTGAAAGGACTGCTTTGTTGCGACCACCTGAAAGGCCACGTGATGGTGGTATGCGTCTATATTTTGTATGGCTGGGAAAATGTTTTCAGGTTTTCAGCCGCTATGGCAGAAATGTTGACTTTGTGATGAGTTTTTCCAACCAACTAACTTTTAGATTTACAGTATCCATGTTCTAAAAAATAAACGATGTTATTAATATCTGCTTTTGTTTGTTTGTCAGGAAAATATGTTGTTTTAAAAATCAAAAATACTTTGGAAAAACGTGGTTTTAAATTATATTAACTATTAATCATTTTTAAACGCATTTTTGTACCTTTTAGAGGAAGGGATCTGAGTTATAATTTAGAAAATTTTCCCAAGTTATTAACCATAATTCTAAATAGTTCCCAAATTGACCGAATACCTACGTGTTGTTTTGACAGTTTAATAATAAATTTGGCAAATTTTGAAAATCCTCTTTAATCCCATGTTAATACATCTCGAAAATCAAGTTATATTTTGGGGACAATCTTTGAATGCAAGAAAATCTTCTGCTACAACATAGTAGGTGGATCTCATAAAATAAATATTTACTCTCCTTTTTAGATACTTGTTGGTTAGTTTTTTTCAATACAAACAAAATAATCGTTGTTCTGAAAAAAAACTTCCCGCGTATATACAAAATATAGTAATATAACACATAAAAACAAAAGTCATAATAAATCATCATGTTCAGAGGTAGGAACGAAGGACAAAACCGAAAAAACTTATCATCAAATATCTTCTTTGTTGCAATTCACAAACCACTATAATAAATAACAAAAATTCCATTAATTAGAGCGATAAATCTATCACACCATTCCTAGCAATTTAAACAAAGTTGAATTCTCGATAACATGACTTATGCAATATTCGAATCCAACTCGAATAAGTCGGTCCATTTTGACCACTCTTAGTTTCAAACACATAATAATAATGTAATCCTACCCACATACCTAATAAAACACGTAAAGGTAGGTAGATACATAGTACAAGTCTGTTTGCTTTCGGTTTTATTCCCAGACTCGTTTCGAGCGGCGATCGTAAATTCGTATGTCACGACTGGGCAGGATTCGGCAAACAAAACCTATTAGCCGCGAGGTGAAAGGAAGAAAGAATTCGTATAAAGGAAAGACAAATGAGGCGAGTTTTAGGGGGAATTCGGGAACGAAAAACCCGTGAAAAGATTTCAATGCTAAATGCTATTGAAACCAACAATAGAAGTATTTTTAAGTGGTTAACATTTTATTCGATTGTTTAGCGCATGTTTTATATTCACACAAGAGTCTAATTTTTCTTGAGTAAGGTGAAACTATTGAAAAACTCAATCGGGGAAGGTTAAAACTTCGAAGGTAGTTCGGTAGGGGAAACTCTACACTGTGTACAAACCCGAAATTATTTTTAAAAGATAAGGGTAGGATATATTAGCTTAGATACAAGATACTTAGATGAGATGGAACTATAAAAACTAGTCGCATATCATTATTATCAAGTTAAATTCGTAATTAAGTGCTGTCCAGAATCGTTTTGGAAACTTGACTTGCTCCAAACTTTTTTGCTTTTATATATTCAATGATATTATTAATTAATTTATAAAAACAGTTTATTTAAATACATGTTCTGCTATTTAATTATTATTACACGTCTCAGATGTTTCGACCTCTGAAGGCATTACCAAACTGATAATCCCTTTAGAGGGCGAAACAGCTGTCACGCGTAATAATAATTATTTATATAGCAGATCTTGTTTTTTAATTAACTGTTTTTTTTTTAAATTAAATAATAATATTATTGTTTATTTAAAAGAAATTAAAATTAAAATGAAGTTCTACAAATTAAACAGATTACAATATATCAAAAAAAGATTATTACAATATATATAAGAAAGCGGCGCAGATTTTCAGCGTAATTCCAGTGATTTTTCTCGAATCCTACATATTTATATTTTTTAGTATCAAAAGTGGAAATATTACTTTAAAAAACAAAAAAACTTATTTTCAATAAAACTTATTATGATACGAAGTAAACGTATTTATTAGTTTGCCAATTAATCGTTATTTTTTATTACATGTTTATATTGTAAATATGTACAAAGGAGTTAACAAATATTTCCATGTTTCCGTTAAATTAATTTTATTCAACCCATTAAGGTTTTAATTATGTTCTTAATTTATAATCTTCCCACACGGAACTTAAGTATGTCTGCAAAACCTCCTACTCAACAATTTGATATGTGGCCGTAATTATTAAAATGAATCATATTTTATCAACAAAGGAAAATCGATGCTAAACTTGTTTACAGATTGATGAAAACAATTCTCAAAGGACAAAAAAGTGGTAAATTCTTAAAACTTGCATGATCAATTTGTTTACATTCTCAGTTTGTATTCCCATAAAGGTCTCGAGGGTCCAAGTGGATACGAATCGAACACCTTTGGGTAGTGGTAATGAACTCGGAACCCTAAATTGCGCGGTTATTCACCTGAGATTTGCATAGGTAAACACTTCGATGTTGATAATTGTAAAGGACAAATCCTTGACTTGAATACGTTGTCGTAGTAGGTTTTAAGTAGGTACACAGTGTCCCACAGCCCATAGTGTAACGATATTGGAAACCAGGGTATACTTATACACAGTGCACAATCTTATAACTAAGCCAGAATCTGAAGATAGCTTTTAATTGGCATATTCCTTCTATCCATGCTTTATGGTGTCATTTAAGTAAATTTCATCGGATTTCCGGAAACCATTGTATCAATTTTTTAATTCACAGGAGGCCCTGAGGAAATTCCCTCAGAGCCTATGTCATCTGGGATACTGTGTAGAGGGTCTTTTTGAGGAGAGGAAGGAATGAACATTGGTCTTGAAGAGTGCCAATGTTGTAGGAAGGAGGAAACACAAAGGCCGGCAAATCGTTTCACAGCCAAGCTGATGAATACAAGAACGAGTCGAAGAAGCGAACAGTTCTCATGTGACAAATGTCAACCGTGAACAATAGTTGGACACGCGATTGGCGTGTTTCCCAAATGAATAATTTTGTTTTACAAATAAACCACAGATTGCTAGAAATGGGTATTTAAATTTTTAGCAATTAGCGGATACCCGGCATGCGTTGCAATGCCATTCAAAGAAATATATTGTTTCTCCCTGCATGTCCTTTCCCATGCGTCCCTGTTCCCCTCCCGCGTTCCCCTTTCACCTTCCCCGCCTTCCCTTCCCTCGCCACCCCTCCCGCAAACCCCACTCGCGCACCACTTGTATTATTTTTTTTATACAAATTTCATAACGCCCGAGTTTAACATTATATAATAACCGTCACGTGCCTATAACCGTCACGGGCGTGCGCACATCAAATCACCAAAGTTTCATCGCAATAAGATGAACGGTATGGCAGCGCATAAAATACGAATAAACAAATATTGATTTTTATATATAAAAAGATAAAATATTTAGAAAATAAATGTACGTTAAATAATATATAGATAGCTACTGTAGGTGGTTATTTACAAATTTTAAAATTAAAGCGATAAAATGCTTATTTTATTCGAAAGTACCTACATCTTATTAGTTTGAAGAAAATAATTAATTATTCATCGTAATACAAGGTTTAATCAAAACCATTATACGTATTAGAAATTTTAAGTATCGACTTTGATAAAAAATAAAACTTAAGGGTTGTCTGTAAAAACAATATTGCATTATTATTGCATATTATATAGATTAGTAAATATTTACCTGTCCTGTTCATCTTCATGCGCATGCAAAATCCCATTTTGAATTATTCAGGTACTCTTGGTCAGGATTCTCGGTTTAATTCAAAATCATTCATTTTTGCACGTACCTGATTACAAAATTATCTTAAATTACCCAACTCACAGGCGAAGGTCCGATTGGCTTACAATTTATGCAGTGGGCGAAATAAAAAGTGGTTCCGAACATCAAAAAGCTTACGAAAATCAGTCAACACCACTCCAACCCGAATTTGAAGCTATGTGCTCTTCCACATGGTTGACCTTTCACTACCAGACTCGCGGAGACTTGACATGGGTCCTGAAAGATATTATTTTGTTTATGGTTAGTAAGTGCATTACTTTGCAGGTAATTAATGAAATCAAGCGGTAGTATCAGGGGCCTTCTTTTCATATCATGTATCGTCAAAAATATATAAATATGAACTCAACTTTATAATACTGGCCGATTACTTTGGATTGTCATAGCAAGGTATAGGTACTGCAGTGTGAATAAAATTTGATTCCCTCAAAGAAATTCGATTGTAGTTGAAAATTTAATCTCGAATGAGTGAAGCATTTTTTGAAAACCATACGCTCGATTTACTTCGAGGTTCCTGAATATGCGTTACCAGGATACGATAGATGGTCAAGCGAATATTTTCGTATTTTAACAATTATAATAGCGATTTTGCAGAATTGTATCTAAAGAACAGAATTATTTCATTTCAAATTAAGGTTTTTAAAAGTTCATAATCGTTCTTAAAAATGATTTTTTTATGTCAATTCTTAACCGTAGAAAAGATAATGATATAGATTAGACAAGAAGGACGCGTGTTCGTGAGCAGACAGATGAAAATAAGTGTTAAGCTGATCATTTATTTTAAATCTCCGTGCTCATAAATTATCTAAAATATTTCGTGACCTTCGTTCGTGATTGAAGTTTGGAAGGAGATTATGAATGACACGAAGTGGATAATGGTCCAGAAAGGCGCCATGGGATAGTTTAAATTTGGGATGAGAATAATAGGTAGGAGACCTAATTATTCTTCTCTGAAGTGAAAGACTGATGGCGAAGTGATATATTTTTTGCTGGGTCTTTTCATTTTTTGTATGGATGTTGGTATAATAAACAAAAAAGTAAAACCTTTGTAGTTTGAATAAATTACTGAAGAAGGTTTATGGAGTAGATTGGATTCGAGGAAGGATACCCACTTTGAATGAGAAAAAAAGGATAAAAGGACAAATCAAAAGAGCTATCGACATTAATTAAAATAGCTGGAAGCTAGAATAAATAATACAAATCGTTTAGTAACTTGGAAGCTTTCTCAGAAAGAATAAGGAAAAATCTTTTTTTTAATGCGGGGTGAATGATTGCTCCTTCCCGTGAAATATCACGGGGAGTGAAGTAAATATAAAAGAGGACATATTTATTGCGAATCTGTGTAAAGAAGAAAACTTATATGTTTTCCAACTACATTAATATTTTACTTATGTTGGTAAGTTGATATCTCTTGTAGGCAGTACAAAATAATGAACCGCACGTATGATTTTTTTTTTAAATTTAAAGATATGAATTTATAAATTCATTTAAAAAAGCTAATTTTAATTTTCATTGGGAAGAAAGAGGTCTAAACGCCTTTTGAGAAAAAAAATGTATTTTGTAAAAGTGTAGTTGTTTAGAGCGGCTATACCACTAAAGAAAAAAAATAAACGAGAATCCTAAGATGATCAAGGAGGAAGAAGAGCGATAGAAATAAGAAGAACGAGATATGCAAGAAGAGCAAGAAAATCGAGAAAAGCAAGAAGAGCTAAAAGAGAGAGAAGATAAAAAAGGGCAAAAAAACAACAAGAAGAACAATAAATAAAATAATAATAAAGAGAAGAACGGGAAGAAGAAGTAAAACGAGAACAATATGAAGAACAAGAAAAAATGCGAAGAAAGGACAAACAAGAAGAACAAGAATAACCAACAGAGCAATAAGAACAAGAAAAAGACAACACTCAAGACCAAGACAAATTAGGCGAAGTTTTGATAATTTACTATTCCTTACGTATCATAAATTTTTATGACGTGTAAGGAATTTATTTATTTATGTCTATTCCTGAACACATATTTTACAAATGATTAGAGTGGTTTATATAGTGGTTCAAAAAACGCTAATATTCGTATGTAAATTTCTAATATAATACGCTGTATGTAAATTTTTTTTTTTTTATAAATTTTGTTTTAATTGTGTTGGGTGCAAGGTAGGTTTGAGAAGGTAAAACTGTGTGTTTGAAATGTATTTAAACACAAATTTTAAAGGTATTTTAAAAACCTGTTTTGAATTTTATATTGCGTTCATAAATTAAGCCAGGTGTATTGATAAACGCCTCCGATTTCAGTATTGAGAAAAGGATAAAATCTTGTACGGACGGTTACCCTCGTCAAAGGTTGTAAGTGTTAATCACTTATCGAAGTAATTATTAAGCTAATCCAACACTTCACATCTGATAACACTTGACAACCCAAGTACATGCCTACCGCAAATATATTTTTTTAATGTCGTAAAATTCATGCTAATTTACGAGTAGGTGGTCGGCCTACCTAATCAATCGTGATTTAAGACAACTGCAAAGAAACTAGTAAGTGTTTTTAATACGCGAGATCA
The DNA here is from genome assembly GCA_917563855.2 of Limnephilus lunatus. NCBI lineage: Eukaryota > Metazoa > Arthropoda > Insecta > Trichoptera > Limnephilidae > Limnephilus > Limnephilus lunatus. The sequence goes on along the minus strand of OU830592.1, from coordinate 28,517,175 downwards.
GAGATATATTATGTCTCATCGTGAAAATATTCTTTAACAAAAGCCATGCAGAAATTCAATTGAACAATATTATTTATCATAAATATATATTTCGTTTTCAATTCGGGAGGTGGGAATGGGTACCGCCGCCCCTGAAACCATTTTTTGTGTAACGAACATCTCTGCTATAGGTCACCGCAAGTGGTTCGCTATGTTTGGTGATTTAGCAGAGGTGGCCGGGTTTACGAGGTAAGGTTTGTATAGGTCTTGGCGGCGGATGATCAGGACACACTGAATTCCAGATACCTACCAGTGGCGGTCCGTAAGTTTTCAGTGAGCTAGAGTGCTATTGAAAAATACGACGTTAATGATGTTGTTATAACTGAAATTTTTTTTTTTTTTTTTTAATTTTCAACATTTTGTATGAAGTATTCTACCGCCACAAAAAGTTGAAATTTTGAAAAAAAAAATACCTACCTAGCCACTGATACCTACCTATCCGGGTCTAAAGTGATGTTTGCCAATACAATTCGAATATGGTACATTTTTTACTCTTGGCTACGTAATTTTTATTCTTATGGTAACCTCTCCTCTTATATGTGAATACCTCAAAACTATATTGATCCGGGACCAGTAAGACTATGGCATTTCCAATTGGGGTTTGTTGTGAGGCTGAAGGTAAGTGGGGAGGGGAAGGAGATGGAGAAGAGGAAAGTGGGAAAGATGAACGTGGGAAAGTACCTGAAAAATATAATCTCTACAGCCACTAGAGCATCTGATTTTTAAATGTAACGACGTCCGTTTTTAAACGGAAATGTGAATGGGCTCTTACAAGTAGAGTATTTTTTATGTGAATACCCCACAAGAGTCCCAATTACTCCCATTTGGAGCCAGTGAGACTATGGCATCCCCAAATTGGAATATTGAGGAGATAGGGGAGAGGAAGGTGGGGAAGTACCTGGCTATTCAGATCTAGTTACCAAACACGGCTAAAGCGCTTTTGAAAACGTTTCGATTCTGAAACGTGGTCTTACATCAGGGCGATAATTAGAGTATCTGCCACTCTTAGACGATTAAATTATGAAAACACAAAACAATGAAATAAAATTTATTTGCGCTTGCTGGCATTTGAACCCGGATCGCTAGTTGAGAGCCTTGCCTCTCGACCACGGAGGCCGTCATTATCAGACTGCAGCATAATGCAAAAATAATGTAACGCTGATGATGCCAATATAAGTTTAGATAATTTTGACATGTAGAGCGAATGTTTGGAGAAATGTTAATATATAAAAATAATTTAAAACTTTTCCATTTAATCTATTTCTTACCGTAAAACTGCGGTCTGAAGATAATATGAATAGGCTGATTTATTAATTGTTTTTGTGTTTAATTCGTAGAACTCCATTTTAATTTTTAGAAATTTAATTAAAATTAAATTTGAAAATGTTATTATCGAGTTCTGCAAGTATTTTAGGATGCATTTTAGTTATAGCTGTTTCGACTTGTAAGGTCATTTTTAAACTGTGTGAAAATGAAAAATTATCAAATTTAATTTTAATTAAATTTCTAAAAATTATTCTGATGAAAGTCAGAAATAAATTAAGTGGAAAAAAAGTTTAAATTGTTTTGAAATATTATTATAATGGAATTCCACAACGAATTGCCAATATCAAATATAGAAATATTTGGGGAAATAAGTGACGGGAGAGAATATGTAGTAAATAAATAGATGAAAAAGAAGTCGGGGTCTTCCCTGAAAGAGGTGAATCGGTAAATTACTTAATTAAGTGAAATAAGTGAAATATCAATGTTTCAACCCCTGCTACAGTTGTATATGAAAGTTATAATTTAGTGAGTTACATAATATCAATAACTAAATAAAATACCCTAAGAGAGGATTGGCATACCAATAAAACATTCTGTCCAAAGGATAATGCAAAAAGGGCGACCAAGATGGAAACAATATTTATATAAACTAAAAGAATCAAGGAAACCGCTGTCATTTTTATATAAGATTAAGTATAAGTATTTTTATATATGGATTAAGTCCTACATTAGTAATCGCAATCAGGTAATATTAATAAACGTTGTTTACTCAAAGTCTATAGAGGTAATATCTGGTGTCCCGCAAGGTTCCCACCTAGGTCCGCTATTCTTCAACATTTATATAAACGACATTGGATCATGCTTTCAAAATTCCGAATATGTGCTTTACGCTAATGACATGAAAATATTTAAAGTTGTGCATTCTCTCTCTGACTGTGAAGCATTACAAAGTGACCTAGATAGGCTTTGCAAGTATTGTAAAGTTAACTGTTTAGATATCAATGTTTCCAAATGTCATACTATGACATTCACCAGAAATAAAAATGTAATTAAGTACTCTTATTCACTCAACAATGAACCTGTGATCTCTAAAACGGAATGTAAAGACCTTGGTGTTTACCTTGATAGCAAACTTATTTTTAATATTCACATCGACTAAATCGTTCACAGGTCATATAAAATGCTTGGTTTTGTTCTTCGTATAAGTAAAGTGTTCAGTAACCCGCGCACAGTAGTTATGTTATATTTTGCATTAGTCAGAAGTTTACTGGAATATGCCTCGCCAATTTGGAACCCGCAGTACAAATTATACATAGATAGCATAGAACATATTCAAAACAAATTTATAAAATATCTTAAATTCAAAATCAACATTAATTATGAACGCACATTTCAAACTTTACAACAAAGACGAGTAATTGCTGATTTGGCATTTATACACAAAATTTTAAATAATAACATTGATTGTACCGAACTACTTTCCCTAATTAATTTTAACATACCATTAAGACGTACACGCCATACAGAACTATTCCACACGCTTAATTACAAGACTAATGCAGCAACTAATTCGCCAATCAATCGTGCTCTTCATGTATTCAATAATATTAATTAAATTATATTAACTAAATTATAACATCGACATTTTCTCCGATTCACTGCCCAAATTTAAAAAGAGTATCATGTCAATCATATAGTTAACTGCGCATACTTACACACATACATACACACACACACACACCCTCCCTCACCCTCTCACACCCTCCCACAACGCACATCACCCGGTAAAAATTTAATATAAACAAGATACTTCAATGAAACATATCATAGGTACCTAACTTGAAATATACTTATTAACTGTAAACTTTTTTCACCAATGTAAATAATGTACTGTTTGTTTCTGTTAATAAATAAAAAAAAATAAAAAATAAAAAATAAAAAATAAAATAAAATAAAAAAAATAAGCATTTGGACAGAATGTTTGGTATGTATTTGGATCGGAATACCAAGACCTTCTCTAAGGCATTTTGTTGAATCATTGCATAATATCTATCATCGTGGAATTTTTGTAGATGAAACTATCATAAGCTCACTGAGGTAAAAACGATCCCCAATGAAAAATGTTCTCTATTAACTATGTTTATCATGACGTTTTAATTAACGCGAGTGGATTCGAATCAAGAGAAGGTATCAATCATACGTCATAAAGCACAAAGCTCATGTGTGGTGTGGTGTGTCCACGTTGAATGTAAAACCGCCCGGATAACACGTACCTACAGAATGTATAGGATTCAAGGGAGCTCGTATAACACATCCGCCCATTGTGAGCCTGCCATTATACTGCAGAGGTAGAGGTCTAAGATTGTATGGTTGTATAGGATCTGGAATAATGATGATCTTTCATACTACATTATGAATCAATTTCAATTATAAACATTATTACACATTAACCAAAATAATTATCGCAAACAGGATATCAATGCGATAATCTTATGTTAAGCTTAAAAGACTGGTAAATCGATATACCCATCGGAATTAGCATCCTTTGAAAGATATATTTTTTTAATCTTCAGACCGACCTACTATATCTAGAGAACCGACCGAACCGACCGACCTATTATACTAGAGAATCTAAATGAGCGTGAAACCGTAGATCCTGAAATTCTCAGCGACTTTAAGAGACTGGACGGTTTAAATAAAACCAGATAAAACGGCACTGATCATGATGTCCAAGTGGGTGCCGCAGTGGAAGTGTCCCAGAGGCAGAACGAGGTAAAGATGGACTAACTGTTTGAGAACCGAAAGTGATTGAAGAGGGACTGGTCTCAGTGGAGAGTACTTTGAGGGAGGCGATATAAGCCTTCTTGTTCCACAACATCGTCCACAAGGATCGAAGCCTTACATTCACAAAAAGTATGTGCTAAACTAATGAGGACTCCATTTTACATCTTCCGAATCTCTTCCATCATTAGCAGAAACACACAGTTCATGTTGCTTGCATGTGGTTACCTGTTGTGTCGTTGTTTGTCTCCTTAATGCACCTGAGAATAATAAAGCACCATTCCTCCACACGAATACCTGCGAGTCCCAGACAATAGATCATCGGTGTCACAATTATACGAGTGGTTTGCCGTACCATCGATATTGTTAAAGTGTATGTTCATTTTTTAGTTGCATCACCGTAATAAGATTGGACATGCCCAAGGATTACGTTTTTGATGATTAATTGATTGAACGGATAAAGTTTATAATGATGGTCGGCAGTGGCGGCTTGTAACTGTTTTATGTTAGGGAGAGATCCCTATAAATTAAATATATAAAAATAAATATTGTGCAAATGCTATTCATTTAAGGTACGTCTTTAATGCCTTAATTGTGAAATGGGAGTTTTGAAATTTTGAAATTTTTTATCGGGATCTAAATTCGAATTTAATTTATGATTTTTAGTTCTTGTCCAAACCATTTAGCACCAAATGTCACCAGTCGCAACCATTCCTACCTTGAAGTTTAAACGACTTGATTTTCTTTTGTTCATTTGATAATTTCAATGTTTGTCTCATGGGTTACAATTCGGTAATATTGGTAAAAAGCATCACAATAAAAACAAATTTCAAAAAAATCCTCTTCAGAAAATCACAGTAACGGAATAAAACTGAATATGTAATTACACTCTCGGTATTTTACAAGACTTACACCTAATAACACACTCAATATCCTGGTTTCGAGAATGCTGCTTCCTGATTAAAGGGTTATTATTTTGAGTGCGGTCCAGTTCTTCGTAAAAATCCTTGCTTTGATTATTCATTAAGAAAGATACAAAACTTCCACAAACCGCAATAAATATTTCAATACTAGCCTGAAACACGCAACTCATTGGGCCTTGCTAACTAAGTAGAGAATATTGGATCAAATATATTAACCGCTTAATTAAAAACATTTTATTTATTTATTATGTGCATCTATATAAAAAAGGTTTACATATTTTTTTTTGGCCTTGCCTGTCTCGCTAAGAAAACCTGTGTCGAGACAGATTGGTTTACAAATATTTTATAAATATTAAAATATGGTAAATTTTTCAATAAAGTTAAATATTTGACAAAAAATTTTAGGTTAATAATAGTAACAAAATGAGATAGAGGATTATATTTGGGTGAGGTGACTATTTATTGCACGACCTTTTTCGATGATCCATTCCTTGATCAGGATTTTGTATTTGTTAATATATTGATATTAATTACATTGATATTTTTTCAGAATAGTATTTATACCAAGTACGTATTAGTATCTTTTTTTTATGATAAAATTCTTAGTTTCAAACTTAAATCACGATTCGAATGATAGGTTTGAAAGAAAAAAACAAAATAAAGGTAAATTTTATTCTACTAGGAAATTGACATGCACCGTCATTTTTATCATTCACCGCATTAAAATATATATAACTGTAAGATGAGGCAACATATTGTTTGTTATTTTTTCTATTACTCAAACAGAATAAAAATTCGAACCCATGCTGTAGAAACAAAAATTACTGGTTACAGCAATTACAACTTTTCTCGGATATTTTGTTCTGACGCGAGGCCTTCATAGTAATCAATCTACTAACATAATGACTAGTTCTATTTCTGTACTAAAGCCCATATATTTAGCTTATCAAAAATGTCGATAAATCAGTTACGTGTGGTTTGTTGCTAGAATCTGTAATTTTCAAATCGACGCTGGGTAAAGATATAATTTTGGATCATATTGATGGCTGTTTTTATGGGAAGATTCCGCATCGAAGTGATTGAGGAGAATGTTAGATGCAGAACCAAATTAATACTAAAAGTATGAAATTCAAACGAGTTCCCAATGATGTCCGCAGCACCAATGCTAAGCCTTGAGTCGAGAATAATTCGAGCCCGTTTTAAAATACAAACAAAATTATTTGCCTCTTTTAATATATATTTGATTCACTGACAGCTTCAATGAAAAAGAAAATATAAGTGGTTTAAGATCGGAAGCTTCTGGAAATCCTTATATTTTATGCCTTATAATGAAAGCAATTTTCCGAAAATATTAATACATACTTGCTAGGATCGACAGCGTATAAATTTCTTTATGGAATTTCTGTTTCTTACCATTATCCAAAAAGTGGTAAAATAATCATCGTTGACTAACATAAAAGTCACCGGTAAAAATTATAATAGTTATTAAAGTTAAGGGCTAGGTACCTAAATAATAACGTATGAAAATGGATAAAATTTAGAAAACAATGTAACATTATGATGTTCAAATTAGTCGATATAATCGTTTGGGGTAGGCAACGGAGATATTACCAATAAATGATGTGTTACTTTTAAAAACAAAAAAATATCAACCAGTTTTTACGGTATTTTACCTGAATGAATCATTCAAAACATTACACACATTGGGGAAAATATAATAAAGTTAGGAAAAATTTGATCTTTTCTACTCAGACTGGAAAAATGTTCAGTCAAGTTCAGCTCAAAGAAGTGAATTAAAAGTGAGGCGAGTATTTTTAACTTACTTCAATAGATTTGGTTGTATCGTTAGATAATTTTCGCATTTCATCTCCTATGGTATTTAAATCCGAGACCAATCCCTAAGAGATTTGATGATTAGTGAATTAACATTTTGGAGATCTTGACATGTGAAATCCATTGGTTACTTTGGAACAAAATCTTATCGTAAGAGCCATTTTTCCACCGTCATCAATTTTATCAAAATATAAGAGTTAAGCGTAATTATTGTGACAGATAATCTTTTAGGACTAACAAAATAAATCCTCGTCACAAGGAACCTAATACATTTGTTCCATAATAATATTATATACAAACAGCGTAAATTGCTGATTACGCAGAACCTTCTTACCACGGTTAAGGAAATTTGCCTTAATGACGTACCGTACGTTCAATATCATTGTAATATATGTAATATATATCATTGTATTGGAAATTTGCCTTAATGACGTACCGTACGTTCAATATCATGGTAATATATGTAATATATATCATTGTAATACCGTTCAATATCATTGTAATATACATTTACACATAACAAGATTTTAACGATTTTGATGGGATGTGATACACCCACAATCTTGCAGCGCACGTCTACAAGCCAGATCGTATTTAGAAAATTGCTTTGATTTATTGCCACCTATGTAAATTAATTTAGTTTTATTGCTTTTTGGCCGAGCTAGGACATAATAAAATAACACACTATAATCAAACTTTTTAATGTCTATTCGACAGCGAAATTAAAAAGTCATTGATAATAAAAAAAAGCGTGGTCAGTGACAAAGGCAACACAAAAAACTCATTGGACTCTAAATAACTGATGGTAACAACAATTTAAATGTAGAAAACTGCAAAATTTTGAACTTTTCCAGAAAAAAAAACATTTCTATTTTTCGACTACCTATTCAATATATGAAATTAATTTAGAAAGGGTAACGGAAATACAAGATTTTGGCATAATAATGACAAACATCCAAAAAATTGTAAATAAGGATTTGAAAACGTAAGAATTTATAAAGAACAATTAAATACTTTGAATCGTTACAAATCATCAAACTGTTCTACATATCCCCAATCAGTAGCCTATTAGAATATAACTCCAAAGTTTGGTCACCCTTCTACAAAATTCATATTCATAATGCAGAAATAATACGCTTCGTAAACTTTAAACATAGCATCCCTTTTGAGCACATAAATCATCTTTCATTAATTAATATTTAAATATTTCAACTTTAGAAAACAGATGAAAATTAAACGATCTACGGATCTGGGTACCACCGCTCCGGGAACCATTTATTGGATAACCAACACCCCTGACATAGGTCACTCCAGGTGGTTCGCTACGTTTGGTGACTTAGCAGGGGTGCAAGGGCACATCGGTTGAGGTTTGTCCGGGTTTGGCGGCGGAAGCGTCTTCCCACCAGCTGCATGGCAGGCCGGATCGGGAGAGAATGGTGAAGTGAGTTTTGAGACTGAATTATTTTTTGGGGCCTCCTTTGTGGAACTAATGTAAAAAAAAACGAAAATTAAAATTGGTGATCTCTAAATTCAATTGTTGTGAACTCCTGCAATTATTATTAAATCAAAGTGTACCGTCTAACTTTTTCCACCTTCATCTTCCCTATCTCCTTCCCCTCCCCACTACCTTGATTCCATAGTCCAAGTGGCTCCAGACGGGAGCAGTTGGGTCTCTTGAGCAGTATACATGTAAAAAAAAAACTGTTCAGATATTAACATTTCATATATATCTCATTCCTACTGTAGTTTGTATTTTCCAATACAACGTTTACATTGTCTTGGTAAAAAATATTTAAACGATATGTAGGTATGTATTCGACAATAATTTGACATTGGAAAACTTCAAACGCCCTATGTGCAAACTATTTCGGACTCTTTAATATTTTTTTGTTACCAACATTTTTGTATATTTTTATTGATATTATCGTTGGTTTGAAGGATATTGGCAGATTTTCCATTTTTTGTTACTTTTTTATGACTGTCTTATCTACCTATACATTTTTTTACCTCTTACATTTTAAGTTGCCTATATTTGTTTAGCTGTTATATTCTGTGTTACATATATATAGAAGTATTAAATGAACAGAATTTGCATATCCTGGCCATAACGGAGACTTGGCATGAAAATGGCGACTCCTTTTCGATAAAGAGACTTCGAGCTCTAGGGTACGCGGTACTAGAAGAAGACCGACCTAAAGCCACGACTTCTGGGGATGATAGCATCTCTAGCGTAAATCACGGAGGAATAGCGATCTTAGCTCGCCAGGGCTTACGTTTGACAAAGGTGTCAATAGGTACGTACGTAACTTTTGAGTACCTGGGATGCCAAGTTTCGTCAGCAGGAGCATCATTCATTTTATGCACCCTGTACCGACCTGGCTCGAAGCAAATTACCTCGGACTTTTTCAATGAACTGTCGTGTTTTCTCGAGCGAGTTGTAGGACTTTCCGATACTATTTTTATAACGGGCGATATTAACATACACCTAGAGCGTCCGGATTCACCCAACACAGTTAAATTTTGCGATTTATTAGACTGCTTTGGATGCCATCAATGGGTTAGTGCTCCAACTCACGATGCAGGCGGAACTTTGGATATTTTTGTCTCAAAGTCGAGCGGCCCGCCTCTTGTAGCGGCTAGCGTGGATGTAGGGCTATCAGATCATAGGCTAATACGCACTGAAATCGACTTTAACCCTCCGAAAATCCCATACGTAACTATCACGTCAAGAGCATGGCGTAGCTTTAACTTTGATGAGTTCCTGTCGGAACTAAAAAATTCTCCACTTTGTACTCAAAGCGTTTGGGAAACAAAATCAACAACCAAACTGACAGAATATTTCAACACTTTTCTTTCAACTCTTCTAAATAAATATGCTCCAACTTCTACAAAAACTCGGCGACAGCGAAATTCTGATGACTGGTTTGACGAAGAATGTCGGAGCCAGAAGAGATCAATGCGTAAATTGGAGAGGTCCTACAGACACTCGGGCGTTACTTCACGGGACGATTGGATACGGGCTCAAAAAGAGTACGCTTTACTAATTCGCTCGAAAAAATCTGAATATTGGACAAGTAGGATCAATTCAGAGCGTCAAAATCCACGAAGTCTGTGGAACTCTATTAAGACAGTCGTTGCCGATGTACGTGCACAAAATACAACCGACATAGCTGCAGAAATTTTCTCCAAATTTTTTCTTGACAAAATCAAATCAATACGTGCCCTAACAGCCTCCGCCCCACCACCATCGTTTACTAAAAGCAATAGCGGAACCTTTTCTGCCTTCAAACCTACAACCATCGAGGAAGTAACGAAGTTAATACTTACTTCACTGAACAAGCAGTGTTCACTCGATCCTATTCCAACGTGGTTACTGAAGAAGTGTTGCAAGGAAATAGCTCCCTTTCTGGTTCATCTTTTCAATAAGTCACTCAGCATGGGTGATTTCCCAAAACCCCTTAAATTAGCTGTTGTAACTCCACTAATAAAAAAACCGCAATTGGACGCTGAAGATCTCTCAAACTACCGACCCGTTTCAAATCTTCCATTTATTTCCAAAATCTTAGAAAAAATCACTGCTTCACAGATAATCTGTCACTTAAACTCAAATGAATTGCTCACTAAATACCAATCTGCATATAGAAGGTTTCATTCAACGGAAACTGGATTACTACGTGTTTTGTCAGACATAACTCTTGCTATCGAGTCGGGAAAATTGGCACTCCTTTCAGTCTTGGACATGAGTGCCGCTTTCGACACGATCGACCATGATTTTCTTATTAAACGATTAGAAGAATCCTTTGGTTTAAACGGCGTCGTTAAAACCTGGATAACATCGTACCTGGGAAACCGTTTACAAGCCGTAAAGGTAGGTAAAAACCAATCAAAATATGCAACCCTTTCATCTGGAGTACCATAGGGGTCTGTTCTGGGCCCACTTCTTTTCATCCTCTTCACAAATGATGTCGCTAAAATAATCGAATCATTTGGCCTTCTATCTCACTGCTACGCTGATGACCAACAAGTTTACTTTTACTGCTTACCAGAGGAAGTAGACAGTCTAAAAACTCGCATAATTGAGTGTCTAGAAGCAATTACCCGCTGGATAACCTCAAATAGATTGAAACTAAATCCGTCAAAGACTGAGTTTCTCGGAACCGCCACAAGCAGACGTCAGCATAACATTGATAACTCCCCAATAACCATTTCAGGAAGCGACATCACTCCAAAGACGTGTATAAAACTACTGGGTGTCAATCTGGACGCTGATTTTTCCCTTAAAACTCAAGTGAACAGAACCGTAAGCACGGGGTTCTTTCAATTAAGGCAAATTAAAGCAGTAAGGAGAAATCTACCAACAGAAGCGACTAAATTACTAGTCAATTCGTATGTTATTTCACGTTTAGATTATTGCAACGGAATATATGCAAGTCTTCCAAAATATCAAATCAACAAATTACAATCCGTTTTCAACGCTGCGGCAAGACTTATCACCGGCGTATCTAAATATTCCCATATTTCAGAGCATCTCAAAAATCTTCACTGGCTCAAATGTCCTGAAAGAATCCAGTTCAAGCTCTGCTGGATGGTAATTAAGTCCCTTAACGGAATGGCTCCGGCATACTTATCGGAATTGTGTATTCCAGAAAATTCAAATTCTCGACAGTCAACCCTAAGGTCGGCAGCGTCATCAGCTGTTGGAAGGTTAAAGGAACCAAAGCGCACACCAGATACTAAGTTCGGTGAGCGCGCTTTCGGAGTGTCGGGACCACGGAGGAATGAAAAGAGGGGACCTAAAGCCTGGAATGGACTGCCACATGACTTAAGAACGATCACAGACTCGGCAGAATTTAGAGCTAAACTTAAAACCCACCTTTTCAGACAGTCGTATCCATAAACTCAAATTCTTTCACCTTCACATTCAATGCCCGCGACACTGTAAATAACTAACCTAAAAATGTAGGGAAAAAAAAAAAAAAAAAAAACTATTTGTAAGCGTTTTTAAAGGTCATTTCAGTAACATTCTCCAGCCCTAAAGAGTCCTAAATTCTCCAGTCTTTTAAAATACATATTTTGATATTATCAACTCCACTTTTGCCACTAATCTTTTAAAATGTAATTCTTATAGTGATGGGGGTAGCAATGCAATGTCCAGTGTTTTAAATATAATACCCTCCGCGTGCAAAGCCGTATCTTTTCCAAGCACAAACTTTCTAATTAAAGTGTTTATCGGAAGTGACCTGCAGGTAAGTATGTTTCTGTATCCATTTGTAAATATTAAAATTAGATAGAACCTAAGAATTATGAATAAATTGTACAGCGCCCTTGAGGTGATTTTTCACAAAAACGGCGCTCTATAAATTATCCAATTATTATTATTATTATTATTAACTATTCATTTTATTATATGATCATTGTATTTTTTCTTAAAAAGATGTACTACATTGCGTGTGAAAGCCTTTTAGGCGTTTGAAATAAAATAAATAAATAAATAAATATGTCCCAATACTTCAACCATCAGCCATCACGATTCATAATTTAGTATAGTGACTCCTCTAGAATGAAAATGTATCACCCTTTTCGAACACCGAAGTTCATTAACCGAAGCATTCGCCTTCTGATGTTGATATTTACAGCGCCCTTGAGGTGATTTTTCACAAAAACGGCGCTATACAAGTCATCCGAAAATTTATATCACCAACTTCAGAACTTCTGAATACATGTTTGGTTACTGCAGTACTAATGTCACCCAGTGAAAATGTATACATTTACCTCGAAAGTTCCTCTCAAGAGGCCCAAGATCGCTTGTGTTACAAACATAACACATTCACCAGAATTATTATTTTATATTTTAAATTCTTAAATATTTTTGCTAGTGAGAATAAAAAAGTCATATTACCAAAACTACACAACAAGGATCATACAAAAGGCTATTGTTGAATGCAGTAATTACTTGCCTTCTTATTTACGAATACCCTGTTTCTCTGTCCAAAATCGAATTATCCATGAAATGCAGCCACGGAATTATTCAGCAAGTCAACACCCGTGCATTATTTGTCAATGGGAGTGCATTTTAATCATTTGAATAATTCAAAAAGGCGATACTCTGTTGTATCGCGCAATCGGATTTCATAAGTGAAACCGAACAGGTTTAATGAATAAGGTATTCCGTTAACCGTTGTTCAAGACTGTTATGTCAATTTCAATGGAGCTTTTGAAGAAAAACATGCATTTAAATATATTATATGGTTCTCTTTCGGTGGTATAAAAGTTATGGATTGGTCCTCCAAGGTGAGTAGGTACGTGTTTTCATTGTATGAAGATACTAAAATAAAAATGCGTACCAGTTCAAAGCCGTGCAAAATAAAAGAGGTTACCCAAGAGGAATGTCAAAACATTTATCGGTTCATATTGAAAAATTATGAAATTGAATAGTTGGAGTGAAAAATCACTCTAAGGAACATTGATGTATACCACGGAAGCTTTAAATCTCTAAAAAAATATTTTTTTATGTTGACTTACAACCCGAATAATGCTTCATAACTTTGGTTACGGTACCAGCTATATTTTTCAGATGTTATTTTTTAATGCTATAATGTAGATATGAGTGCTTTAATAAATATAACATTTTATTAATAATTTATATTCAAAATACGTAATAAAAAAGGAAATATTACACCTTTATAGGTTATCCAACAATTTAACAAGAGAAAACCACAAATATGTCATTTTTAAATCAGATTTTAGAGGTATTGACTCTTTCCCACAAAAAAAAAGTTGATTTCAAAACATTGTTCTTGTATCTAGTAAACGAATGTTTTAAATTTTTTAGAATAAATGTTTATATTTATTATAATACGGTTATACCATAGGTCGTTGGAAGATTTGTTAAATTTTCAAAAAAGATTTTGTATTAGACAACACCCATTTCAAATCATATAATCATGTAGTAAAATAAATCAATACATTATCTGGTAAACGTATGTTTCAGAATTTTAATTTAAGTTTAAATAAAATCATAAATAAATTTATACGTACATGTGTTTCTTGACGAAAATCTGTCCGTTTGTGTATTTATTTGCGCACTTAAAAACGAATATATTTCAGATTCTTATTTTGCTTAGATATTATTGAAAAATGATAAATACTTATGATCAAAAAATAATTACAAAAAGTACATAACTTTAATAGTTTTATCATCATGCCTTTCAGCATTTTTGGATGTAGGTATATATATTAAAGCAACTTTGGAATGAAATAAAATCTATATTGGGTTGTAATTTTAAAAAGCTGGTATGGAGAAAAATTAATCTTTTTTCATTGAAACCGCCCTGTATGATCGTAAGAACATCTTTCGACGAAATGTGGATTTTCGGCCGCTGGGTGGAACGCCCTTAATGTAATGTAATATCTTCTTACTGCTTAGTATAACTTACTGAAAGTAATCAATAACAGCGTACGTTTTTTATCATTTAAAAAATAAAGAACAAATCTGTTTAATTAATTCACGTTGATTCTTTAAATGTCTCTACGAAGAATAATCCTATTCCGCATTGCTAATTGCTTCTGTATAAGGTGTATTACACGCTGATCGCTTCATTACTTATGTAAATTAACCGATATGTTTGCAAGGTTACATGCCTTCTTACTTGGAAAAACATTAAAACTAATGACAGCTCTATTTACAGACGTTCTTGTGCATGCCATTTGCCATTATTTATGTATTACTTTCATAATTACTGGATTCTCACTAATTGAAAAGTATTATACTACATCGAGCTTTGAAATGATGGTAATACCGATTCTGAAGAAGATTGGAAATACCAAATAAAAAATTTGTGACATATCTTAGCTTTATTTAATGTCTAACCATGTTTTATTATTAAACATTAACGTCCATACAAACCAATCGGAAATGGTAAAGTTATACGCTGGGGTTTTAAAAAAATTGTTAAAACACTGAATTTCTTCCAGAGTAGGTACCTACTTCCAGATTTATCCAGAGTATTCTTCCAGAGTATTCTTCCACATTTCAGAAGAATTCACCAACTGGTATTTGATTTTGAAAATAGCTAAACACTAATAAAACTTTTACTTTTGGTCCATTAACAATGGATCAGAAGTAATCTGGAATGCTTCATTTAACTTCTTTTGAAACGCCATTTAAGGTTTTAGAAATACATAGATGAAAAGAAGAAAAATCCACTATGGGATGCTGTTGAAAGACTCGTATGTCTCCCTTATTTAAAATTATGCCATAAATTTATAATAATTTTTCTTCTGTGCTCAATAATAAAGCTGCAAAGTTATAGGGATATTAAATATTCATAAAATCTATACAGTTTATTTGCTAATAAAATTAAATAATTCATCACATTATTGTTCTTTTACGGTATGCCGTATAAATTATCCACGAAGCAATAATAAAACCTTTATCTACCTCCTATAGACACTCGAGTTACGTAAATAAAGAAGCATGAAGGCTCTTCTCGGAAGATGATTGCATCAGGTGTTAGATTGCTGACCTCAAATATTGAACAATGTATCCTAAAGGTTTTAAAATTAATTAGCGAAGCAAAAAATCTTCCATTATAAGCCATCTACAAAAAATTCTACCCAAGAATTTGTGCAAACAAAAAACATAAGAGAATATTTTTAATATTTCTCCGAATTCGATTATAACTGTGTTCTGATATGCTTGCCAAAAGCACTGCCAAAAGTTACTTTCGCCATTTATTTTCCGAATAATCAGTTACTTCAAACCAGTGTGGAAGATAGGTACATTAGGCACTCGCACATTGACAGAAAATACATCGGTAAACATATTGATGTGTTGCATATTATTACATGTTCCGATTTACGACCGTGCTCTACTCTTAATTACAACCAATATGTAAAAATTCTTATCTTTTTTTGAGATAAAGATCTCATGACCTATGCTTTACAACGTAATTTCAAAACCGATTCAAATAATGTATTTCAGTGTGTGGCTGTAAGCTAAAACTGAAATAATTGAGCTGAATTTGCTGCCGAGACAACGAACACAGCGTCCGACATCAAATGGCACTCGACGGCCTACACAGTAATCGGTACCTAACGAACGCCACACAGGCTGACGAACTCAACCAATCATAGTCCTGTAAAGACTACCATCGTGTTAATGCTAAATAACTGACAAACTTCAAAACCAGTTTGCAGTCGTTCTAAAACACTCGTATAGGCCTACAGGCAGTGGAGAGGTAAAATGAATCATCCCCTTATTTCGGAGATGGACATTATTGGTAATGGTTTATTTTTTGAGTGCTGTGATATTTTCAATCAGCAGTCTCAAATGAAAAAAAATCTAGGAAAATTGTCAATATTAGCCCCCAAAGAAGAAAATACTACTCTTTGAAGAAGTTATTTATTTATTTAATAATTGCCAATTCACTTTACGGCGTCAATAACAATAAAAATTATTTACGCCCTTAGAGCGTACCCGGCTTTTACCCTTCAAAACCAGTTTGCAGTCGTTCTAAAACACTTCTTTTTACACAAAGAAAATGTTAATTACATTGGTGTATTATAGAAATCTTCTCTTATCTTCTATATTTTCTTCTCCCTGTTTATTTTGTTTTGTTATTTTTATTATTTCTAACTTATTTTCTGCTTGTTTATATGTACTTATTGTAACCCATATGTTTACATTCAATATAATTAACTATGTCACCATGAAACAGGCAGCCGCATGTCGTGGTGATTTAATGCATCATTCCTATCGGAATTCAATTCAAACTAAACGGTGAAAATCAACATAAAAAAGACAAATTTGAAGTAAATAGCAAAATCTCCTACTACCACCACGGTAAGCGAAAAATGTTGCTTGTGCCGTGACGGAGGACTTAGTCAGCCGAGGAATCGAACATGCGACGCCTGGGTGGGACCCAAACGCGATGCCAACAACCACTTACCGGTCATAAGATATGTATCGATATATCGATATCGGTATATCGATAAGCTCTCTCAAAAAATAATATATGTTCCTAAAAATTTTGTTCCATTGTGGATTTTTTCTTTAACACTAAGCGGATAAAGGTTTTTGCTAAGCTTTTTATAAAATAAAAATCTTTGAAGAGTTTGATGTTTTCTTTCTTTTGTAAGTTTTATGGGGCCTTTTACATTCGCACTGTGCACAAATACATAAAATGATAAAACGTTTCGTACGAATGTTATGGCGATAATAAAATAAACAAGCAATCAAACGAAAGAGAATTAAACAGAGCGTGGGTTCGAATCCCGGTGGCGATCGCTCTTTCAAATGCCAGGTACACTGGTAGGTATCATGTCCTTGAAGTTTATTGACGACAAGACGAACCACTTTTAGTTTCTTTGCGAAATAGATTAGTCGATCTATGAATTGAAGTAGTCGTTTAAATTAGTTTTTTTTAATGACATCAACCAGTGATGTTTAAAATATGCAATTTGATTTTGTTTATTGAAGCATATTTGATAGGTTCCTACTTGTAATGTCCTGTATCTGATTTCAAAGGCTTTTGAGACGATTTCTTTACCCCTTTTGAAACCGATAAAAAGGATAAACGCAGAAATAAAATAATGTACTGTAGGCTCTCGATTATTCGGAGTTGTCTTAAAAAATGTTTTTTTATTCGTGGCTGGAATCAAAATCCCGGTAAATTTAGTGAGCGCAGAGCTTTGATTCAATTAAAAATCAAATTATGGTTTATCCTGGAATAATACTGCACTAAACGGTTTGTTTGATCGTGAAAATTATGTTGTATTATTTTAGTTTTGTCTCTTGCATCACGTTTTGCCGAATGAAAAAAGATTTATATTTTGCCTAACCATGCTATAATTAATTAAAATAATAATAATAATTGGATGATTTGTAAAGCGCCGTTTTTGTGAAAAATCACCTTAAGGGCGTTGTACAAATTTATAATATTTTTCTACAATCTTACTTCTAACTGCAGACTAGATAATCGATTATATCAAATTATGGTTAAAATATACACGGTACCTACAATGATGTTTGTACAACCGTGCGGTTTTAATGAACAAAATGTGCGGTTTTGTAACAAAAATTTCTTTCATGCTGATCTCATACGACTTGGATGGTTTAAACTTGTTGATGGCAACGAAATGTATTTTAAATATAACACCGCCCTTCGGCTACCGACTCTTAAGAGAAATAATTATTTTTAAATACCCTAAAACGTTAAATCTCCAAAGAAAACTAATTAAATCGAGTCTTCACTGTGAAACCTTTGAAATTCAATACGGGCAGAGCCCCGACACCCGTTTTATGAATGAGAGTAAGCAATAAATGGCCACTGCGTAGGAAGTAGGAAGGTATCGGATTGTTCCGCGTTGGTCCAACCTTATGAGGAAAATAATAATGTACGGACTTATTTAACTTATAAAAAACTGTTTGGCAATTCAAGAATAAGCATTATACCTGGTTACAGAGGCAATGAGCGCATGTTATCTTCAATGACAAGTTGGTTAATAATTAATTACACTTACATATCGTGGACGATCTATGGGTTTTTTTTCCTCGTGTGTCAAGATTAAAATACTAGCTTCGATAGATATTATGGTTTTAAAGATACGAGTACCTACTTCGGAATTCAATTTGGTCTTATTATTTAGTTTGCTTTGAGCAGGTGTATCATTTGAATGAAAACAAATCACTTTGTATTCTGCATTTTTTTAATAAAAAAAATCATCATCTTTCGAAACCAATTCTTCGTCGGGATAAAATGAAAATGAACAAAAATAATAATAGATCAACAAGTGTATGAATATATTTTGATAATTTTAATTAAATAAGTGATGATAACAAAGTATTTGTAATGAAGGGAATTTGCGATTAATGAAATAGCTTTTTATTTCAATCGGAATTCTGAAAACCATCATGAAAATCTTTGAATTAAGATGATTTTTTCATATCATTTAAATTTCTAAATTACAGAGTGTCCATAGAGGTAAAAGAGAAACAAATCCGATAAGTGTGAAAAAAGTGTTGACTTTTCGGAAAATTAACTAAGAACTACGTGGAAAATGGTTGCGTACCCTTAAAAACATAAAACTTTTCTTTTAAAAGACTTTTCAAGTGATAAAATAACGTATACTCAATGAATTATGTCTCATGCTCAGATGCATCTCGGAAATTCTTATCGATAATTCTTTATAATAAATAAATAAAATGTTATCCTAGTCAATTTGCTTTTAAAATTGTAATTGCTCATCCGCTTCTAAACTAAGAGGTCTTCCAAGAAGTCGGACGTCTAAAAGGCTGGAAACTTCCAGCCTCGAACGAATAATATCTATTTGACGGAAATAATAACTCAATTTGACCAACACCTCTGCCATAGGCCACCCCAAATGGTTCGGTACGTTTGGTGATTTAGCAGGGGTGCCCGGGCTCATGAGTTCAGGTTTGTCTGGATCTTGGCGGCGGATGCGTCTGCCCAACAACTGCGTGGCGGGCCGGATCGTGAGAGACTGGTTGAGGGAGATCTTTTGATCTCGCCAACAGGACTCTCTCGGAATATTGTCTTGCACCGCAGATTCATACGTCCGTCACTTCTGAACACGCTGTCCCCAGATTCCTACCCACCTCTCATACCTTTTTCCTTTCCAGAACTTCCTCTCCTTCCTTTCCCTGAAAAGACCTTCTACCAGCGCCCACAAAGATAACATAGGCCCTGAGGGAAATAATTTCAATAAGGGCCTCCTGTGCTGAGCTACTTAATGTAAAAAAAAGTTAAAAAACATTTTTTCACTTCCGGATTCCTTGTTTCCAAAAAATGTTTCAATTAAAACACCGAAACCAATTTTCAGTTAAAACCAGATTTACAAAATTAGGCATGCCACCGTAGATCTACAGGTGGTTATTTTTTATTTTATTTTTTTATTGGTGACTATTTAGTTACAGGTTTGATGACAATTACAAGATATGATGATGGATATAAATATTTCATCCGTTTGTTCTTAGTCCTCCTCACTAGGTGGTCCTGCGCTGAGGCGGACTGGTAGATTTATTTGATTTTCCGTTATTTAGTTTCTATGATGTTTTTAATACATTCTCTAGTATGTCTGCATTAATTTCTTTCACCCATGTTTTGATTTTTTCCTTAAACTTATTTATCTTTTCTATCTTTTTCAGACTTGGAGGAAGGATGTTGTAAAGTTTAGTTGCCAGATATATGTGGTTTCTTTGGCCAAAACTTGTCTTGAATTTTGGAACATCTCGTATATCCTTTTTTGAGGCTCTTATGTCATGTATCCGAGTTTCATTAGGAGATTTTCTGTTTTTAAAATGATGTATAAGAATATTCTTGGCATATATTTGTTTTAAATTTAGAATGTCAAAACACTTAAAAATATCTTTTGAGGGGGTTCTGATGGGTAATTTTAGTATGGTTTTTATAATGATCTTCTGAGCAATATCTAAGTGGTTAATATGATTTGCTGTAGCAGATCCCCATACAAGAATTCCGTACTCAAGACGGGAATGACTAAGGCATAAAATACTTTTTTTATGTCTTTCCTAGGTAGTAGATACTAGGTTTACTAGGTTTTTGAAGAAATATACAAGTCTCGTAAGCTTTTTAGTGATTCCATTTATGTGCACGTCCCATCTAAGGTTTTCGTTTATTTCCACTCCTAGATATTTAATAATTTTTGCCTTTGTTATAATAGGGCAAGAGCAATGTGACTTATTGTTTTGACACTCGTGCAATTTGAGAGTGTATTCTTTACCCGGTTGACCTCTTGAGTTTATTGAAAAGGCTAGATAATTAATATTTCTATTTTTGAAACTGATAATTCGTGGTGGAAGTCCATTATAGTTATAATTATTTTTACCAGTCTTCAGACTGGTAAAAATAATTCTTAGCCTACGGTTTATATACATAACATATGGGGGAGGGGGAGAGGGGTAGTCTACAAGGATTTTAATGAATTATTTTTGTTACTAAGTCGTTTTAGACTGTCGAATTTCTAAGTATTTTGGTAATTCCAGTGGGCTAATTACTTCTTACTTACTTACTTACTCTGACGAGCTGAAACCGGTTACGGTCAAATAAAATTAAGTGGAATAAAGTTTTTTATTTGTTTTATTATAATCTGCTAGATAATTAGTTTTAATTACATTGAGCGTAAGAGAGTTCATCCGAAGCCAATTTTGAAGTACAGTTAGTCCATGCTCAGCCTCTTTATAAGTGTCCATCCAGTCCTTTTCGTGGAATAACATAACAGTATCATCGGTAAAACTAATTATGTTTCCATTGATGGGAAGTTTGGTAATTTCATTTATGTAGATGAGAAATAAGATTGGTCCCAATACACTTTCTTGAGGGACGCCGTAGTTTATTGGAAGAGGATTGCTTTTATGTTGGCTTATTTGTACTTGTTGTGTTCGTCCTGTCAAGTACGTCATCAGTAAATTTAATGGAGTGCCAGATATGCCAATTTTACTTATATTGGTTATGTTTTCAGCTATAAAACCCAATAATAGCCAACTAATGTAAAACAAAAATAATCCTTACAACTTATAACCCGAGATCTTACCTATTTTATGTATTACCTTACCGGTGAAAATAGTAAAACTCGTGAAGTTTCTAAAATATATCATCCAAAGATCGAATTTCGAAACCATGTTCATTAACCAGGAACATAATCCGAGCGTTCTCAGGGACCTTGAGAATGTGTCATGCTAGTCTCAATATATACAGCATACCCAAAGGACTTATAACGTCATTGGAATTGGAAATAAAGTTTACAATTTTGAAAAAGTATAAATAAATAAAATAATCTATGCATAATGTTGGTTTTGAACATAAGAAATGCATATATAATATGAAGGGAGAAATACGCAAATGTTAGCTTTGTGCCGCGTCTTCTTTTGGTGGATTCTCCGCCAACTTATAAAATCTTATTATACCTACTGCCATCATTTCAGTTTTAAAATGGTACTGCTTTCAGTATAATATGAATAATTCCTGTCGTATAATCGTATATCCTCTTCATGATAGGTAATTATTTGTCTTTTCCCTTCTAAGTTATGTGTAATCTAAAAAATAACTTCACTTGCTTTTATTCCAGCCATAAGCACAGTAAGTATTATTGATTGTTGATATTACCATTTTAAGTTAACGCTCTCGCTCTCACAGTTCCGCTGTCAAATAAATGATTGGCTATAAAAAACAAATAAATTAGTGCTAGGAATCCTTTCAAATTTAACTGCAGAAGCCGATTCCAATTCAGTCTTACTTACCCCATTTCCAGGTGGCTATGTCGAGAATAAATAATAACAGATAATATTATGCCTTATGTAATGCGAAATGACCGGGTCCGTTGGGCGGCACGATAAGAAATCCACCTTTATGGTCGACAAATCAGAAAATATGGTCTCTGTTCACGTTTTATTATCATTTTATTATGCAGAGCCTGGGCAGTTATTCCGTATTCTAGGTAGTTACTACACCGACATACCTCATACCCTATGCTATGTCGTTATACCCTGCCCTAGGTACTACCTACTGTATGTGGCCTGTCCTATCAAGTCTCGGCCATATGGCGCGGCGATAGTCGATGTTGCTTCAGCGAACGTTCGCGGCACCAACCGACGTATTGTCGTCTTTCTGAGATGGTTCAATCGGAGTTAAACCTTAGAGGATGAAAGCTAGCAATCTTCCAAAATATTTTAAAATAACGAAGGTATCTAGTTAACTGTTGCACAGGACGGATGGGTAACTAACTACTCAATAAAAGCGAAGACTACCTACTCTCCCTGATCTTCCCGCACGGATGGTGTCCTGACTCCACAATTAGGTACCTAACCTTTTTAATACAAATGTGTAACAAAACAATTTGGGAGGCGGGAATGAGTACCGCCGTTCGGGAACCATTTTTAGATAATCAACACCTCTGCCATATATAAGTCAACCCAAGTGGTTTTTTTTATTTATTTATTTTATACACTTTACAAATACAAGACAAAAAGTCCCGATAAACTACTTTTTAGCAGTTTGTCTAAAGGGTTCATTACGTTAAAGATCTTATATTAGTGATTTAATAGTTACATTTTTACAATTATATAAAATAAAATTTATTTTTTTACAGAAATATAGATAAAAATAAATTTTTGAAAACATAAATAACATTTTTAAAGTCTTTAGAATACTAATACAAATTAATTCTTTCCGTAAGCCAAGTCTTCAGTAAATTCATCAATTTTTTTGTTTTGGGCACAGTTTTTAATTTCAGCAGGTAACATATTTAAACAACTGGGAATCATGTAATTTAACGTTCTTTGTCCATATTTAATTGTATGCTTAGGTACAATTAGCCCTTCATTAAAGTTAAAACGAGTATTATGGTTGTGTTCCAGCCTGTTAATATATTGTTAGCAATAATAAAACGCTAAGTTAATATTTATGATGAAATATATTGTCTCCACGTTAATTGACAATAACAACATTCTAGAATCAGCAAGATTATATTCCGTAATCCGCCATTTGTAAATCCAGCCGTTGGCTGTCCGCGCTGTAGGTAGTTCTTCTTTACCGACCGCCAGCCAGGAAGCGTCCCTTCTTTACCGGCCGCAAAAGCTGGTGTAGTTTCCTTGTTGGCCGCCAGAGGCGATAGCAGTACCTCTGGCGGCAGATGAGCGGCAATATTTAAATATGCTGCTAACACGGCCATACTGACCACTGCTTTGACCTCAAAGCAGGAAGCTAAAAGAAAAGAAAAATTTTTAGAGGGATTGAAATTTTTTTTCAACCCCACAATGGTACTGACAAACAGATTACCCTGCTCGCCCTTCCTGACCATTGCAGAAATTTGTTCATCCGGTCAATTCCTCATATTTTCATATGCGACCATCACTCTGTGAGTGCTGCCATTGGGTCTGTTACCCACCACGTCAAAACGATCGTTCGGCAAGACTTCTACCACCTTATAAGGCAAACTCCGAAACCGACCTTTCAACTATCTGTACCCCGGATTTCCCCCAGAAATCCGTATCAAAACTGTATCACCAACGCGATACGTAGGTTTGATTAACCGTTTCGCATTGAATCGTTTCATCTGCCGCCTTTGATCTGCATCAAAAAGCATGAATCGGTTCGAGTTGAACCGTTTCATCTACCGCCTTTGATATTTATCAAAAGAACCCTTGTCTCAGCACGCAAGACCATAAGGTCCTGCTACTCACCAACCTGTGAGTTTATGAATCGGTTCGAGATGAACCGTTTCATCTGCCGCCTTTGATATTCATCAAAAGAACTCGTGCCTCAGCACGTAAGACCATAAGGTCCTGCCACTCACCAACCTGTGAGTTTATGAATCGGTTCGAGATGAACCGTTTCATCTGCCGCTTTTGATATTCATCAAAAGCACCCGTGTTTCAGCACGTAAGACCATAAGGTCCTGCCACTCACCAACCTGTGAGTTTATGAATCGGTTCGAGATGAACCGTTCCATCTGCCGCTTTTGATATTCATCAAAAGCACCCGTGTCTCAGCACGTATGACCATAAGGTCCTGCCACTCGCCAACCTGTGAGTATATGAATCGGTTCGAGATGAACCGTTTCATCTGCCGCTTTTGATATTCATCAAAAGCACCCGTGTCTCAGCACGTATGACCATAAGGTCCTGCCACTCACCAACCTGTGAGTTTATGAATCGGTTCGAGATGAACCGTTTCATCTGCCGCTTTTGATATTCATCAAAAGCACCCGTGTCTCAGCACGTATGACCATAAGGTCCTGCCACTCACCAACCTGTGAGTTTATGAATCGGTTCGAGATGAACCGTTTCATCTGCCGCTTTTGATATTCATCAAAAGCACCCGTGTCTCAGCACGTATGACCATAAGGTCCTGCCACTCATCAACCTGTGAGTTTATGAATCGGTTCGAGATGAACCGTTTCATCTGCCGCTTTTGATATTCATCAAAAGCACCCGTGTCTCAGCACGTATGACCATAAGGTCCTGCCACTCATCAACCTGTGAGTTTATGAATCGGTTCGAGATGAACCCTTTCATCTGCCGCTTTTGATATTCATCAAAATCACCCGTGGCACCCCAAAAAGGTACGCCATCGCCAAAATTGTCATGATGACAACTTTCATGCTTGTTTCTGCTTTTGCCTCTAATCGGCAGTTTTTTTTTAAAGAAGCCATCCTGGAGAGCAATAACACACAGCATTCCGTTCACGCTCTTCACGAAAGATCATAGTAAATTGATCTACCTGCTCAACGCAACAGCAAAAGACATCTCCATTTTCTAAAAACCCCGGGCTCACATATCACATCGCCCAGTATTCTCATTTTCCAACCAACATTTAAAATAGTTTTTCACATATTTTGTGATAACATTCCTCTTCCATGGAAACCAGTATTTGTCCCGGACGGCAGCCAGTGTTTGATTAACACCTCGATGTCCAATCTCATCATGAAGAATCCAAAGAACGCCACACTTGACATTTCTAGGTGTTCACCATTTAGAATATCTTCGAACCATTCAACATCGAATCATTTTGATTATCTCCGAATCATTTCAAACCACTTTGAATCATTTCGATTAACTCCAAACCATTTCAAATAACTTCGAACCATAATACTAGGTTTTGACATAGATAGTCGGCATAATTGTAATTCAACATGATTACAACTTCTTTTCGCCACACATAAACGGGCTTTAATTTTCGCACACATATTTCCTTTTAGTTATTGCAATAAGGCATCTGCGATGTCCATACTCAAAAGCAAATCACCATATTGATCCCTTTTTGTCAGCTAGACGGCTACCAAGATCAGACTGTCATCGCCGCGTAAACTTTCAGCATCGTAATTTTGAAACATTTTGAGGTTCCGAACATTTCACCAATTTCCATCAAGAGATCATATCCATCTGCTATCTTCTGGACCTGAAGTCAGCTTCTCTGATTCACCATGTATTTCAGTTTATGCGCTCAGCATAATGCTAGCGACTTTATTTGACAGCCGTTGTTGGCATTTTGGACAAATGTCTTCGATCATTAAATTAGGCTCACGATGATAAACACGAAAAGGAAAGGTCTTTTTGACAAACCCATTGAACCACAAATGAGTTTTCAAGCACCAAATTAAAATTTTCAATGCGTCCTTTCGGCGGAAACACGATCCACGCATTCCTCCGATATCGGGCATCAATGCATCTGTCATCACTGTAATTACGCGGCATTTTTACGTAAATTCACAACAGAAGTCCAAACATTTCACATATTTTCAGAAGTCCGATACACAGATTGTTATTAAATCATTGGCATCAAACATCAAACGCAGTAAACAAACTCGAGAGACGCTATAATAGCCGCCGTTTGTATACAAAACACGAGTTTTTGTCAGGTGAACGAAACAAAAGCCAATTGACACTTGCTTTTACGAATCCCACTTCTGATGTTAGCAATAATAAAACGCTAAGTTAATATTTATGATGAAATATATTGTCTCCACGTTAATTGACAATAACAACATTCTAGAATCAGCAAGATTATATTCCGTAATCCGCCATTTGTAAATCCAGCCGTTGGCTGTCCGCGCTGTAGGTAGTTCTTCTTTACCGACCGCCAGCCAGGAAGCGTCCCTTCTTTACCGACCGCAAAAGCTGGTGTAGTTTCCTTGTTGGCCGCCAGAGGCGATAGCAGTACCTCTGGCGGCAGATGAGCGGCAATATTTAAATATGCTGCTAACAATATAAAGGATTATTTATGTGCTGAAATATAATTTTGTACCACAGAATTGCTCTCACTGAAAGAACTTTGAGACTCTGATAAAAGTACGGAATATTATGCCTTTCTTTGTATACATTTTTTCAGCTAATAATTTAACCAATGAATTTTGCACTGATTGAACATGGTCTATATTTGTTTTACAGGAAAATCCCCAAGCTGTTATTCCATACCTTATAACAGATTCAGCTAGAGATAAATAAATTATTCGAAGTGTGCAGATAGGAACAAAAAATTTTAGTTTATACAATCTGCTTACAATTGATCTTAGTCGTGCACAAACTTTGTTTATTTGTATATCCCACTTGAAAAAGCAATCAATAATAACACCTAAATAAACATATTCTTTAACTAGTTCCATATTTTCACATGTACACGTTGTAGGAATACCATTGTGTAAGCAATCTGATGTATGTGTCTTTATTTCAGGTGTAATATATACCTTAACATTAGGGGATCTTATATGTAACAATTTAGTTTTTTTGGCATTTATGACTAAGCCAGAGTCATAAGACCACTTTAAGAGTTCAATGTAGTCTTTTTGTAAAAGATCTATACAAGTTTGCAAATCACTGCTAGAAATCACTAAAGCAGTATCATCCGCGTATACAAAGTACTTTACATGTCTAAAAATTAATTTAATAAAAGATACATATATAATATACAGAATTGGACCTAATATGGAACCTTGAGGAACGCCGGCAAAAAACTTCTTTTTTTTACTTAAAGAGTTTAAGAGTTTTAATTTCATGCATCGGTTGTTTAAGTAATTTTCAAAAAGTTTTAGTAGTTTTCCTCGTATTCCTATAATTTCTAGTATTTTAAGTAATTTACCATGATCAATAGTATCAAAAGCTTTCGAATAATCTATAAATAAGACTAATGTATGTTTTTTACAGTTTAATTCGTTATTTATCATGTTGGCAAATTTTTGAAGCAGCAATTCTGTACTCTTTTTTTTTTGGAAACCGTATTGATTAGTATCTATTATAGAAAAATCTTCTAAATATTTTATTAATTTTATTTGAATATATTTTTCAAGAATTTTTTCTAAAGATGGCAAGATACTAATTGGTCTGTAGTTACCCAATACAGTGTGGTCACCTCCCTTATATACAGGTCTTATGATGCTACAATTTAAGTCATCGGGGATTTTTGCTTGAAATAAGATTCTGTTTATAAAATGGGTTATAATTGGACCTAGGATTAAAATATGTTTTTTAATATCGCTCATTCTGATACTATCAATTCCTGGAGAAGAACACTTCATTTGTCTAACAATGCTTTCTATATCCGCCGCTGTTGCCCTCGGTAGGTACATGCTTTGAGGCATCGCCTCTGGTTCAAATTTAGTTGTCTTATGGTTGCACTTATGTAACATATTGTAAACACTTTCAGAGAAATAATCAACAAAATCATTAATTAAACCTTCTTTTGTTCGACCTTTCATCAGATATTTAGAAGCATTTTCATCACAGTCATTTTTACATTTAGTTCCTAAAATTTTATTACACTCCTCCCATGTTTTTTTTGAGTCTTGAAAATAGTTTTTGAATTTATCATTATAGTAAGAAGTTTTTAATTTAACTAATAATTTATTTAACACATTTCTAAAACATTTATATTCTTTTTTGTAATAATTGTTTGTTGGAGAATTTTTCCAGCGTTTATATTAATTATCTCTTTTTTTAATTTTACATAAAACATCGGAAGATATCCAATCGTTTTTCGCATAATGCCGGGTTTTGGATTTTTTACTTATCACAATTGTGCAATTTTTATACAAGTCATCAAAATAATTCTGAAATTTTGAGTAAATAATAGAACAGTCATCTTCTTCTAAAAGTGAATTCCAATCATAATTTTGGATATTATTGTCGATATGTCTCTGCGAAAGAATCGTTTTATTTTCAGTTTTGTTCAAGTTTACTTGTTTTATAGAATCTAACTGAACATTAATAGCCGTGGTGTGGTGATCAGCAATGTTATAATCACATACGCATGAGGAAATTGAACTCACACCTGTGAAAGCTCCAGCGGATTGTCTTCCGCTAATCCTTACAAAAAAATGATCGATACACGAGCTGTTTATTTTCTGTTGAACTATCACTTCTCTTGTTACATCATCTATACATTTTATTAAATAATTATTTGCAAGGATGTTTTCATAAGTTATTATGACTGAATCATTTCTATTTAATAAGTTTAAATTGATGTCACCAAAATAAATGACACTTTCATTTGGGTCAATATTATTTTTAAACACAGAAGATATTTCCGATAAAAATGCTTGTTTATTGAGATTCGGAGGTCGGTAAATAGCTAAAAGATTTAAATTTTTGTTATTTTTAAATGTCAATTTTCCAAAAACGTTTTCAAAATATATTGTGTCTATAAATATTTGCGAGAAGGTGAGATTATTTCTTACATATAACAAGATACCTCCACCGGATTTGTAACTTCTGCAATAGTGATATGAATTAAATCCGGGAATTTCATATAAACCAACAT
The DNA here is from genome assembly GCA_917563855.2 of Limnephilus lunatus. NCBI lineage: Eukaryota > Metazoa > Arthropoda > Insecta > Trichoptera > Limnephilidae > Limnephilus > Limnephilus lunatus. The sequence goes on along the minus strand of OU830592.1, from coordinate 28,488,041 downwards.
GTTCTGAACGTATTGCTGTTTCACAAAGCATAAGTATGTCAATGTGATTTATACAGTTTTTAAAATAAGCATGAGAGAGATCCCAATACTTGCAAATTGACCTAATGTTTAGTTCTACACAAGTTAGATTATTTGTTTCACATTTTCTTGTAGTCTGCATTTGAATCCATTCATGCAAATTATTTACTTTACAATAATTTACCTCTCTTTCATCATCAATATAACTAAAAACTAAAAGACATTTTTAATTTGAAAATATTCACCTGAAATCCTACCATCAGTATGTTTAGAGTGTAATAGGCGTGAAAAATAAAAATAAACAATTATTTTTATAAGAGAGTAACATGTAACAATGTTATCAATATAAAGTGAATTTGTTTTAGGTATACAGTTTGATATATACATTAAAAGCCTTACATTCATTTGCTGCCAACAACAGTATAGTGAGAGTATACATATCACATACACATGTAAATTAAATTGATTATCTTCATTAATGTTAATTATCAAAATACTAAAATATAACAAACGATTCTTATTTAAAATATATTGTTGCCTATTTTTTGATATGATAAAATTAATATTCAATATTTTGTTCAGCAATTGCGAGCATTTTTTTATATACCTTACAGTTGTTTTTGTCATTTGCTCTATGATTAACTGGAAATGACATTTTATATTTTTCATTTTGAATGCAACAGTTTTTGCAATTTGGTTGTTTATCCTTGTTCCCGCAATCACTGTATGAGTGATCGAGACCGCAGTGACTGCAAACAGGCTTTTCGTCCTGCTCTCTCTGCAGACATCTTGCAGTACCATGTCCGAAGCGTAAACAGTGGTAACATTGCATGACCGGATTTGCGTCTTCAAAAAAGATTCTTTGGTATCCGATTTTAATTTTATCTTTGTTAATGATTATTCTCCGGGTTTCGCTATCTACTTCGACCACATAGTTAGAAGTGTCATTAAATTTATTTTTAATTATTTTCTTGATGTTGAAGACAGGTTTCTGTTCTTTGTTTTGCGACATAATTTTAAATTCTTCATTTTGTTCAATGATGTCACAAGTGAAGTCCTCTTTATCGTAATCATTAAATATTCCCTTGAAAATTAAAGTATGTTTTTTTTTGATAATGTTTTAGTATCGATATCATTTATTACTTTTGAGATCTCCATTTGTAATTTATGTGCGTCCTCTTTTTTTAAACACTCAATGATGATTCTGTTTCGGGATATTTTTTTGATGCCTTCAATACATATTCCCAGTTTACTAATTTTAATATGTTTTTGTATTTTTTTTAGTATTGAGTCAGAAGTGTCACTGTTTGTTTTAGGACTAATCATTAGACAATATTTATTTTTTATATTTTTTTGTTTATTTTGAGGGTAAGCATATGTTTTATCTCTATTAGCGATTTCTGTTTTATTTTTTTCTTCTGACATTTCAATTGCCAGGTGACCTAATAACGATAGTATATTCGTTGCTTTATTCGTCACAATAATTTGTTGGTCTTTACTGAATTTTTTGTTGGGATCTTGCACTGCGAAAAGTAGTTCATTAACTACCTCCTTTGCTTCTTCCATAAATTTGTGAAGATTGGCCATATTTATTTTTTCGCCACACTTACTCCACTTTACACTTTTAAATCAGTAGTATTGCACAAATATTATTATCACCAGTTTGACAGTTTCAGAATGTTCAAATATTTACTTATTTTTAAGTGTTTTTTGTAGAAGATATATTAGGAACTGATTATTATTTTTAATGCCAATCAATAGTGCGCACTTTTTTTATTTAAATATTAGCTTCAGTCTTTGTTTTCGCCAAATATATTTACTTTGCGGAGCACTTAAATTGGGAGCAAAAAATTATGCAGCCTTTCACTGTAACTGTAACTGATATATTCAACTGTTCACTACGTTTGTTGACTTTGCAGGGGAGCCGAGGGAGTTGAGGAAGGCCCTTTAACCTCTCCAGGTGGATTCTCTCGACCCATCACCTTTCACCGCAGTTGGAGGGATCTATTCATATGTCCGTCATTCCTGTAGACACTGACCTCCAGAATCCTACCCACCGCTCATACCTTTTTCCTTCCCAGAACATCTTCTTCTTCCTTCCCTGAAAAAGACCCTCAACACAGCATTCCCTAAGATGAAATAGGCCGATTAGAAATTATTTTCCTCCGGGCCACCTGTGTGGAGCGTCCTCAGGGCGTCCCTAACGTAAAAAAAAAATGGATTTGAATTTGGAAAAAAGTATTTCATTTAACTGTTATTCACACATTATTATTATTTTTTAACTTATAGAGTTAGTTTATGTTACACATTCGTACATAAATGAATATCCACAATGTTACATATCATTGTTTGTAAAATTATATTTTTTACGGTAAGCATAATAATTTTTTTTTATGCATTCATTCTTCAGATTTTCCGGCATTTCATCACACATTTTTAGTCCTTTATATTTCTCTTTTTTTCATATGCGGCAATCTAATTATATTTACACTTCTGGTTACATAATTATCAATATTAAAGATAAAAACAATTTCATTCTATTGTACGTTTTTCACAATTTTGTGTTAACCGAAAAAATAATAAGCTAAAGCCCAAAAAATAATTTAGGTTGACCGTAGCAAACTAAATAATAATAATTAGACATCTGATTATATGCACTAACAAAGTGCCAAAATATGCATGCAAATATGCACTAAAAAAGGCCGAAATACGCACTAAAAACTCTTGATATGCCTAAATTATGCACAATGCAAAATCAAAAAACTATTTTTATTTTTAAATATTTTAATTAAAGACGATACAAAAACAGCGAAATATTCATAAAATTGTGCATAGTTTTTGTGACAATATACAGTTAAGTATTTTTACAAATTTTCGAGCAAAAATTTTTGATGTTTGTCACCCGAAACGCCGAAAACGACTTCTCTACGTCAACTGACGTCATCCGTAAAAAAATTTAAAAATTTGCGCCATTTCTGGAGATACCTGTTTATGCAGGGTATGCATGACCTGTGTCGTTGATGTAGGTATTAATGTTCTTCATGTCTTCAAGACTCGGATTTTTAAACAAAATAGCGCCTATCTTTTCTGATATTGAATTGGGAAGAGCGTTGGCAAGTTAAATCATTGTTTCCAGTATTTCTATTGATTTAAATAGAGGAAGGTTTTTTAGTTTCCAATTTCTCTATGGTATCTGGTAACTTGTGGAAATGTGTTGAGATGAGGGCGATATTCTGTATAATGGATGCGTCTTCAAACGCTAAATATGCACGATTGGGAAAAAAAGGCTAAAATATGCATTAACGCCGTAATAAGAGAGTTATATGCATTTGCATATGCAAATATGCAAATGCATATAATCCGATGTCTAATAATAATATTTGGCTAATTTATACAGCGCCATTTGCACGAAAAATCACCTCTAGGGCAAATCAATTGAGATGTGTTGGCTATCCTATGAATATTAAAGCGACCAGCCTATGTAAACAAATGTTAGGTTTCATCTATTAGGAAGGGTTTATAATCAAATATCATTAAGTTCCCAACCAATTCCAAATATGCAGTTTTGCAAGAAATTTTCAAGATCAAGAATGAAAACTAGACCTACATCCTATCACTTAGGCAGACAGATCAATTACTCGAAACTGTACTTTTTCTATTAAGTAAAGTACATGACGCTGTCCATTGTAACAAATTTGTAACGGGGCCTTGTATTAAATGCGCAGATTATAAAAAAGATTACGTACAGAGATAATTTAAAAACACACATCAAAAATACCATTTTGTAAGGCATAATTTCAAAGCAATTTATGAATTGTTCATCATCTAATAATATATAATTATTATCTGAAGTGGTGAAACATAGCGCGAGCCGCGATTAAGTTGAGTTAAAACCTTATGTGCAAAAAAATTGAGAGGTACAATCTGAAAACAATGAAAATATTTGAATTTTTGAAAAAGGTCTTGTTGCTAATGCTTGCTATGAATCCACGAACCCAATGCCCGATAAAATATATGCAGCAGGAAGGTGGAGGCATTAAAAAAATGCGTTTGCTAAACCATTAATAACAACAATTTAAAGGTAAACGAAGCCAATATCTAGTGTCTTACTTTTAAAAAGACTTATATCAGTATTTCGATAGATACGTCTATATTTTTTTACGATTTATTTGCAAAAGAACCTTTCGATTTCGAGAAGGGATTTTTCATTTTGCCAATGTCACACAAGAAAATCAATTTTCTTAAAATCAAAACTTGCTTAAAAGATCATAATATTCTACATAGGTCTCGTCTATTTTGAAAAACCAGCATTGGAACTTTTAGAAGCAAGACAAGTATTTTTTGAATCAATATTTAGATTTGTTTTTCATTAGCTCAACACAGGAGGCCCCGAAGAAAATAATTCGCCTCAGGGCCTATGTTATCTTTGGGGATGTTTTGTGGAGAATATTTTAAGGAAAGGAAGGAAATGAAGTTCTGGTAAGGAAAAGGGTATTAGGTGTGGGTCGGAATCTGGGGGTCAGTGTCTCCAGGAGTGAAGGACGTATGAATCCATTCCTTCTCCCATTCAAAAATAGTCCTGCTGGAGAGGTCAAAAGATCTCCCTCAACCAGTCTCTCCCGATCCGGCTTGCCATACAGGAACCTATGGCAGTGACCTATGGCACAGGTTTTGGTGATCCAATAAATATTTCTCGGGCGGCGGTACCCATACCCGCCTCTTAAATTGATCTTTAGAGATACCTAGGTACCTACTACCCGGCTTCGTCCGAATTTTTAACATGTTTCGAAAACTGTTTTACTGCAGATTTGAATTGAAAAATGTGGTATAAGCAATACTTACATTATGTCGAATAGTTAAGTTGATATTTCAAAGCTCTATAGCTCACGATGGAAATGAAGCCTTGAAAACTGTACCGTTGACTTTCAGAGAGACGAGCAATGAAAACCGATGCTATAAGCAACACGCCAGATTTAATCGACTAAATTTAATTCGACTACCATAATACGGGCATGTGCCTAGCGTGATAGTCGAATCACCTGTAAAACTGTACACAAATTATATAATGAATAAAGAAAAAAAAAAAAATCGTTTGAGAAATCTCTGACTTTTTTGGGAGCTTGCTTTTTAGTTGCCCCTCATATTATGCAAGGAGTAAAAGTTAGCGTTTTACTTTGAACATATTATTACCCAACGATATGTTGAACTTTTTGTGCGATATTCGTTATTGTTTTTCCTAGAACCATTAAACGTAATTTTACGACGGTACTCGTATGTGATGGAGTAGTCGTTTGCCCGGAGAGATGGATCTTTGATGAATATCTTCTCCGGAACAGGGTTTTCTTGATATGTTATATCAGCTCATATTTAATAGTCGTTGATCTTTATCAAAACTATTAGACACGAAAGAATGTTGAAAACCGATAAAAATATATTTCTCATATGTTTTTGGTGGCGTAGAAAGTTAACTCTGTTAAAACAAATTGATGTTTAATTTATGATAAAGATTCTTTTTTTTCGTCTTGATTGCTTTTTTTAGTCACTTGATAATACAAAACATTATTTTATGGCTTACTTTCATAATCTGTGACAGTTTTCATTGATTAATTAATATTTTTCATTTTTTATAAAATTATTCACTAAATACGTAAAACACCAAATTAGACTTAGTTTGTCAAGCGATTTTTATGCCTATTACCAGAGCGAAGATACAATACTTTCGTTATTATTATTATGCTAGGGCTAAAATATTATAATTTAGGTATTGGTATTTTATCTCATGTCTGAATTCTCCAAACAAACACTTCCAATTTTGAGAACCACCCTTAAATTCAAAGCAAATTCTAGAGTTTATTGTTTTTTTTTTTATACGAATACCGCACAAGAGTCCCGACTGCTCCCGTCTGAAGCCAGTGAGACTATGGCATCCCCAATTGGGGTATGTTGTTAGGCTGAAGGTAGTAGGGAGGGGAAGGAGATAGGGAAGAGGAAAGTGGGGACGTACCTGTCTATTCAGATCTGGTCACCAAACACGGCTAAAACCATTTCAAACAACGTTTCAATTCTGAATGGTGGTCTTACACCAGGGTGATACTAAGAGTATCTTCCACTCTAGAACGTGCCGCAATTATACCTACTATATTTTATTTTTAATGAATTAATCGTGAAATAACCCAAATTAGTCAAATAAAATTTATTTGACTAATTTGGTTTGCTAGTCAAGAGCCTTACCGCTAGACCACGCCGGCCGTGTTACATAATGGTAATATATATTATAACATCTGTTCTTTCGCTCTACAACTAGTTCAATTAGGCTTTGTCGCGTTGCAAAATTTAAAGAATTATATATGCGCTTAGCTGGAATGCAGTTGTCGTGAGCTTATCATTTAATCATAATATGCATTCTCCTCATTCACTTGGCATATTATATTATTATTGACAATGCAAAAGCGGGCGGCCTACTGAAGGTCGTTGGGCGTTAGCTGCAGATGGCCGATAAATAAACTAGTTACGTTCAAAGGACCACCATTATTGAAATAAAGGAATTTAAATATTTTCACAACGTATTTTGTTATCGGCTTCATTCCTGAGCTGGAATTATTGGGGAAATAATCTTAGAATTATTCTTGAGACCAATATTTTCAAAAAGCAAGCAGAATGACTACAGATAATGTAATTTTTATTTTTGTTTGGACAAGTTATATAATTTTAAAGTTTTCTAGAACATTCTTGGGACAACGTTTCCGACATAACCTGCCCAGAAACAAAATATTTTTTAATATTTTTTTATTTGGTACTTCTATTTGAAAACATTATTTGATTACGTGGGCCTCTCTGGGTGCCTTACCCCCATTTTTTTAAATAAAAAAATACATTCCCGGGTTACGAATAACCCGAAAATATTTGAAAATCTCCTACTAACACCACAGTAAGCCAGCCGAGGAATCCGACACGAAACTACGAAACGCCTGGGTGGGACCCAAACGCGATGTCCACTCAACCACTGACCGGTCATAGATATGAAGTAATAAATGTTAATAAAATACGTAAAGGCGGTAATGAATAATTTTTATAAAAAATCGGCAGATATTATGATGTACGATTTTATACAGCGATGTGTATTTTGTAATGATAATGGATATTAGGTATAGGTATATGTTTTATACTTTTATCTGATAAACTTTTTGTCATATTGCTTTGTCTTTAATCTTTTCATTTTGTTTCCTTCGCTTTTTTAATCAAGTGAAAGAATGTTGAATAATTTTATTACCTCATATTTGTGGTATCTTTGTCCAAAGCTTGTGTTTACCATCATAGTTTTATTGTACGCTTGTCTAACTGGTTTATTAGTGAGAGTTTGTTAGTTGAAATTGTTTTTTTTTGTTGACACTGCCATTGAAAAACTCTAAAAACTTGTAAAATATTCTAAGTAAATATATTTCAACCTTAAACTTATAGAAAACCGTCGTCAGCCGCCACTGCTCACGAGAGCATATTTTTATTTCCATGACCATCCCTACCATTTATGATTATCCGACGGCATGCATGACAAAATGATAATCATGTCGAACACAAAATGTTCCCTAAGGTGCTTATACCATAATATTTAAGTTATTGGAAGACGTCGAAAAAATTATCGTTATTTTAACTAGATGATATCATTTACTAATTACTTATCTTGCAATGTCATCTTTGACAATCCCAATTACCTACCATATATTTGAAAACTTCTTGTTACCATTATTAAGTTTGCTGGATTACGTGTGTAGATAAGATACAGCAACTCTTAACACAGTTATTCGGTATTGTGCCTTTTTTGCGACAAAGACTTTTTTATGGACCATTAAAATGTCCATGGATCATTTTTAATAATATTGATTGCGCGTTCATAATTCATACATGCCCAAGAGCAATCGTTATAAAACACAATATAATTCATATTATGCAAATTCATTTCCTCGGCCTGTGTAAATATAAGTGGCTACCTAACATGCGTTATAATCACCGTAAATGTTCTAGTGGCAAAGAAAAAATATATTTTGATATATTGTTGACAGGCAAGGACTTAGGAACCATTGTAACAACTAAATTAGATAGGAATGTAAATTTAAGTGCCTACTTTACTCGATTTTAACATAAATATTATTTAGAAGAGGCGACTAAGTTGTTATGTATGATTTAATAATGTATTGTTCATAAATTATATTAATTCATACATTTTTTTCTTATTATTGTATATAACTTTTGCAATTATTGTTTTTTATACATTTATAACGTTGATAATAAATTCATACAATCTTTACGTTACATACATTTGTATTTTTAAATACGCCTCAATCCAAGCATTTATTTTTTTAAATTCTTGACACAACAATCGTTGTCAAGAAAATATTTAATTAAAGTATCGTTTGTGAGTGAATATTTCAATTGAATGTTCAGTGGTCAGGACGATCAACAACCTGCTTCGAGTTCATCATCCGCAAAAATGTTGGTTAATCAAAAATATGGTCGTATCGGATACAAAATCATGAGATGTAACCTTGGGTCCGTCAAAAATATTTGGTTTTTTCTTATGAGGTTCTCAAAATAGGAGTAGGGACCTCACAAAGTGTACGTGGGATTAGTTTTTCAAACAGAACCATTATTAAGGATCACGAAAAAACTTGAATTTGAAAAACAAGATTGCTTATCGCAGGGGAGTTCTTCAGAAGAGTTACGGGAGCCACAAATGGAACGTACTCAGAGACTTCACTACTCAAGAAGTATCCTTAATAGAAATATCCCGGATGAAGTAGCTTAGACATATCCTCTGGATATCAATAGAACGAACATCGAAACAAAATGTGGATGTAAATGCGGTTAAAGATATTTCCAATTGAATTATTTTGCATTGTGAGAGCAGAAAGCCAAATACTTGGAGACGCCCAATCATGACACCACAATTCTGTCTTTAAAAAAATTGATAAAAATTACAAAGCCTTAAGAAAGAGTAACCGTCAAAACCTGCCCTTTTTTATGCAGCTAATAAAATAATCTGTGAATACTTTTAGAATGATTCTGCCGCGTCATTACTCGCTTTATCGACGAACTATTTCAATTAGTATTTGTATTAAATATTGTATGTAGCCTAGGTATCCTAAATCATGATAGACTAGACACTAGACACCAAACTAAATCTTCTCCGCTTTGATTAACAGCCATAGGATACGCTTGGTCGATGCAGTCATATCAAAAATTAATCGCGACTACCGATCGAAAGTCAAAGCTTTTGCTTTCGCCACAACTGTCGCCCACCAAATGAAGTGAATTATTCTCATTCTTCGCAGGGGTCACCATTTAAGTTTTGTGGGTTTTTAAATGGTCTTGGAGAAGCCGTGTGTAAATTAAAGATGTCGAGTGTAGGATTATAATAAGCAGAGGTATTCATTGTTGGATATTCAAGGTTGTGTTCTGCATTGTGTTTGAAATGGTTTGAACACAATTGGTGACAGAAGCGACGTAACTTGAAGATAAAATACCTAACTAATGAGACCAATTTTGAATTGAATGAGTTATTGTGTGGAATTGAATGGAATATTTGAATAGCATGCGTGGAAAAATTTAGTCCTCTAATAGTATAAGAAGCAATTTTCTTCAAAGGTAAATAAAACTATAGAAATACAATGTGAATTTTGATAAACTGGTATAATTCGCGTGGCATCCTCTGTTATCTAAGTTAGTTATACCTAAGATAATCAAAGTCACAAAAAACATAAGTTGGCGCACCGTTATATTAAAGATTTTTACTGGTCTTATGCCGAAAATTTATGAGATGATATTATTATCTTTTCCCGTTATTGTACAAAATTAGTTTTTTTCATCGGCGAGACTAAACTAGTTTTAAATTAATCTGAACCGTTTCATAGCTCACAAAATAATATAAACCTTCATACATGTACTGAACACATTATGTACTTAAGTTCAATTTTTTTCGATGTGATAAAATGAAACTATTATTGTTACTGAAACTATATTTTATTTATTTTTCTAGCTCTTTTTTTAGCACTTGAGGATATTACAAAAAATATATTTTTATGAACGTGTTGTGATTTATTTTAAAATATTTATATTCAACAATAAATAGCAAAGCTCGAAATAGATACCTATTAATAACTTTGTAAAAGCATTTCTAAAATGCGTAGGAGTTTGGGAGGTTTGGAATTTATGCTAACATCAATAACAATACATCAAAAATACCTTCACACTTCTTATTCATTATTCACTTTCTAATTGTATATTCGTAATCAATAATTAATAGACTATTCAAATTTCAGCATTAATTTTCTATAGATACTAAAGAGCAAATAAGGGACAAAGTCAAAACTTTCTTGTACTACGTCGGCTTGACTCAGTGTTAAATGGGTATATTTCGCAAGTAATAGTAATTAAATCTTCAATTTCAATCGACGTGGGTTGGCACTTTTGGTGAAACTGTGTTTGTTCAGAGGAGGCTAATGTAGTGGAAACTGACAAGTCATGTTTTGGGTAGATTAGAATGATGGCTTGCAGTTTAGAAGGAGAGTGGACCACAGTAGTCATGCAATTAATAACATGTGGAAAAGTTTTAACATGGATTCTCGAATAGAATACAAGGGGTAAGAAATTTCACATTCTGAAAATTTTAAATATTTTGTAAGAAATTTAGGCATGGAACACCTAAAATATAGCAAAGTTGTCCAAGATGTCTCTTTTTTAGTAAATTTACGAACCAGGAAGCCCAGATGAACAAAACCTCTTAAGTTTCAAAACTATCGCCCTTATTTCCATATAAGACCAAAGAATATCTTGGCTAATGAGAAACCTGAAACATAACATTGTGCTCCTCTAATAAGTAAGTTCTTTTGAATGCTCACGCTGTTAAAAATAAATAATCAAATTTGTGGGAATTTTATAAAGTTTAAGAAATTGGGCGGAAAGAACGAGAAAGGGAAGACGAAAGTCATAAGAATCTGGCTATTCAAATGTGGTAACAAAATAAAGCTATTTCTACTTCTATTAACATTGTGATTCCGGATGTTATTACTCTAAATTGATTATGGAACAAGCAATATCTGTACCAAGATCCATCTGAGCTTTTAATGCTCTGCCACAGAGATTTGACAAAAGATGTCAGCTTGCACAACGACTAGTACGACACAGGTAAACATTGAAACAACACAAGAAACAGCATAAATTAAAAATAAAATAAAAACACATTTTAAATCTGACAGCATCCACAAAAGCATAGCAACATCTCCCTGGCGTAACATCAGTGATTCGTAGTTAGAAACCATAATACTGATATCAATCATTTATCTTGTCTGGCATTTGCCCAGATCCACAAATACAAACCAATATTATTTGCAATCGGCTTCATATGGGATTTCGAAAATACCCGAACAAATAATGGGAAAAATAATATAATGGGTTCGTATCCACAGGTCAGATGAAGTTTTGTAATGAGTGTGCCAGTGCCAAATCGAATGACCATGGTTTTGATTCTTCCAACACATGAGATTTTTTTTAAACGATTAAAACATCTTCCGAAATAATTATCAATACAAAAAGGATGATAATTTGTTTCTCAAGAACTCGATATTCTTTATAAAAAGTGATTATTGTATCGCGGCTTTCGACTAGCAGGGAAGAAACATAGTTATAAACTTGCTGGAACATTAATTTATTGTTATATATTAACTTCATGACGCTACGTGGAGGGTCTTTTTGAGGAAAAGGAGGAGTTAACATCTTGTAGGAGCAGACAAGACTTGGCTTGTTCACAAGTTGTGACAGCCACATCCAAACTGTTGAACGAGTTGAAGAATGAGTCGTAGAATGTTCTCACATGATAAATGTCAACCGTGTAGGTACATATTTTAGGCGCACTTTTTAGGCGCACTTTTGGCGTGTTTCCGACTATGCACAATGCACAGGTGCTGAAAGGATCAATGACGCTAGCTACATTGCAATACCGGTAGAACAAGGACAGCATCTACGGAAAATCCACAATCCATCATGCGATATGGAGCTTTGAAATACATTTTTTTCTGTTTGAACGGTGAATAAGATGGTTTGCAATAATATTAGTTTTTGTTGCACATTATTTAACAAATAGTTTCAAAAGAGTGGAGCCGGGTAGTAATAACTACTAGCATAAGGAGCAGTACAATCATTTTAAAGAGATTCTTGCTTCTGTAGTGGTGTACTATATCGTATAACTACTTCGGGGTAAAAGGGGACGGGTTTCTAACTTTTTCGAACCAATTTGAACCAATATCGATGTGCACGAATACATTCAAACGTGAGATCTTTAAAATGATTTGCCCAATCAGCACGGGAAATTCCAGAGAAGAATGGAGTTCAAAATGTTATAACGCTTTACTTCAATAGATTTGCAGGGAGTTAGAAGAGGAAAGGAGGAGGAGGAAAATTTATGGATGCTTATCGTAATATTATTAATTATGTAACAATTCAAAACGATTCACTTTCAAACCTACACCCCATTAAAATTGAAGCTTAGCTATGATTTAATGACATTTTTCTGATTAAGGGCCATTAACCAGCCATCGGCCGAGAATTCATATTTCGTCGAAAGATTTTCTTACGATCGTACAGGGTGGTTGCAATGAGAAGGATTAATTATTCTCCGTACCAGCTTTTAAAATAATAACTTAACATCAATTTTATTTCATTCCAAATTTGCTCTTTATTTATACCTACATTAAAAATGCTGAAAGGCGTGATGATAAAACTTTTAAAATTATGTACTTTTTATATTTTTTCTTTTAATAAAATTTTTATAATTTTTTCTGGAAGTAAAATAAGAATGTAAAAATCTTAAATATATTAGTCTGAAAGACCGTAAATAAATAGACAAACTGAAGTATTTTCGTCACAAATTACGTGTGCGGATCTTTTTTTAAATGATTTTATTTAAATTAAAATTAAAATTCTGAAACATAACTTTCCCAGATAATTTATTGATTTACTTTTATATTTTCGTATCGGTGACCAATGAACCGGTGTATGCAATTTTTAGCCATAAGTTGTTTTTAATTGTTTGTCTAGCATGTAGTCTTTATGGATTTTAGGCATGTATGGTAAGTTTGTACAGCGCCCTTGAGGTGATTTTTCACAAAAACGGCGCTATATAAATCGTCCAAATATTATTATTATTATTATTATTACTTTACTGCATGATTATATGATTTGAAATGTGTGTTGTATACAATAAAATTTTGTTTGAAAATTTAACAAATCTGCCAATGACCTACGGTAAAACGTTATTGTACTAAAAATAAAAATATTTTCTCAAAATTTAAAACATAGCTTTACTAGATAAAAGAACAGTCTTTCGAAATCAATTTATATTTTTTTGTGGAAAAGAGTCAATACGTCTGAAATTTCATTTAAAAATAACATATTTCCAATTTTGTCTGGTTATTCCCATTCATTCAATTTTCAAGCAATCTGTTCCAATTATTTGACAGCCAGTGGCAGAGACGTCATGTCGACCGCATTTGCATCTGTATTTTCATTTTCATAATACAATTCGTCGGAGCCGAGCAATAAACTTTACAACCGTTTTGGTTTCTACTCTGATACTCCAAGTACTTCGTAAATACCACATAATGATGATAATTTGGAAATGTGGGTAGCTTTCAATGTTATTTATTTATCTCCCAACCTGAGTCTGGAATAATCGAAGTCCATCTAAAAGGGTTCGACTATTTGCACCACCTATTAAAGTCATTGAAAACTTTATTGATACCTTTTGATGAGTTTGGATAATTTAGGTTAGTTTTAAAGGGAAATTTCGCGAATTTTCTTTGCGTCCAGCCCAATTGTATGCAAATCATTTGCCGCCATTATCGTGTCAATCTATCTACCTTTGGCGGAGGACCTGAGGCGTGGTGTGCGCATGCGCCAGCCGATATAATTCAAGTGGGATGTTACGAAATAGCTGTCACTGAATCCTTAACGAGACTTATGCTAATCTATGCCCTTCCTTTGACTTTCTCCGATTACGCGGAGCACGTGGGAGGTACGCCCGAATCACTTCATCCCACGAAACTAAGCCTGATAACACGTTACGGAAACTTACATTCTTGGGTTTATAAGTGACCATCTTGCTTGAGATATGTATAGTTTGCTTCAAGGAAATTTTATAAGTATGCCATTAAATGTCTACCTTCTCTGAAAATATGTAGCTTGATTTTTCAAGAACTGATTCCTTGACTGAAAATGACCTATTCGTTTTTAAGGATTTAGCCATTTAACTAACTATATAATCTTCATACCATATCCCTGCAATTATAAGACGATAGAATGGATTCTTCACGGCAGGTTTAACTACCATAAATAGATAAATTATTTACTGAAATGCTACATGACTCTCCCGGCCAAAGATATTCAAATACAAAGAGATATACTATGATGTCCGCGCGACTGTCGCCGAACTAGGGCCTAATGCGCATAGTTTGCATACAAAAAGAATTAATTTGTTCATTTTCTTGATTTTTTTAAGGTGTGCATTATTATTGGTAAAGAACTCCGTCGACACCCGGAAGCGCAGTCTCACCTAGTAAAAACGGCGGATAGCACATCTCCCTATGTTTCAATATCTTTGGTCCCGGTCTATCTTACTAATATTATAAATGCGAAAGTTTGTATGGATGGTCCTTACTATTTCACGCAATAAATATCGAATGGAATTTTAAAATCTTTCACCAATCGAAAGCCACATTATTTGCGAGTAACAACGGCTTTATATATTGGTAAGCTCTGGCGTTATGAAATTATGTATTATACGTTTTCTGTTCCTACAAAATCGAGTTATTGCAAACGTCAAACAAATTGTTACCTTGGAAACAATGTTTTTTTTTTAAATTTTGGCCTTAAAAAGAGTGCTTTGTTGTGATTAAAAAGAGTACTTTTTTGGCGTCGTAGTTAATATCTACATATCTCTAAAAATGTTTATTCTCCGAACAAAAAGCATAACGTTGCTATAAAGCATAGCGTTTGAAGTGGATTGTCATTTTCTTATTTTTATAGGTTACTCTGGATTCAAATATGAATAAAATACTAATAAAGGGAGTAGGTACTTAAAAAAAATTCTATTTCTTTATATTTTAATATTTTCTAAAATAGAATTTTTATTTGCAAAATGTCATTCTCAAATTTTTAAATATTCTATTAAACAGTAATTATTTTCTATTATGGTATTTTATCTAACGTTCCCTGTTTTCGTCATTGAAACTAATGATATAGTTTCTATGACACAATACCAAATCACGTTTATAATAATAATAATATTAATCACATGATATATACATTTTGTACTTGTGTGTCGTACTTTATATGCACTTTGTACGTAAAGTATTCCTAAAATAAGTGTTAATTATAGTTTTCTATCCTTAAATAAACTTTTCGTTCAAGTGAAGATAGTAGGTACCTACCTTTCAAATTCATATTCACCACTCTATATTTATTTTTCTACACGCCAAACGGCTTTTACTTAAAAGTGATCCATGAAATCATAAGTATATCATGTTAATGCGTGAAAAAACAAGGGGCAATTCAAATATAAATATCTAAGAGTAAAGTTTTTTAATACATTACCAGAAAGTATCAGAAACAGAAGTAAAACATTTTAAAATTTCCACTTGAAAAACACACTGAATACTTTAACTAATATAAATAAAAATAAAATAACGAACCTAACAACACACCCCCATCATACACATTACACACAAGCCTATCTTCGTCATGGTGGTTCAACTCTTATTTAACAATATGTGAAATTATTACTTTATACATTTTAACACATATATAAATACGTTTGGTTAAATATTTAAAAAAAATAATCAAAATAAATTCATGTATATACCTACATATCTTTCTGAATTATGTACGAAAATAATAACAATGCATGTAGATTTATTAATAAAATATAAACAAAAATGTATAATGAATGCAAAGAATGCATAGCTGATCTGGTAGGTACAATTGATATTACAAGTGAGAATGCAATGAAAAATAATTTAACTTAAAAAAATCTATAGAAATACTCACGTAATAGTAAAATAATGGTTAGTGAAAGTTCTATAATTTCATCTAAATATTTAATCATTATTTCTTTTCATGATTCACACTATTAAATTGACGCCCTTCGCGAGATATTGATTGCATTAAATTGACGCCCTACGCTATACCTCCGCCCTACGCCATACCATTTGGGCGTCAATTTAATGCCACTCATGAAGAAAAAGTATTGAACTTTAAAAATCACCAATTAGTTCCAACTTTAAAAAAGTTTAATTCAAATCTTACAACATGTGTCTTAAGTAGCACAGTCAACGGTGGCCTTCAAAATTAGATTATCTAACGAAATTCAAGAAATATATTGGATATTCGATTTCAATGGTAGGAATTTCCTATTCAGGGAAAAAATTATCACACGTTTTGTTTTCGTTTCTGGCAGAGAAGGAGCAAAGGCACGTAATGTAAGTTTATCTACGTGTCGTAAAGTCGCTCTACCGGAGACAACACGTGACTGTGTTAAAACAATGGATTTTTTTTAAAACACCTTGGATCACATAAGGACACGACATGGCCGTCTTATTTAAAAAAATAACGACCTCTGTGGAAAAGTGGACGGTGGTTTTACCGCCTTAATAAGTGAAAACACATTTCTAGCCTGCTAAAGGGTGTGGGTAAGTAGGTACCTGGGCAGATTGTAAATCTCAATTAGTAATTTGGTTTATTTATCTGGGCTTGTTTTTTTAATAATTTATGAACAGGTACTTATTTGATTTGATTCTTTGATTTTTTTCTTATTTCTGAAAGGAAGAAAAGGGATAGACGCCCTCAAAATATGGTGCTGGAGAAAAATGCTCTGGATTCCATGCTCAGACGCACAAATATGTTCATTCTGGAAGAGCTAGGCATCCACAATAGGATTTCAACTATCTGCCTATCATATCTGTATCTTAAGATACTTTGGAAACATTGCTCGCCAAACTGAGGACTCTAATTTGGAGAAACTCATAGTCACTGGCAAAGTGGAAGGCAGAAGAAGCAGAGAAAGATCACTAATGCACGGGAGTGACCCAAGTTATTGTTGCTTGTGTCGTGATGGAGGACTTAGCCAGCCGAGGAATCGAACACGGAACGCCTGGGTGGGACCAAAACGCGATGCTCACTCGACCACCGACCAGTCGAAACTGAAATAGAAGTCGCAATCCTTAAGAATGAGGAACCGACTTGAGAAGAAGTTAAGTTTGTTCCACATAAAAAAAGTCCATAGATGTTTATGTTTTAATAGTTTTTAAGCCGGGAATAATGACTTTAAACGGATTCGATATTTTAATAAAATATTAAAATGTCATTCAATGTTTTTTCCGGTTTATTTTTTACTAGCTTTTACCCAAGGCTTCGCTCGCATAGTATTAGTGGGAAATTACTGGCATAATTGTTATTATTCTTGCTATTTTGTCTAATAGAAAATAATTACTGTTTAATAGAATATTTCAAAATTTGAGAATGACATTTTGCAAATAAAAATTCTATTTTAGAAAATATTAAAATTTTTCAATGACGAAAACAGGGAACGTTAGATAAAATACCATAATTCATTTTTATTAGTTGAATCAAGCCTTAATGATGAATGAAGTATGTATTCAATCTTGTTAATATTTAATCTAAATTACGTTGATCAAAATGCAGCTCCGAAACTGCATTGCGCCACTTTGGCCAATGCAAAGTAAATTAACCTAAGTTCTTGACTAACGAAGTAGCCACCTGGGAGAGGTTCAGAGAGTTCACAAACTTAGATTAGAGGCGAGAATAATGGAGAAGGATGTTGGAAAATGGGTACTTACTCCTTACAGAAAGTGGCCAGTGTTATATATTCTTTAATTTTGTAGGTAGTAGATATACCAGATGGATGAATAAAAATTCGTTTGAACAGAAGAATGATTACTCAAGATTTCTGGACCGTTTAAAAAGTTATTTACGCACGGTTAATTTTTATATTGTATCATTAGCAAAATTGTGAGCGATATTCTTTGTAATTTTACCCTTGGGTTAGGCTGTGTTTTTATAAAAATATATATAGGAGCATGAAAATGGGGTTTAGCTTTCGGTTAAAGGGCGGTAAATTTACGAAACGATACGTATTTACAACCCTAGCCAGGAGCACTCTTGTCTCGTCACGGGGCACTGATTTTAAAGGAGTTTGGAGTTTAATCACAGCCAGTATTGGTAATTGTGGTATATAGGTTAGGCAGTTAGTTTTACCATCCTTCAACAGATGTCATAAGTAAAGTTAGTTATACGTAGTTTTGAAGTATCTCAACAGATTTCAGTTAAGCATTATTTTAGAAGAGTATCGTCTATCGCCGTTCGTGTCTCATGTACGTTGTTATAGATGAAGACATCTGGTAGACGGGCACACGTCACTAGTGTCGCGGCCAGCAGCGGCAGAATAACTTAGAGCCTCCTCGAGTTAGGACGTCTGGTCTAGTTAAATATTTATTGTAAACTTCACGATAAACTTAAATAAAGCAACGCGTAATCTCAACGCACCTCTACCTTATTTGGAAGTTTCCGAACATATTTCAAGTAGTCATAATTATTTGAATTATTTGATACTACAGCTTGCTTTGAAAGAGTAAAATATCTGATAATAAATAAACAAACTTTTTACGCTTTCAATAAAATTATAATTAGCCTCCAAAATTGGTGATCTAATGTTTATGGTTTAACAACATGAATTCATCTTAGTTATAGAAACATCAAACACCGCTAACTTTATAATTGACAGCCTTAAGAGTCTGTAATAGTAAATCATAAAATAATTGCTTGATTAATTTAACAAAGAATTAATTACGGTGTTCTACCATTTCTCGTTTCTGTCAGCGGCGTTGATTAATGGCGTACTGCAAAATAATTTTAACACAACTCCATTTGCCATTTTGGAGAATTTGCGATGCTAATTAACAAAATACAACAGCAATGGTTTTTATAGGAAGTCATTAAGCTATTCATTATTTCAATCATAATTACACCAGATTTCATTTTCAAAGGCACAGGGCTTATGAATATTTAAAAAATTTGATATTTTTATAACTTTTTTATTTTAATGTGAATACCGGGCAAGTGTCATAACTGCTGCCAATCTGGAGCCAGTGAGACTATAGCATTCCAGTATTTGATGTATGATGTAACGCTGAAGGTAGAGGATAGGGGAAGGAGAAGCGTATGTGGAAGGGGGAGGTAGAGAAGTCGTCACCTCATTTTGATAGATAAAAATGACCTTTGAATGCCAAAGTATTTCTTTTGCTCATTTCTATACCCAAAATAATTTTCAGAACCATCTGAGTTGTATTTTCGAAGATATATGAATGACAAAGTTCTAACATTAAGCATTATCAATAATAATTCATTTTACAAGGTTCTAACATCACTTACACTCTCTGTTTTGTTTGTATCTGACAGTTGATCTAAAATGCGGGGCGCTTTATGGTTCTTCACTTCATTTGGATAGGGTTCTTACTACGCCTTACCATTTTCTAAGGTTTCTAAGTTTCCCAATACAAATTTTCGTAATCTATATAACAACATTATTTAAAGTATTTTAGTTTATCGTATTTTAATAGAAAATACTTATATAGGACGAAGCTAGGTCTTGGAATTGCATTAGGGAAATATAATTGAAACCTTGTGCAATGAATTATTATGCCCTAGCTGATTGCACAGGGTTCTATTTGCATCATGTTTAGGTTTCTTCCAAAAGGGTAAGTACACGTCATATTTAAATACTTTCCTTTAAAATATGTTCAATTAAAATACTTTACACAAGATTCAACCTAAAAATCACGAGAAATCGTCTTTGCAAACATTGACACCTCATATCTCAGAATAAGGTGAAGTGAAGCTAGAACCCTGTCCAAATGAAGTGACAAAGTACTTGGCATTCTTCAAATATGAATGGTGGTCTTTCACCAGGGCTAAATAAAAGTATCTGCCACTCTGGAACGTGCCGCAATTATATCTACTATAATATTATTTAAGTGATGAAATCGTGAATAACAGAAAATAATCAAGTAACTTCGGGAATTGAAACCTTGGATATTCCTGGCCGCCTTTAGGAAAAGGCCAGTCACGTATCCTTCTAACTTGGCCGCCACACCCTCTGCCCTTATTATAATATGGAAAATTATGTGTACTAATTTTGCATAGACTTAGTACCTACTAAAATGTGATAAAAATGATATTATGTGCCCTTGATTTTTAATGTTATGCTGACGATTGAAATTGATATACTAGTTACTAGTACATAATTATATACTTACGTTCTGGCAATGACTTATGATTTACAACTAGGAACTCCTATTATTTTTTTTAATAAAAGCACCTGACTTATTGTATCTAGGTAATCATTCTAATATACAATGTTATTCATACGTATTAGCAATTTTTTTCAAATATTAATCTCTCCAATATATTTATATAAGTCCGAGGTATCCAATCTAGATCTAGAAATTTCGCTTTCCGAGAAGCATTCTGCATTGAACCCCTGCAAATATTTATTCAAGATTCCCAAATAAGATGGCATGGCATGTACTAAGGGTGCCAGCAAAACACTACCGTACAGAATTCCATCGGCGATGATTAAATATTCCCAATTGGTAGCCCCAGGCGAAGATGCACGCCTGAAGGGGGGAGAACGTTCTTCCCCTAAGAAAGAGATATTGAGATATTTATCAAATAGACATATTGACGTATTGCTTATATGTATAACTTCTGAAATCGCCGGACACATCTGAACTTTTTGAGAACCTACCTAACTAGAAAAATTACAGTTCTTGTATAAAATTAGTAACAGGTAATTATTAATGTTATTGATGCACAATGGGCGAAATGATAGCAAACAGCGATTTTAGCGTTGATTTAATCAATATTAAACCTTTTTTGAAAGGAAATAGTTCATTTATTTGTGGATTAAATTACCAATCAGTTGTGTTCGTTTCGTTTTCTAAGATTTCCTGTAAAATTGCGTGAATTTTGTCAATATTTGGTCTAAAACATGTATTATAATATTATTATATTTCAATTTGGGACATAGACCCTGAGGGAAATTATTTTTCTAAGAGCCTCCCGTGTGGAGCTAATGTAAAAAATGAACACTTATGTTTTTGTTTTTAACTAGGTACCTACCTATTGCTTCTTTGTATCCAAGAGACATATCTATTTAATTACTGAATTACATTATTGTATATTTCCCTCACACACCCTCAAAGATATAACATATGAAGAGCGTATTAAATTTATTGGTTTACCATTAATTACCATACCACGTGTGCTAATCCCTTTGTTATTGACACGCCAATGTCTCCAACAGGTTTTGATCGAATTTGTAATTATGGGTTTTACCAATGGGGTATTTCCACATTTTTTTTATTGCTTAAAAAAATTAAGCAAAAAATTACGATGATTACAGCATTTTTATTTTATTTTTGAAATTTACCATTTTTGAATCACCGCTAAAACGATATTTTGGGGCGTGGCTATCGTGTGACGTCGTGAGTGCGGACGCTCCCTGACGGTGTTTTATTTGTGCTGGTTTAGCCGGGCGTAGCTTGCGACGTCACAAACCCATTTGAAAAAACGGGGCGTTTTGATTTTGTCAGTTTTCGAGCGTTTTTAAAATCAATAATATTGAATGAAAACATAAAAAACAAACATTTTTAATAGGATGATAAAAATCAGAAAAATGGTCTTTAAATATTCCGTACATTTTAACAGAATCCCTCGTTTGTGGAAATACCCATTACTCAAAACTAGAATCACCATTTCACCCAGTATGCGATGTCTACAAAATATATAATACTATACAAGCAAAGTTTTTTTTTTTGATACAAGTAAAGTTCTCATTTCAAATACGCAATCCATCGTATTTGAGAATCGCTTGAACCGTCTCAGAGTATTGTATAGCTTTATGTTACCCAAACATTACAGTCGGTAACACTTGAGTCACGTTCATACCAAAAAAGCTTATTACTCAAGAGACGATAATAGTAAAAAACATGGTTATCGAATACCTCGCACGAGTAGCAGGGTTGATACAAATTATTAATAACAACTACCGAAACAGATCAACGGAATAAAACTCAAACTTTGTAACGTTGGCGTAGGGTCGTTTTGTGACATCTCAAAACCGACCATCAATTTAAAGAGATTCGTAAATTGGTACTTCATAAGTAAATCGTGATGGGAAGGCAATACTTAAACCTATGTTTTGTCAACGTAGTATTTGCTCAACGACGCATGCAACATTTCTTCATTTAGACAAATATAGCGATTATTTTTTTACTTTTTTTCATTACTCTTCATACCTTGCCTTACCTACAATATACCAACCATTAAATTTGATGTACTTTTGTATTTACCCTAAAGTTAACAAACAAACAAAACATGTAAATAAATTTAGCACCGTTTTTCTGTCTAGAATTCTTATAACGATGCACACTCTCAACGTGACTTTAAAAATCAATCTAACTGTGGAAAATTGGGTCATCTGCCATATTTTCATATATTTATATGATTTTCAAGAATTCAATAGTAAAATAGGGTTAAGAGAAAGATTGTTAAAACTCAAGCAGCATTATTCGTTTTTATTCCATTATCACGCTCCTTGTGCAATTAAATAATATTTATAGTTACTATAAAATAATCAAAGCAAAAGACGTAAGAAAAATATATTCAGAAGCAAGTGAAAACCCTGAAATACAATTCACTATATTCTCTATTGTGTAAGAACTAAAGACCGCCAGAAAAAAATATTGTCAAGATCACGTCATTTGATTTGAGTTTTTTTTACCGTTTATTCAGCGCGTGTCCCTATTACCAGTAAGTACTACCAATGTATACTATATTTAAAATGCTATTCTGAGCAGGCAATAATAATTACTAGCTTATGCCTGTTGCAAATGCAACTAACGGGTTAAAACTAACTTGACTTACTAACTAACAGAAAAAAAATTCATAGTAAGCGGGTAGGTACCTACGGTTAAACATACAAATATATATAAAGCTGCCCACAGGGCCTAGCAGCAAAAATCTGCCATCCGTTAGTATATAGACACCATTGTAGGCATGCACACATCAAATCCCCAAAGTTTCATCGCAATCGGATGAA
Organism: Limnephilus lunatus; assembly: GCA_917563855.2. Classification (NCBI taxonomy): domain Eukaryota; kingdom Metazoa; phylum Arthropoda; class Insecta; order Trichoptera; family Limnephilidae; genus Limnephilus; species Limnephilus lunatus. Next base: position 28,464,802 of record OU830592.1, on the reverse strand, counting down.
CGGTTTAGCAACGCTTAGCGGTTAAACAAACAACTATGTATAAAGCCGTCCGCAGGACCTAGCATCAACAACCTGCTATGCGTTAGTATATAAACACCCTTGTAGAAATGCACACATCAAATCCCCAAAGTTTCATCACAATCGGATGAACGGTTGAGCAATGCGTAATTTCGTGTTGCCAGAGCTCACTTTTGTATACAGGAACCATAGCAGTCATGCGCACATCAAATTCCCAATGTTTCATCGCAATCGGATGAATGGTTTAGCAACGCATAGCGGACATACATACAGCCAAACATTTTTTTGATTTTTATATATATAGAAGATAGCTGGTACCCGGCATGCGTTGCGATACCATTTAATAAAGAAAAAATTTCTACCTGCGTGTCCTTTCTCATTTGTTCCGATGCCCTTCCTCCCCCACCTTCCCCCCCCCCCCCCCCCCCCTTCCCCCACCTCCCCCTCCCCTTTCCCCCCCCCCCTTCCTCACCAGCGTCCTCTTCCCCTTTCCACTCCGCCTCCCTCACCTTCCCTCACCCCACTTCACTCCTAGGCTTCTCCGTATCGTAAACCCCCCTCCCGAGTTCCCCTCCCCCCCTCCCAGGTCCCCCTCCCCCCCCCCTTCCTGTTTCCACCCCCCCCACCTGCCGCATTACATACACTAATTCCCGGTACATTTATTTTTCAAACAGCTCGCGCGCCACCTATAAATTTTTTTTTTACAAATTTCGTAATGCCAGAACTCACCAGTAATTTTATACAAACCTTGTACTAACAATAACGAACACAACACAAAAAGAATTTTTTTAATTTGTTGCAGTCCTTCGGAAGTTATGAGCGTACGTACATTTTCATACAAATTTTATAATGCCAGAACTCACCAGTAGTTTTACTGCTTAAAATAAAGCGCTATATGAATTTAATACTTTTAAAAAAATATTCCGTTCAACTTCGAGTAATTTCATTGTAAAATTAGAAAACTAATACGTATGCAATATAGTTGGATGATATCGAGTTGTTATGTGCAGATGGGTACCTACCTAAATTCCGAGTGAAAAAAGAGTGAGTTAAAAAAACACATATTTAGGCTGGGTTGCTTAACAAAATTAAAAAATCTTCAATTTTTCAAGTCAATTTTAACGTTCTGTAAAAGTTCGGTTCGAATTCTATTCAAGTTCTGTAATTATTTCAGTTTTATGATGCAACTGGCATTTACTGATAAAAAAAAACAGAACTTACACAGAACGTGAAAATGAACTTTAAAAAATTGTTAAATTATTCAGTATCGTGGAAACAACATTACCTTAGTAAAATAAATTGCATCAAAAACCTAAATAATTGTCCAACTACCTATTCCGGTAGGTACCGGCGCATTTCCTTACAAAATTCCGGCAATGTGTTTGCTTTTCTCATCATATTTGCAATACTACCGAGATAAGTAGGTACCTACCCTGAATTAATAACATTTCAATTTGTACCTACTGGCCGGTAAATATCCACCCTACTGAAGTGAATCTATGGACACCAATTTTCTTGTTTTTTTTGGAAAATTTTATAGGTTTTTCGGCGACCCTGAAATTTTTTACATGGAACGGACACAAAATTTTGGTGTTAAAAGTTGCCTTATATTGCCGGGTACCGAATTTTTCAAAAACATCTAACCGGGGATCGTTTTTTCGGCTGCAATGCCGTTTCCCGAAAAACAACAACCCAAACCGCTGAGAGATCCGTTTTGTTTTGACATCTCGGATAACTGACCTGTCTCAACATTCTCTTCTAGTATTTTCCATTGCATTGAAACTAAGGCCTAATTTGTGGTTTTTTTTTTTAATGCGAACCTGTCGGCGGGAACTATAACTGAGCCGAATTGGTTGATTTAATGAGTAGTTCCAGTTTTCGCCGCAAATTAATATAATTTTCGCTCTTAAAATGTGTCAGTTCAATTTTATGTGAGTTTCCTGTCTAGTCTATTTTTTTGTGAAAATCGTGAAGCTAGCGTATTTATTTAAATTCAGACGAAGCTGCCATTTCGAACGGATGAAAATAGAACTACAACAGTATTCGATAGACATTTGATTTTTTCTAATGTGAATAATCCATACTTGTATTCCGCACCGCTAGAAGTCTCCCGTAAAGTTTTGGCAAACATATTGATAACGATGAAAAATGTTTCCCCTATCAAAAAAAAAACAACTGCTAGTGGCTGGAAAATAATCGACTCTTCGAAGGATTGTGAACTTTGAAGCGTTCCAAAATAGCGAGCGCTAATGTCCATTCTCGCGTGTCAGCCGTTGGGACAATTTCCTTCGAACAAAATTGAACCTTGAGGTGTGCGAAACTCGAGGACCGGAGAGGTCGTTTTGGCGTGCCAGCGGCGTTTTTGCGTCGCCGAGCCAAAGTGAACCTTGAGGTTGGTGAAACGCGAGGGGCGGTGCGGTCGATTTTCCCGTCAAGCGAAAAGTGAGTTTTTTGAAAAACCAAACAATACTATATAACTAGCTTATGCCTATTGCAAATGCAATTAACGGGTTAAAACTAACTTAAAAAATTCATAGTAAGCGGGTAGGTATCTACTGCCATAAAGGCATGGTAGGCATGCGCACATCAAAACCTAAAGTTTCATCGCAATCCGATAAATGGTTTAGCAACGCTTAGCGGTTATACATACAAATGTTTATAAAGCCGCCCGCAGGGCCTAGTAGCAAAAACCTACCATATGTTAGTATATAGACACCGTTGTAGGCATGCACACATCAAATCCCCAAAGTTTCATCGCAATCGGATGAACGGTTGAGCAATGCGTAATTTCGTGTTGCCAGAGCTCACTATTGTATCCAGGAAAAAGGAATCCCCCCCCCCCCCTTCCTCACCAGCATCCTCTTTCCCTTTTCACTCCGCCTCCCTCACCTTCCCTCACCCCACTTCACTCCTAGGCTTCTCCGTATCGTAAACCCCCTCCCGAGTTCCCTTCCCCCCTCCCAGGCTCCCCTCCCCCCTTCCTGTTTCCACCCCCCCCCACCTACCGCATTACATACACTAATTCCCGGTACATTTATTTTTCAAACAGCTCGCGCGCCATCTATAATTTTTTTTTTACAAATTTCGTAATGCCAGAACTCACCAGTAATTTTATACAAACCTTGTACTAACAATAACGAACACAACAAAAAAAGAATTTTTCAATTTGTTGCAGTCCTTCGGAAGTTATGAGCGTACGTACATTTTCATACAAATTTTATAATGCCAGAACTCACCAGTAGTTTTACTGCTTAAAATAAAGCGCTATATGAATTTAATACTTTTAAAAAATATTCCGTTCAACTTCGAGTAATTTCATTGTAAAATTAGAAAACTAATACGTATGCAATATCGTCGGATGATATCGAGTGTTTATGTGCAGGTAGGAACCTACTTATATTCTGAGTATAGGTACTTGCATACATACGTAAAAAAGAACTCATATTTAGGCTGGGTTGTTTAACGAAATTAAAATTTTTTTAATTTTTCAAGTCAATTTTAACGTTCTGTAAAAGTTCGGTTCGAATTCTATTCAAGTTCTGTAAATATTTCAGTTTTATGATGCAACTGGCATTTACTGATAAAAAAACACAACTTACACAGAACGTGAAAATTAACTTTAAAAAATTGTTAAATTATTCAGTACGTGGAAACAACATTACCTTAGTAAATTAAATTGCATCAAAAACCTAAATAATTGTCAAACTACCCATTCCGGCAGGTACCGGCGCATTTCCTTACAAAATTCCGGCAATGTTTTTGCTTTTCTCGTCATATTTGCAATACTACCGAGATAAGTAGGTACCTACCCTGAATTAATAACATTTCAATTTGGCCAGTAAATATCCACCCTACTGAAGTGAATCTATGGACACCAATTTTCTTGTTTTTTTTGGAAAATTTTATAGGTTTTTCGGCGATCCTGAAATTTTTTACATGGAACTAACACAAAATTTTGGTCTTAAAAGTTGCCTAATATTGCCGGGTACCGTATTTTTCAAAAACATCCAAGCTGGAATCGTTTTTCCGGCCGCAATGCCGTTTCCCGAAAAACAACAACCCAAACCGCTGAGAGATCCGTTTTCTTTTGACATTTCAATTTGCTGTTGAAGCGTGGGTAAATCTAGCGCTTTTGTATTAGGTACTTACCTACGATATTATACACAGACAGATAATATTCCATAATTATATTTTTTAAACAGGCAAGACCGATGCACAAATTTGCACAATTCCCGCTTAAATTAAGGCCCTGCCGAACGACACAAATTGAAATCCGCCATTAAAAAAAAAAATTCTTCATACAAAACCTATTAGGGCGGGGTCTGCTTTTTTTAAGGTGGTAGTGGCTTTTAACGCCATCACGACTCCATCTTCAGTGTTGCAAAGTTCGAGAAAAATTATAAAATTTTAATATACCAGCCAATTTTACAGGCTGCAAACGATTTGCATTTATCGATGAAAGCGAATTTTTCGCAAATGTCAGAAAAATGTCGAATTTGAATGCAATATTGTGAAACATTTTCAAGGGGAAGCTAAACATGTTTTGGTTTTAAAAGTTTCTAAAACTTGTATTGTTTATGTTTATTAAAAAACATCTCCGCCGGAAGGTGTACTTTTAATGCAATCTTTAATTCCGTAATGCCCCTATAAAATGTCAATTTTTGTCAAGAACTTTCTCGAAGCCGTTTAATTAATTAGAATAAATTCCTAGCAAAATCAGTTTTGTATGGGAAACTAACTTTTTTTTACTTCCCTTCTCGATCCGACGTTTTTAAAGGGGCGAACCTGTCGGCGGAAAATATAACCTAGCCGAATTGAGTGATTTTATGAGTAGTTCCAGTTTTCGCCGCAAATTTATATTATTTTTCGCTCTTAAAATGTATCAGTTCAATTTTATGTGAGTTTCCTGTCTAGTCTATTTTTTTTGTGAAAATCGTGAAGCTAGCGTATTTATTTAAATTCAGACGAAGCTGCCATTTCGAACGGATGAAAATAGAACTACAACAGTATTCGATAGACATTTGATTTTTTCTAATGTGAATAATCCATACTTGTATTCCGCACCGCTAGAAGTCTCCCGTAAAGTTTTGGCAAACATATAGATAACGATGAAAAATGTTTCCCCTAACAAAAAAGAAACAAAAGCTAGTGGCTGGAAAATAATCGACTCTTCGAAGGATTGTGAACTTTGAAGCGTTCCAAAATAGCGAGCGCTAATGTCCATTCTCGCGTGTCAGCCGAAGGGACAATTCTAGACTTCGAGCCAAAGTGAACCTTGAGGTTGGTGAAACGCGAGGGGCGGTGAGGTCGATTTTCGCATCAAGGAAAAAGTGAGTTTTTTGAAAAACCAAGCAATACTATATAATATACTAGCTTATGCCCATTGCAAATGCAACTAACGGGTTAAAACTAATTTGACTTACTTACTAACAGAAAAAAAATATATTTCATAGTAAGCGGGTAGGTACCTACGGTTAAACATACAAATATATATAAAGCCGCCCACAGGGCCTAGCAGCAAAAACCTGCCATACGTTAGTATATAGACACCATTGTAGGCATGCACACATCAAATCCCCAAAGTTTCATCGCAATCGGATGAACGGTTTAGCAATGCGTAATTTCAAAATGCCAGAACTCACTTTTGTATACAGAAACCGTCGTGGGCATGCACACATTAAATCTACAAATTTTCATCGCAATCGGATGAATGGTTTAGCAACGCTTAGCGGTTAAACACAAAACTATGTATAAAGCCGCCCGCAGGACCTAGCAGCAAAAACCTGCCATACGTTAGTAAATAAACACCATTGTAGACATGCATACATCAAATCCCCAAAGTTTCATCGCAATCGTATGAATGGTTTAGCAATGCGTAATTTCATGATGCCAGAGCTCACTTTTGTATACAAAAACCGTCGTGGGTATGCACACATCAAATCTTCAAATTTTCATCGCAATCGGATGAAAGGTTTAGCAACGCTTAGCGGTTAAACATACAAATACATATAAAGCCGGCCGCAGGGCCTAGCAGCAAAAACATGTCATACGTTAGTATATAGACATCATTTTAGGCATGCACACATCAAATCCCCAAATTTTCATCGCAATCGGATGAACGGTTCAGCAATGCGTAATTTCATTATGCCAGAGCTCACCATTGTATGCAGAAACCATCGCGAGCATGCGCACATCAAATCCCCAAAGTTTCATCGCAATCGGATAAATGGTTTAGCAACGCATAGCGGACATACATACATACTTACTTGCAAATATTTTTTTGATTTTTATACATATAGAAGATAGCTGGTATCCGGCATGCGTTGCTATACCATTTAATAAAGAAAATGTTTCTACCTGCGTGTCTTTTCTCATTTGTTCCAATCCCCTTCCCCCCCCCCATTTTCCTCACCAGCGTCCGCTTCCCCTTTCCCCCACTTCACTCCTACGCTTCTCCGTCTCGTAAACCCCCTCCCGAGTTCCCCTCCCCCCTCCCAGGTTCCCCCTTCCTGTTTCCACCCCCCTGCCTCATTACATTCACTAATTCTCGGTACATTAAGTTTTCAAACAGCTCGCGCGCCACCTATTCAACTTTTTTTTACAAATTTCGTCAAGCCAGAACTCACCAGTAGTTTTATACAAACCTTGAACTAACAATAACGAACACAACAAAAAAAGAATTTTTCAATTTGTTGCAGTCCTTCAGAAGTTATGAGCGTACGTACATTTTCATACAAATTTTATAATTACAGAACTCACCAGTAGTTTTACTGCTTAAAAATAAGCGCTATATTAATTTAATACTTAAAAAATATCCCGTTCAACTTTGAGTAATTTCATTGTAAAATTAGAAAACTAATACTTATGCAATATCGTCGGATGATATCGAGTGTTTGTGTGCAGGTAGGAACCTACTTATATTCTGAGTATAGGTACTTGCATACATACGTAAAAAAGAACTCATATTTAGGCTGGGTTGTTTAACGAAATTAAAAATTCTTCAATTTTTCAAGTCAATTTTAACGTTCTGTAAAAGTTCGGTTCGAATTCTATTCAAGTTCTGTAATTATTTCAGTTTAATGATGCAACTGGCATTTACTGATAAAAAAACAGAACTTACACAGAAAGTGAAAATAAACTTTAAAAAATTGTTAAATTATTCAGTATCGGTGAAACAACATTACCTTAGTAAATTAAATTGCATCAAAAACCTAAATAATTGTCCAACTACCCATTCCGGCAGGTACCGGCGCATTTCCTTACAAAATTCCGGCAATGTTTTTGCTTTTCTCATCATATTTTCAATACTACCGAGATAAGTAGGTACCTACCCTGAATTAATAACATTTCAATGTACTGGCCGGTAAATATCCACCCTACTGAAGTGAATCTATGGACACCAATTTTCTTGTTTTTTTTGGAAAATTTTATAGGTTTTTCGGCGACCCTGAACTTTTTTACATGGGACAGACACCTCATATTGGTATCAAAAGACGCGAAATGTTTTCGGGTACCGAATTTTTCAAAAACATTCAAGCCGGAATCGTTTTTCCGGCCGCAATGCCGTTTCCCGAAAAACAACAACCCAAACCGCTGAGAGATCCGTTTTCTTTTGACATTTCAATTTGCTGTTGAAGCGCGGGTAAATCTAGCGCTTTTGTATTAGGTACTTACCTAATATATCATACACAGACAGATAATATTCCATAATTATATTTTTTAAACAGGCAAGACCGATGCACAAATTTGCACAATTCCCGCTTAAATTAAGGCCCTGCCGAATCACACAAATTGAAATCCGCCATTAAAAAAAAAAATTCTTCATACAAAACCTATTAGGGCTGGGTCTGCTTTTTTTTAAGGTGGTAGTGGATTTTAACGCCATCACGACTCCATCTTCAGTGTTGCAAAGTTCGAGAAAAATTATAAAATTTTAATATAGCAGCCGATTTTACAGGCTGCAAACGATTTGCATTTATCGATGAAAGTGAATTTTTCGCAAATGTCAGAAAAATGTCGAATTTGAATGCAATATTGTGAAACATTTTCAAGGGGGAGCAAAACATGTTTTGGTTTTAAAAGTTTCTAAAACTTGTATTGTTTATGTTTATTAAAAAACATCTCCGCCGGAAGGTGTACTTTTAACGCAATCTTTAATTCCGTATTGCCCCTATAAAATGTCAATTTTTCCCAAGAACTTTCTCGAAGCCGTTTAATTAATTAGAATAAATTCCTAGCAAAATCAGTTTTGTATGGGAAACTAACTTTTTTTTACTTCCCTTCTCGATCCGACGTTTTTAAAGGGGCGAACCTGTCGGCGGAAAATATAACCTAGCCGAATTGAGTGATTTTATGAGTAGTTCCAGTTTTCGCCGCAAATTTATATTATTTTTCGCTCTTAAAATGTATCAGTTCAATTTTATGTGAGTTTCCTGTCTAGTCTATTTTTTTTGTGAAAATCGTGAAGCTAGCGTATTTATTTAAATTCAGACGAAGCTGCCATTTCGAACGGATGAAAATAGAACTACAACAGTATTCGATAGACATTTGATTTTTTCTAATGTGAATAATCCATCTTGTATTCCGCACCGCTAGAAGTCTCCCGTAAAGTTTTGGCAAACATATTGATAACGATGAAAAATGTTTCCCCTAACAAAAAAGAAACAAAAGCTAGTGGCTGGAAAATAATCGACTCTTCGAAGGATTGTGAACTTTGAAGCGTTCCAAAATAGCGAGCGCTAATGTCCATTCTCGCGTGTCAGCCGAAGGGACAATTCTAGACTTCAAGCCAAAGTGAACCTTGAGGTTGGTGAAACGCGAAGGGCGGTGAGGTCGATTTTCGCATCAAGGAAAAAGTGAGTTTTTTGAAAAACCAAGCAATACTATATAACTAGCTTATGCCCGTTGCAAATGCAACTAACGCGTTAAAACTAACTTGACTTACTAACAGAAAAAAAAAATCATAGTAAGCGGGTAGGTTACTACGGTTAAACATACAAATATACATTAAGCCGCCCACAGGGCCTAGCAGCAAAAACCTGCCATACGTTAGTATATAGACATCATTGTAGGCATGCACACATCAAATCCCCAAAGTTTCATCGCAATCGGATGAACGGTTTAGCAATGCGTAATTTCAAAATGCCAGAGCTCACTTTTGTATACAGAAACCGTCGTGGGCATGCACACATTAAATCTACAAATTTTCATCGCAATCGGATGAATGGTTTAGCAACGCTTAGCGGTTAAACACAAAACTATGTATAAAGCCGCCCGCAGGACCTAGCAGCAAAAACCTGCCATACGTTAGTAAATAAACACCATTGTAGACATGCACACATCAAATCCCCAAAGTTTCATCGCAATCGTATGAATGGTTTAGCAATGCGTAATTTCATGATGCCAGAGCTCACTTTTGTATACAAAAACCGTTGTGGGCATGCACACATCAAATCTTCAAATTTTCATCGCAATCGGATGAAAGGTTTAGCAACGCTTAGCGGTTAAACATGCAAATACATATAAAGCCGGCCGCAGGGCCTAGCAGCAAAAACATGTCATACGTTAGTATATAGACATCATTTTAGGCATGCACACATCAAATCCCCAAATTTTCATCGCAATCGGATGAACGGTTCAGCAATGCGTAATTTCATTATGCCAGAGCTCACCATTGTATGCAGAAACCATCGCGGGCATGCGCACATCAAATCCCCAAAGTTTCATCGCAATCGGATAAATGGTTTAGCAACGCATAGCGGACATACATACATACTTACTTGCAAATATTTTTTTGATTTTTATATATGTAGAAGATAGCTGGTATTCGGCATGCGTTGCTATACCATTTAATAAAGAAAATGTTTCTACCTGCGTGTCTTTTCTCATTTGTTCCAATCCCCTTCCCCCCCCCCCCTTTTCCTCACCAGCGTCCGCTTCCCCTTTCCCCCACTTCACTCCTACGCTTCTCCGTCTCGTAAACCCCCTCCCGAGTTCCCCTCCCCCCTCCCAGGTTCCCCCTTCCTGTTTCCACCCCCCTGCCTCATTACATTCACTAATTCTCGGTACATTAAGTTTTCAAACAGCTCGCGCGCCACCTATTCAACTTTTTTTTACAAATTTCGTCAAGCCAGAACTCACCAGTAGTTTTATACAAACCTTGAACTAACAATAACGAACACAACAAAAAAAGAATTTTTCAATTTGTTGCAGTCCTTCAGAAGTTATGAGCGTACGTACATTTTCATACAAATTTTATAATTACAGAACTCACCAGTAGTTTTACTGCTTAAAAATAAGCGCTATATTAATTTAATACTTAAAAAATATCCCGTTCAACTTTGAGTAATTTCATTGTAAAATTAGAAAACTAATACTTATGCAATATCGTCGGATGATATCGAGTGTTTGTGTGCAGGTAGGAACCTACTTATATTCTGAGTATAGGTACTTGCATACATACGTAAAAAAGAACTCATATTTAGGCTGGGTTGTTTAACGAAATTAAAAATTCTTCAATTTTTCAAGTCAATTTTAACGTTCTGTAAAAGTTCGGTTCGAATTCTATTCAAGTTCTGTAATTATTTCAGTTTAATGATGCAACTGGCATTTACTGATAAAAAAACAGAACTTACACAGAAAGTGAAAATAAACTTTAAAAAATTGTTAAATTATTCAGTATCGGTGAAACAACATTACCTTAGTAAATTAAATTGCATCAAAAACCTAAATAATTGTCCAACTACCCATTCCGGCAGGTACCGGCGCATTTCCTTACAAAATTCCGGCAATGTTTTTGCTTTTCTCATCATATTTTCAATACTACCGAGATAAGTAGGTACCTACCCTGAATTAATAACATTTCAATGTACTGGCCGGTAAATATCCACCCTACTGAAGTGAATCTATGGACACCAATTTTCTTGTTTTTTTTGGAAAATTTTATAGGTTTTTCGGCGACCCTGAACTTTTTTACATGGGACAGACACCTCATATTGGTATCAAAAGACGCGAAATGTTTTCGGGTACCGAATTTTTCAAAAACATTCAAGCCGGAATCGTTTTTCCGGCCGCAATGCCGTTTCCCGAAAAACAACAACCCAAACCGCTGAGAGATCCGTTTTCTTTTGACATTTCAATTTGCTGTTGAAGCGCGGGTAAATCTAGCGCTTTTGTATTAGGTACTTACCTAATATATCATACACAGACAGATAATATTCCATAATTATATTTTTTAAACAGGCAAGACCGATGCACAAATTTGCACAATTCCTGCTTAAATTAAGGCCCTGCCGAATCACACAAATTGAAATCCGCCATTAAAAAAAAAAATTCTTCATACAAAACCTATTAGGGCTGGGTCTGCTTTTTTTTAAGGTGGTAGTGGATTTTAACGCCATCACGACTCCATCTTCAGTGTTGCAAAGTTCGAGAAAAATTATAAAATTTTAATATAGCAGCCGATTTTACAGGCTGCAAACGATTTGCATTTATCGATGAAAGTGAATTTTTCGCAAATGTCAGAAAAATGTCGAATTTGAATGCAATATTGTGAAACATTTTCAAGGGGGAGCAAAACATGTTTTGGTTTTAAAAGTTTCTAAAACTTGTATTGTTTATGTTTATTAAAAAACATCTCCGCCGGAAGGTGTACTTTTAACGCAATCTTTAATTCCGTATTGCCCCTATAAAATGTCAATTTTTCCCAAGAACTTTCTCGAAGCCGTTTAATTAATTAGAATAAATTCCTAGCAAAATCAGTTTTGTATGGGAAACTAACTTTTTTTTACTTCCCTTCTCGATCCGACGTTTTTAAAGGGGCGAACCTGTCGGCGGAAAATATAACCTAGCCGAATTGAGTGATTTTATGAGTAGTTCCAGTTTTCGCCGCAAATTTATATTATTTTTCGCTCTTAAAATGTATCAGTTCAATTTTATGTGAGTTTCCTGTCTAGTCTATTTTTTTTGTGAAAATCGTGAAGCTAGCGTATTTATTTAAATTCAGACGAAGCTGCCATTTCGAACGGATGAAAATAGAACTACAACAGTATTCGATAGACATTTGATTTTTTCTAATGTGAATAATCCATCTTGTATTCCGCACCGCTAGAAGTCTCCCGTAAAGTTTTGGCAAACATATTGATAACGATGAAAAATGTTTCCCCTAACAAAAAAGAAACAAAAGCTAGTGGCTGGAAAATAATCGACTCTTCGAAGGATTGTGAACTTTGAAGCGTTCCAAAATAGCGAGCGCTAATGTCCATTCTCGCGTGTCAGCCGAAGGGACAATTCTAGACTTCGAGCCAAAGTGAACCTTGAGGTTGGTGAAACGCGAGGGGCGGTGAGGTCGATTTTCGCATCAAGGAAAAAGTGAGTTTTTTGAAAAACCAAGCAATACTATATAACTAGAAGTTTGCCCGTTGCAAAGCAACTAACGGGTTAAAACTAACTTGACTTACTAACAGAAAAAAAAATATTTTGTAGTAAGCGGGTAGGTACCTACGGTTAAACATACAAATATATATAAAGCCGCCCACAGGGCCTAGCAGCAAAAACCTGCCATACGTTAGTATATAGACACCATTGTAGGCATGCACACATCAAATCCCCAAAGTTTCATCGCAATCGGATGAACGGTTTAGCAATGCGTAATTTCAAAATGCCAGAGCTCACTTTTGTATACAGAAACCGTCGTGGGCATGCACACATTAAATCTACAAATTTTCATCGCAATCGGATGAATGGTTTAGCAACGCTTAGCGGTTAAACACAAAACTATGTATAAAGCCGCCCGCAGGACCTAGCAGCAAAAACCTGCCATACGTTAGTAAATAAACACCATTGTAGACATGCATACATCAAATCCCCAAAGTTTCATCGCAATCGTATGAATGGTTTAGCAATGCGTAATTTCATGATGCCAGAGCTCACTTTTGTATACAAAAACCGTCGTGGGTATGCACACATCAAATCTTCAAATTTTCATCGCAATCGGATGAAAGGTTTAGCAACGCTTAGCGGTTAAACATACAAATACATATAAAGCCGGCCGCAGGGCCTAGCAGCAAAAACATGTCATACGTTAGTATATAGACATCATTTTAGGCATGCACACATCAAATCCCCAAATTTTCATCGCAATCGGATGAACGGTTCAGCAATGCGTAATTTCATTATGCCAGAGCTCACCATTGTATGCAGAAACCATCGCGAGCATGCGCACATCAAATCCCCAAAGTTTCATCGCAATCGGATAAATGGTTTAGCAACGCATAGCGGACATACATACATACTTACTTGCAAATATTTTTTTGATTTTTATACATATAGAAGATAGCTGGTATCCGGCATGCGTTGCTATACCATTTAATAAAGAAAATGTTTCTACCTGCGTGTCTTTTCTCATTTGTTCCAATCCCCTTCCCCCCCCCCCCATTTTCCTCACCAGCGTCCGCTTCCCCTTTCCCCCACTTCACTCCTACGCTTCTCCGTCTCGTAAACCCCCTCCCGAGTTCCCCTCCCCCCTCCCAGGTTCCCCCTTCCTGTTTCCACCCCCCTGCCTCATTACATTCACTAATTCTCGGTACATTAAGTTTTCAAACAGCTCGCGCGCCACCTATTCAACTTTTTTTTACAAATTTCGTCAAGCCAGAACTCACCAGTAGTTTTATACAAACCTTGAACTAACAATAACGAACACAACAAAAAAAGAATTTTTCAATTTGTTGCAGTCCTTCAGAAGTTATGAGCGTACGTACATTTTCATACAAATTTTATAATTACAGAACTCACCAGTAGTTTAACTGCTTAAAAATAAGCGCTATATTAATTTAATACTTAAAAAATATCCCGTTCAACTTTGAGTAATTTCATTGTAAAATTAGAAAACTAATACTTATGCAATATCGTCGGATGATATCGAGTGTTTGTGTGCAGGTAGGAACCTACTTATATTCTGAGTATAGGTACTTGCATACATACGTAAAAAAGAACTCATATTTAGGCTGGGTTGTTTAACGAAATTAAAAATTCTTCAATTTTTCAAGTCAATTTTAACGTTCTGTAAAAGTTCGGTTCGAATTCTATTCAAGTTCTGTAATTATTTCAGTTTAATGATGCAACTGGCATTTACTGATAAAAAAACAGAACTTACACAGAAAGTGAAAATAAACTTTAAAAAATTGTTAAATTATTCAGTATCGGTGAAACAACATTACCTTAGTAAATTAAATTGCATCAAAAACCTAAATAATTGTCCAACTACCCATTCCGGCAGGTACCGGCGCATTTCCTTACAAAATTCCGGCAATGTTTTTGCTTTTCTCATCATATTTTCAATACTACCGAGATAAGTAGGTACCTACCCTGAATTAATAACATTTCAATGTACTGGCCGGTAAATATCCACCCTACTGAAGTGAATCTATGGACACCAATTTTCTTGTTTTTTTTGGAAAATTTTATAGGTTTTTCGGCGACCCTGAACTTTTTTACATGGGACAGACACCTCATATTGGTATCAAAAGACGCGAAATGTTTTCGGGTACCGAATTTTTCAAAAACATTCAAGCCGGAATCGTTTTTCCGGCCGCAATGCCGTTTCCCGAAAAACAACAACCCAAACCGCTGAGAGATCCGTTTTCTTTTGACATTTCAATTTGCTGTTGAAGCGCGGGTAAATCTAGCGCTTTTGTATTAGGTACTTACCTAATATATCATACACAGACAGATAATATTCCATAATTATATTTTTTAAACAGGCAAGACCGATGCACAAATTTGCACAATTCCCGCTTAAATTAAGGCCCTGCCGAATCACACAAATTGAAATCCGCCATTAAAAAAAAAAATTCTTCATACAAAACCTATTAGGGCTGGGTCTGCTTTTTTTTAAGGTGGTAGTGGATTTTAACGCCATCACGACTCCATCTTCAGTGTTGCAAAGTTCGAGAAAAATTATAAAATTTTAATATAGCAGCCGATTTTACAGGCTGCAAACGATTTGCATTTATCGATGAAAGTGAATTTTTCGCAAATGTCAGAAAAATGTCGAATTTGAATGCAATATTGTGAAACATTTTCAAGGGGGAGCAAAACATGTTTTGGTTTTAAAAGTTTCTAAAACTTGTATTGTTTATGTTTATTAAAAAACATCTCCGCCGGAAGGTGTACTTTTAACGCAATCTTTAATTCCGTATTGCCCCTATAAAATGTCAATTTTTCCCAAGAACTTTCTCGAAGCCGTTTAATTAATTAGAATAAATTCCTAGCAAAATCAGTTTTGTATGGGAAACTAACTTTTTTTTACTTCCCTTCTCGATCCGACGTTTTTAAAGGGGCGAACCTGTCGGCGGAAAATATAACCTAGCCGAATTGAGTGATTTTATGAGTAGTTCCAGTTTTCGCCGCAAATTTATATTATTTTTCGCTCTTAAAATGTATCAGTTCAATTTTATGTGAGTTTCCTGTCTAGTCTATTTTTTTTGTGAAAATCGTGAAGCTAGCGTATTTATTTAAATTCAGACGAAGCTGCCATTTCGAACGGATGAAAATAGAACTACAACAGTATTCGATAGACATTTGATTTTTTCTAATGTGAATAATCCATCTTGTATTCCGCACCGCTAGAAGTCTCCCGTAAAGTTTTGGCAAACATATTGATAACGATGAAAAATGTTTCCCCTAACAAAAAAGAAACAAAAGCTAGTGGCTGGAAAATAATCGACTCTTCGAAGGATTGTGAACTTTGAAGCGTTCCAAAATAGCGAGCGCTAATGTCCATTCTCGCGTGTCAGCCGAAGGGACAATTCTAGACTTCAAGCCAAAGTGAACCTTGAGGTTGGTGAAACGCGAAGGGCGGTGAGGTCGATTTTCGCATCAAGGAAAAAGTGAGTTTTTTGAAAAACCAAGCAATACTATATAACTAGCTTATGCCCGTTGCAAATGCAACTAACGCGTTAAAACTAACTTGACTTACTAACAGAAAAAAAAAATCATAGTAAGCGGGTAGGTTACTACGGTTAAACATACAAATATACATTAAGCCGCCCACAGGGCCTAGCAGCAAAAACCTGCCATACGTTAGTATATAGACATCATTGTAGGCATGCACACATCAAATCCCCAAAGTTTCATCGCAATCGGATGAACGGTTTAGCAATGCGTAATTTCAAAATGCCAGAGCTCACTTTTGTATACAGAAACCGTCGTGGGCATGCACACATTAAATCTACAAATTTTCATCGCAATCGGATGAATGGTTTAGCAACGCTTAGCGGTTAAACACAAAACTATGTATAAAGCCGCCCGCAGGACCTAGCAGCAAAAACCTGCCATACGTTAGTAAATAAACACCATTGTAGACATGCACACATCAAATCCCCAAAGTTTCATCGCAATCGTATGAATGGTTTAGCAATGCGTAATTTCATGATGCCAGAGCTCACTTTTGTATACAAAAACCGTTGTGGGCATGCACACATCAAATCTTCAAATTTTCATCGCAATCGGATGAAAGGTTTAGCAACGCTTAGCGGTTAAACATGCAAATACATATAAAGCCGGCCGCAGGGCCTAGCAGCAAAAACATGTCATACGTTAGTATATAGACATCATTTTAGGCATGCACACATCAAATCCCCAAATTTTCATCGCAATCGGATGAACGGTTCAGCAATGCGTAATTTCATTATGCCAGAGCTCACCATTGTATGCAGAAACCATCGCGGGCATGCGCACATCAAATCCCCAAAGTTTCATCGCAATCGGATAAATGGTTTAGCAACGCATAGCGGACATACATACATACTTACTTGCAAATATTTTTTTGATTTTTATATATGTAGAAGATAGCTGGTATTCGGCATGCGTTGCTATACCATTTAATAAAGAAAATGTTTCTACCTGCGTGTCTTTTCTCATTTGTTCCAATCCCCTTCCCCCCCCCCCTTTTCCTCACCAGCGTCCGCTTCCCCTTTCCCCCACTTCACTCCTACGCTTCTCCGTCTCGTAAACCCCCTCCCGAGTTCCCCTCCCCCCTCCCAGGTTCCCCCTTCCTGTTTCCACCCCCCCCACCTGCCGCATTACATACACTAATTCCCGGTACATTTATTTTTCAAACAGCTCGCGCGCCATCTATAATTTTTTTTTTACAAATTTCGTAATGCCAGAACTCACCAGTAATTTTATACAAACCTTGTACTAACAATAACGAACACAACAAAAAAAGAATTTTTCAATTTGTTGCAGTCCTTCGGAAGTTATGAGCGTACGTACATTTTCATACAAATTTTATAATGCCAGAACTCACCAGTAGTTTTACTGCTTAAAATAAAGCGCTATATGAATTTAATACTTTTAAAAAATATTCCGTTCAACTTCGAGTAATTTCATTGTAAAATTAGAAAACTAATACGTATGCAATATCGTCGGATGATATCGAGTGTTTATGTGCAGGTAGGAACCTACTTATATTCTGAGTATAGGTACTTGCATACATACGTAAAAAAGAACTCATATTTAGGCTGGGTTGTTTAACGAAATTAAAATTTTTTTAATTTTTCAAGTCAATTTTAACGTTCTGTAAAAGTTCGGTTCGAATTCTATTCAAGTTCTGTAAATATTTCAGTTTTATGATGCAACTGGCATTTACTGATAAAAAAACACAACTTACACAGAACGTGAAAATGAACTTTAAAAAATTGTTAAATTATTCAGTACGTGGAAACAACATTACCTTAGTAAATTAAATTGCATCAAAAACCTAAATAATTGTCCAACTACCCATTCCGGCAGGTACCGGCGCATTTCCTTACAAAATTCCGGCAATGTTTTTGCTTTTCTCGTCATATTTGCAATACTACCGAGATAAGTAGGTACCTACCCTGAATTAATAACATTTCAATTTGGCCAGTAAATATCCACCCTACTGAAGTGAATCTATGGACACCAATTTTCTTGGAAAATTTTATAGGTTTTTCGGCGACCCTGAAATTTTTTACATGGAACTAACACAAAATTTTGGTCTTAAAAGTTGCCTAATATTGCCGGGTACCGTATTTTTCAAAAACATCCAAGCTGGAATCGTTTTTCCGGCCGCAATGCCGTTTCCCGAAAAACAACAACCCAAACCGCTGAGAGATCCGTTTTCTTTTGACATTTCAATTTGCTGTTGAAGCGTGGGTAAATCTAGCGCTTTTGTATTAGGTACTTACCTACGATATTATACACAGACAGATAATATTCCATAATTATATTTTTTAAACAGGCAAGACCGATGTACAAATTTGCACAATTCCCGCTTAAATTAAGGCCCTGCCGAACGACACAAATTGAAATCCGCCATTAAAAAAAAAAATTCTTCATACAAAACCTATTAGGGCGGGGTCTGCTTTTTTTAAGGTGGTAGTGGCTTTTAACGCCATCACGACTCCATCTTCAGTGTTGCAAAGTTTGAGAAAAATTATAAAATTTTAATATACCAGCCGATTTTACAGGCTGCAAACGATTTGCATTTATCGATGAAAGCGAATTTTTCGCAAATGTCAGAAAAATGTCGAATTTGAATGCAATATTGTGAAACATTTTCAAGGGGAAGCTAAACATGTTTTGGTTTTAAAAGTTTCTAAAACTTGTATTGTTTATGTTTATTAAAAAACATCTCCGCCGGAAGGTGTACTTTTAACGCAATCTTTAATTCCGTAATGCCCCTATAAAATGTTAATTTTTCTCAAGAACTTTCTCGAAGCCGTTTAATTAATTAGAATAAATTCCTAGCAAAATCAGTTTTGTATGGGAAACTAACTTTTTTTTACTTCCCTTCTCGATCCGACGTTTTTAAAGGGGCGAACCTGTCGGCGGAAAATATAACCTAGCCGAATTGAGTGATTTTATGAGTAGTTCCAGTTTTTGCCGCAAATTTATATTATTTTTCGCTCTTAAAATGTATCGGTTCAATTTTATGTGAGTTTCCTGTCTAGTCTATTTTTTTTGTGAAAATCGTGAAGCTAGCGTATTTATTTAAATTCAGACGAAGCTGCCATTTCGAACGGATGAAAATAGAACTACAACAGTATTCGATAGACATTTGATTTTTTCTAATGTGAATAATTCATACTTGTATTCCGCACCGCTAGAAGTCTCCCGTAAAGTTTTGGCAAACATATTGATAACGATGAAAAATGTTTCCCCTAACAAAAAAGAAACAAAAGCTAGTGGCTGGAAAATAATCGACTCTTCGAAGGATTGTGAACTTTGAAGCGTTCCAAAATAGCGAGCGCTAATGTCCATTCTCGCGTGTCAGCCGAAGGGACAATTCTAGACTTCGAGCCAAAGTGAACCTTGAGGTTGGTGAAACGCGAGGGGCGGTGAGGTCGATTTTCGCATCAAGGAAAAAGTGAGTTTTTTGAAAAACCAAGCAATACTATATAACTAGCTTATGCCTGTTGCAAATGCAACTAACGGGTTAAAACTAACTTGACTTACTAACTGACAGAAAAAAAATCATAGTAAGCGGGTAGGTACCTACGGTTAAACTACAAATATATATAAAGCCGCCCACAGGGCCTAGCAGCAAAAATCTGCCATACGTTAGTATATACACACCATTGTAGGCATGCACACATCAAATCCCCAAAGTTTCATCGCAATCGCATGAACGGTTTAGCAATGCGTAATTTCATGATGCCAGAGCTCACTTTTGTATACAGAAATCGTCGTGGGCATTCACACATCAAATCTACAAATTTTCATCGCAATCGGATGAATGGTTTAGCACCGCTTAGCGGTTAAACACACAACTATGTATAAAGCCGCCCGCAGGACCTAGCAGCAAAAACCTGCCATACGTTAGTAAATAAACACCATTGTAGACATGCACACGTCAAATCCCCAAAGTTTCATCGCAATCGGATGAATGGTTTAGCAATGCGTGATTTCATGATGCCAGAGCTCACTTTTGTATACAGAAACCGTCGTGGGCATGTACACATCAAATCCTCAAATTTTCATCGCAATCGGATAAATGGTTTAGCAACGCTTAGCGGTTAAACATACAACTATGTATAAAGCCGTCCGCAGGACCTAGCAGCAAAAACCTGATATACGTTAGTATATAAACACCATTGTAGAAATGCACACGTCAAATCCCCAAAGTTTCATCACAATCGGATGAACGGTTTAGCAATGCGTAATTTCGTGTTGCCAGAGCTCACTATTGTATACAGGAACCAGGAATCCCCCCCCCCCTTCCTCACCAGCGTCCTCTTCCCCTTTCCACTCCGCCTCCCACACCTTCCCTCAGCCCACTTCACTCCTAGGCTTCTCCGTATCGTAAACCCCCTCCCGAGTTCCCCTCCCCCCTCCCAGGCTCCCCTCCCCCCTTCCTGTTTCCACCCCCCCCCCAGCTGCCGCATTACATACACTAATTCCCGGTATATTTATTTTTCAAACAGCTCGCGCACCACCTATAATTTTTTTTTTACAAATTTCGTAATGCCAGAACTCACCAGTAATTTTATACAAACCTTGTACTAACAATAACGATCACAACAAAAAAAGAATTTTTCAATTTGTTGCAGTCCTTCGGAAGTTATGAGCGTACGTACATTTTCATACAAATTTTATAATGCCAGAACTCACCAGTAGTTTTACTGCTTAAAATAAAGCGCTATATGAATTTAATACTTTAAAAAAAATATTCCGTTCAACTTCGAGTAATTTCATTGTAAAATTAGAAAACTAATACGTATGCAATATCGTCGAATGATATCGAGTGTTTATGTGCAGGTAGGAACCTACTTATATTCTGAGTATAGGTACTTGCATACATACGTAAAAAAGAACTCATATTTAGGCTAGGTTGTTTAACGAAATTAAAAATTCTTCAATTTTTCAAGTCAATTTTAACGTTCTGTAAAAGTTCGGTTCGAATTCTATTCAAGTTCTGTAATTATTTCAGTTTTGTGATGCAACTGGCATTTACTGATAAAAAAACAGAACTTACACAGAAAGTGAAAATGAACTTTAAAAAATTGTTAAATTATTCAGTATCGTGGAAACAACATTACCTTAGTAAATTAAATTGCATCAAAAACCTAAATAATTGTCCAACTACCCATTCCGGTAGGTACCGGCGCATCTCCTTACAAAATTCCGGCAATGGTTTTGCTTTTTTCATCATATTTGCAATACTACCGAGATAAGTAGGTACCTACCCTGAATTAATAACATAATTTGTACTGGCCGGTTAATATCCACCCTACTGAAGGGAATCTATGGACACGTATTTTCTTGTTTTTTTTGGAAAATTTTATAGGTTTTTCGGAGACCCTGAAATTTTTTACACGGAAAGGACACAAAATTTTGGTGTTAAAAGTTGCCTTATATTGCCGGGTACCGAATTTTTCAAAAACATCTAACCGGGGATCGTTTTTTCGGCTGCAATGCCGTTTCCCGAAAAACAACAACCCAAACCGCTGAGAGATCCGTTTTGTTTTGACATCTCGGATAACTGACCTGTCTCAACATTCTCTCTAGTATTTTCCATTGCATCGAAACTAAGGCCTAATTTGTGGTTTTTTTTTTAATGCGAACCTGTCGGCGGGAACTATAACTGAGCCGAATTGGTTGATTTAATGAGTAGTTCCAGTTTTCGCCGCAAATTTATATAATTTTCGCTCTTAAAATGTGTCAGTTCAATTTTATGTGAGTTTCCTGTCTAGTCTATTTTTTTGTGAAAATCGTGAAGCTAGCGTATTTATTTAAATTCAGACGAAGCTGCCATTTCGAACGGATGAAAATAGAACTACAACAGTATTCGATAGACATTTGATTTTTTCTAATGTGAATAATCCATACTTGTATTCCGCACCGCTAGAAGTCTCCCGTAAAGTTTTGGCAAACATATTGATAACGATGAAAAATGTTTCCCCTATCAAAAAAAAAAACAACTGCTAGTGGCTGGAAAATAATCGACTCTTCGAAGGATTGTGAACTTTGAAGCGTTCCAAAATAGCGAGCGCTAATGTCCATTCTCGCGTGTCAGCCGTCGGGACAATTTCCTTTGAACAAAATTGAACCTTGAGGTGTGCGAAACTCGAGGATCGGAGAGGTCGTTTTGGCGTGCCAGCGGCATTTTTGCGTCGCCAAGCCAAAGTGAACCTTGAGGTTGGTGAAACGCGAGGGGCGGTGCGGTCGATTTTCCCGTCAAGCGAAAAGTGAGTTTTTTGAAAAACCAAACAATACTATATAATATATATATATATATATATATATATATATTATGTTGGTAATCTGACACTTGTATTTCGTATTGAATACTTATACGGGCTATACTAATGTATGAAATTTACGAGCTGTTACCGAATCCAACTTCTTCGAATACATTAATAATAAATGTCACTGCTATATAAATCTATGTTGTTTGGACAGAAACAATAAAACCTATAATATGCCTTTATTAGCACGGTTTTTTGTTTATTTTATTACCACCTCAACATATGAGTATTATAAAACATTGTGGTGTGACTTCATGCAATTGAATGTGAATAATTTGGCTCTGTAACTTAATTGTTACAAGCCTTCGTTGTTTTAAGTTCGTTGTTTTTAGTAAAAGCCCCCCATTTTCACCGATTACACGCTATTACCCATCTGAAGCCAATAGTTCACTTGTGGTCGTTTGTTACTTTCCCAGCATGGGAGCATAGTCTCGGTGCATGAAGATGAAATAAGTATTAAACAATCATGATTTTTAACTGCCATGATTTCGATCTTTAACTGCCATGATTTCGCCATATTGTAAAAAGAGGACATTTTTATTAATAGTTCCTAACTTTAGCTGAATATACCTATTTATCTACCGCAAATATGTGCAGATCTTGAGATAAATTTATGAAAACCCAAACATTATTAAGTCAACCAAAATTGCTAAGCTATCAGTTATTCTGACGGATTCATTTCAACATACGATCTCGTGTTTATATTTCTGATGCAATGCTTGTTACTGCCTAAAATGAAACTAAACCTTTAATATATGGACATAGTTTTACTATAAATAAAAATAATATGCTAAAATGTTCCTCTGGCTCGAAAATCCAATTCAGTTATGTTACGTAAGACATGTTTCGAGTACTGGGAGCAGGTGCGTGTCCTTCAATTCTTTTTTATTTTATTTGAGAAACATTAAAGTTAGTCTAATAAAAAAAGGCAATCCATCAAACAAAGCCATAGCAATCCGATATTTCGGCGTACGTTTACGACTCGACGAACTCGACGGACTTACGAACCAACATTTTGACCTGTGATGTATTTTTTATCATAAGCTCTTACCAACAAAGTTTTTTGTAAAATAAACTTAAGTAGGCAGGTTAATTTCGGTTCGTTGGCCTAAAGTTAAGCGCGTAGGATGAAAAGGTAAGTACCAATTAAATGTATTTTTAGTATTCATTAACAGCTTAGTTTTAATCGGTCTATAGTCAGAGAGCCTTTAAAATTACATAATAAACACATGTCTACAATATTGTTAGATTTACATTACTAATTATAAATAAAATTAATTCTTCTAGAATAAAATAGTATTTCAAATCTTTAATCGACCAATTTTCATATATCGTAAGATATATATTCCTAGTTACATACTTTTTTTCATTTTGCAAGGGCCAGTTCAGGCTTGACGGAATATAATTTAACATGGGCGTTCTAATTATACCCAATAGTTTTCAATATATTGATTGAGATTTAATTCATGGAAAACTTTCTCGACTCAGATATTAAACCGATAGTCGAAATTTGAAATTCCGTAAAGGACAATGAATCAAAAAATGAGTTAAGTATGTTATTTTTTTATTTGTTTTCCACCGTTTTCTCTCTCTTTCGATCTGTGTTGTCGAAATATTTATAGGAAAATAAGTGCACCTTTACGTCTTAAGCGGATTTTTATCTAAAAAAATTAAATATATCATAATTGTAGGTCTTAAAAAAAGACATATTTTTTTGAAAATATTAAAACAATATCTTTTTGCTCTCTTGAACAATCAACATTTTTTCCTTTACAGCTATTCAATTTTCCTTTATCGAAATAATTGAACACAGTGGTACGAGGCGTGTTGCCACGTATTAGAAATATCATATTCATTCATTGATTGCAGAAAATAACACATTATTACGATCACTCTCCTAAACCTAGGTAGTTTTCAATTCTGATGTTGGCTGCATTTTTACAACAAATGGACAATTATTTTTTTTATTAATTTAAAAGTGAAAAGAAAATGGAGGAGTTATCTTCTAGTAGAGGAATTGTACCCACGAAACCTGGGTTATAAATGTAACTTGACACATTTTTGCACTCAGATAACAATATTAGGGATAGCTTTGGAGCGTATTCAGGAATATCAGAATCACGTGTGGGTCATTTTGATGGCCATCTGCTGATGAATACTCCAATATTGTCCGAAATATTGGAGGAGGAAGCATATTTGTTTTCAAAGTATGTAGTAGTTGACTAGTTATACAGTATACATTATGGTGTAGGTACTAGTTGATTGTTTACAAAGTTGGCTAAATTCCAACTAGCTCAACTGCTCAACGGCCTTTGTAAACAATTGAAACAATTCCCTGGGTGTATTTACCTCCAACAAAAAGTAACAAGAAGTTAGTATGGAATTATGCGGGTAGGTGTCTACCCAATGTTAGGTCGCGTCGACCTAAGAGTAATGGGTGACCACAATGCTGCGGTTTAATTCACTTTACTCGGGAATTAACGTTAGTTGTTTTAAAGGAATGCTTGCGCTTTTCCTTTTTGTTGTTTTACTTTGACTTCTTTTTCTTATGGATTGTTTCGTGCGTTGGCTTGTGACCCCGAGGCTTCGTTATGATGAGTTTACGTGTTGATTAGAATGGTGAGAAGAGACTTATTATTTTATTTTACTTGAATTATTTGAGAAAGTGGACGGATCTGGGTAATGATACCACGGATGCCTGAAATTTAATTGATGAAGAAGATCCTGTACGTGATCCTGAACAAATGGTCCTGATGAAGGAATGCAGAAGATCCAGACAGTGTGAATCGTGTGAGAAAATCCGGAAATAATGCAGAACCGTTTTAAGTACAGAGAATAAGGAAGATAAAGGAAAAGATGTTATGGACATGAAGAGCTGATAATCGTAGAAAGGAGTGTTAGTTGAATAACATATAACGCGAAAGTATTCAGGATGCCTCAGAAATTCATGCCATTAACAAATAAATCAAATGCTTCAGATAATCATATCAAAAGTTAAAATAAACTAATCATATCAAAGTTAAAATAAACTAGTCCCAGCGAGAGTTCGTAAGAACGTCATCGAAGTTCATCCTTTTCCTTTCCACGCGTCTTATTTGGAAACGAAAAAGACCTGGAAGATCTAGACTCTAGAGTCTAGACTATAGGTTCTCTACGTGGGCGATTACGCCCCTTTGTGGACGTTTCAAACTTTCAGGGGGGGTGGGGGGTGCGTTAGAAGACCAAGAGAAAATTAGGAGGCGTTTCAGACTTTCAGGGGGGCGGTAGAAAACTCAGAGAAAATTCAAGTCAGAAACGTCAAGATGGCACAGTGAGGGCGTGTGGAGGCAAAAAAATATGGACTAAAAAAGAAAAAAAAACACGCAAATCACGTACAAACGAGCATTATTATTATTATTGATAATTGACACTATATCATGAATACAAAAAGGAAGCAGGTAGCAACCCGGTACTTAAAATACAAAAGAATTGAATAAAATTAATTCTTCTACATTAAAACAGTATTTCACATGTTTAATTGACAAATTTTCATAAATCGTAGATATATATTCCTAGTTATATACTTTTTTTCATTTTGAAAGGGCCAGTTCAGTTCTGACGGAATATAATTTAACATAGGCTTTCTGATTATACCCAATAGTTCTCAATATATTGATTTAAATTTAATTTAACTTATTAAACAAGGAGTTACAACAAATAGCATAGGTGTTATAGGTATAATATATATATAAAAGTAACGAAGGTAGATATAATCCGTTGTTAGTTGGTATAGTAGGTAAGTTGTTGAAGAAATTGTTACTACGAAAAGTATTTATCAGTGAGGGGATTGTTTTTTTTAAATAATCTTTATATGTATTTCTTGTAAAGACTAGTATGAGCCTACAAAGAGAATTCTTTGCATTTTGAATTAATTTGTTTTACCATGCATTTAAGCAAAAGATCGCATGAAAATTCGTATCTGCTTATTGTATAACGCAATGATGTGTAAGAACGTCTTGGGCAAACATTTCCTTAATAATTATTCCTCAGTATAATTCTACACGTCCAGAGATCATTAAATTACCTGGTGAGGCTAATATTGCGTAGCAGCGCGGCAGCAGGTAATGGGACTTTATGCAACATTTACCTGCTCGGTAAACACACCAATTGCACCTTTAACAAACTGCACTGAACTGCAGTTATTCGCTTTCCT
The DNA here is from genome assembly GCA_917563855.2 of Limnephilus lunatus. Classification (NCBI taxonomy): domain Eukaryota; kingdom Metazoa; phylum Arthropoda; class Insecta; order Trichoptera; family Limnephilidae; genus Limnephilus; species Limnephilus lunatus. Next base: position 28,438,318 of record OU830592.1, on the reverse strand, counting down.
GTAGAATTAAGTTCGAGCTATGCTCAATTGAAAACGAGAAGTGGGTACTAGCAGTAGACGGAGAGCATCAAAACTTCCTGGAATTGGTCAATGAAGCGGAATAAATTTGTGTAGGCGTTTTGTCAGAAGTTTGGAGAACGAAATAAAGACGACTACACGTTAAACAAGGTAGAGTTTTTTCATGGTAATACCACACAAGAGCCCCAGCTGCTCCCGTCTGGAGCCAGTGAGTAGGAGATGGAAAAAGGAAGGTAGGGAAGTACTTGGCTATTTAGATCTCGTCACCAAATTGGGCTAAAGCCATTTCAACCAACGTTTCAATTCTGAATGGTGGTCTTACACCAGGGCGATGCTGAGAGTATCTTCCACTGTGGGACGTGCGGGTCGTGCCGCAAATATACTACATACATCTATTTTAAATTATTATCAATTGCGAATAACACAAATTAGCTAAAAAAAAATATTTGCGCAGGTAGGTTTTTGTAGGTGCATTAAAGAAAGCTCCGTCTGAGCTGATTTTAAATATTTACTAATACTTAATAATAACTACATAATAGTAATAATTGCGAATAACACAAATTAGCCAAAAAAAATTATTTGCGCAGGTATGTTTTTGTAGGTGCATTAAAGAAAGCTCCGTCTGAGCTGATTTTAAATATTTACTAATACTTAATAATAACTACATAATAGTAATATTAATAATTTGGCATTCTCAGAATATAAAAATATTACCATTTGTTATTTCGGCTACTGGCATTATACCTAGATGTCTCATTCAAAATTAAGGCGTATTAGATTTGTCAGATATATAAAAATGCAAAAATTAAGTCATTTTAAATACATGTAGGATTACGAAAGATTTTTTAAATATTTATATTGAGGGATCAGTAGGATTAATAGGTCCAGTTATGATTTCATCGGAGCCGAACCCTCCTGATATGAAAATATCTGGAGTCGGTGAATTATTTTCTTATTATGTTTCTGATGGATTGACGTATTGTTCTTGTATTGTTTTGTATTTATTATACTTATATAGTGCACTTACATTGATATACTTACTAGATAGATAATCATTTGTGGAAAAGTGTGTGGAAGGGTTTAGTCTTTCATTTGGGAAAGATTTAACCCGGACATAAAATCTGGAGCACCGTTAAAAAATAACTGCATAATTTTCCTCGCGCCTCTTTTTGAAAAATCACATAAGGTCTTTATTTGGTGTTGTGATAATACTAAAATATTCGGTCTTATGTATACGAAAACCTCACATTTAAAAGAAGGTTATTGAAGTCGCTGGGAACATTTATGTTCTGTCAACTGAGCTGTCGCACCAAATTCAGAACTTCACGACTTCCCAACAAAATATTTAATGGAAAACATTCATCGAAATTCACAAATCTAATATTATTTGTAGTAGGTTCTTAAGAGGAATACACAAGCCAAAAATGTGTATATATTGTTAACTAACTAACTAACCGTCACGCCGTTTCTCCACAGGGGTAGGCAGAGAGGACGGACCGCCAAACAACTCGGTCCTGGCACACACTCTTCGCCTCGTTCATGTTCATATATCGTCTCAGAAATGCTCTTCTATTTTCCCGGTCATGACATGGCATGACTCAAGTATCTGATACACTTGGTCGTGCCATGTCTTCCTCGGGCGTCCCCGACTTCTTCTACCATTCACATTTGCGTCATATATTCTTCTTACACACCTTTCCTCGTTCATCGCTCTACTTGCCCAAACCATCTAAGCGTCCCTTTCTTAATCTTACTCATTACGCTTTGCGAATCTCCACTTTTCTCACACGATCGTAGATGGTTTTACCACGCCATACGCCTCAGGGACCTCATTTCTACAGCATTAATTCTACTTTCATCCTTCCTCCGCCAGTTCGATGCCTCACTGTCATACATTAGGGTAGATACCAGCACTCTATTGTGAACGACTAGCTTCGCTCCTTTGGATAGTTTTTTTTGTTGGCGCCAACGGCGTACGGTCCTCCATTGATGGATTTACCTGCATTTACTCTTTTTTCAATATCTCTTGTCAGCCTTCCCATCCATAAACATACTTCCAAAATATGCAAACTCATCCACCTGCTCCAAGTATTCATCATTCACAACTATATTGCACATTATTTTCATACTCTCTCTTTCCAATACCATGTCTTTAGACTTACTTACATTCATCCATCTTCCTCATTCCTCAACATTTGTCCACCTTTCGATTTTATCGCTTTCATGCTTCCGTTTTTTGGACCACTCCGGGAGCTTTTGTGTATATTGCTTATATTCTTGGTGCAATTTAACCTTTTATTGGATAAACAACACCTAGGTCACCCCTCGCTACGTTGGTGACTTAGCAGGAATGCCTGGGTTCATGGGATGAAGTCTGTCTAGGTCTTGGTGGCGGACAGACTGGTTGAGGGAGGCCTTTTAAGGTCTCCAGCCGGACTCTCTCGCATCTTGCACCGCTGATTCATACGTTCATCACTCCTGTACATGTACACCCCCAGATTCCAACCCACCCCTCATAGGAACTGAGGGGAGTTTCGGAGTATTGGAGCTAATGTCAAAAATATATATGTCTGTATCCTCACGAATATAATAAAGAAAAGGTCGATTTTAGCGTAGCGGGTTATATTTATTTTATGAATCAAGGGAAACGGTCATAATATAATCTTGGCCATAAAATTGTATTTTTTAAAGGTTCTTTCATACAGATATTTCTGATGAAAAAATATTGTTTTAGTAGTTTACGTATATATTTCAATTTGGGAGGTGGGTATGGGTACCGCCACCCTGGTAACCTTTATTGGATAACCAAAATCTCTGCAATAGGTCACCCCAAGTGGTTCGCTACGTTTGGTGACTAAGCTGGGGTCCCCGGGTTCATGAGGTGAGGTTTGTCTAGGTATTGGAGGCGGATGACCAGGACACACTGAACCCCAGATTCTTACCCACCCCTTAACCCCTTTTCCTTCCCAGAACTCTCCTCTCCTTTCTTTCCATAAAACTTCTCCACACAGCATCTCTAGAGATAACATAGGCCCTGAGAGAAATTATTTTCCTCAGGGCCTTCTGTGTGGACCTCATCTAAAAAATATACATACATTATTTTTTTTCATAACCTAATCAATAATTTTATTATAATTTAACAAGCGAGATGAAAGAAAAAAACTTAATGTTATCCAAAGTGTATTTTTTTAGTTTTATCTTGTAAACCGATTAATTGTAAAGATTAATCGAAAATAGTGATTTGTATCCACAAAGCGATGCAAAACTAGCCACGACGGCTGGTCATACTATTTACCATACCATTACATAATTACCAAACTATTTACCATAAATCTGGTCACCAAAAAAGTTGCATTACTTATTTATGTCTCAACATTTTGAGGATGTTTTCAGGAAAAATTTCAGCTCTACCTATATGAGTATGATTTAAAATCCATTCAGTGCAATTTATTCCAGAAAACAGCAATATAGAGCAGACTTTCAAATTTGCACATCTAATATTCAATTTCCTAAGTAAAAGCTGCTGCAAGGCACTTTTAAGATTGGTTATAAGTTATAAGTCATAATGTACGTGAAATTGAGGTGAAGCAATCGAAATAAAGCTGCACACGGGGAGTTTTTAAACAGTATTAACGATTTACCCATGGGGTGATAACGTTTAAATAAATTTATTTATTAAGGTGAATTGCAACAATAATCATCTCATATTCGTTTCTGAGCTGTGAAAAATTTGACTCTGGACTTGGAGATAGAGGTTTCAAAACCCTGAGGGAGCAATTAAAATGAATGCATTTAAAAAAATAAACTAAACAAGTTATATATTAAATTTAAGAAGTGTACAGCTACTTAATATTAACACATCGTTGCAGATTAAAAGAGAAAACTTCTTTAGCATCGTTGTGATTTGAAACTCAATGAAACGAAAAATAGCGACACTAAAAGAGACAAACACGTACATCTACAGGATTTAGTCCGCGAAAGAATGATATGGTATGATCGGTTTCCTCTTTGTGCGGTGCTTGCATACTCTGTTTTTTTTTTAAATTGGTTAACTTTGTTTAGAGACCAGATACTTCTCTAACCCATCTCCTACCCTCCACCACTTGAAAGGCCTCAGTACATCCCCCAAACACAGGATCCATAATACTGACTGAATTCGGGTATTCTCTATCATATAAAAACGAATTAATATAAAAAAATTCTTTTCTTTATCAAAACAACAGAAATGCCCTCTTTGGTATCATAACTCAAAAGTTAGTAAAAAAGAAACTCTCTCTTTTGTACTATATTTATCCGTTTACAAAAGAATTTTTTAACATTCAATAGCTAATATCGTCATGTCCGCTTCGAAAGCAAGAGCAGTTAGCATGCTTAAAGTAACTACTAATTCTTGTATGGGCAAAAAATATACAGTCCGGAGAGCTTTTTGAGTTGGTATTACAAAAAATGCATTAGTTTGCCAAGGGTCTCCTTTCTCCACCCACATCTTCCAGTAGGCTGAAGAAGCCCTCGTTTCCACTACTACACTAAATCTACTGGATATATCGAGGATACGTTATGTCTTTCTTATTATGGTTATTATGAAAGTCAGCTTATATTTCAGAAAAGGAAGTTCCTAAAGTGGTATTGGCGAAAACGAACCTCATGGCTGAGTAATATTCTCGTGTAGGTAGGTATTCCTTGCTGCAGTATCAACGGTTAGCATATCCATGATCTAAAATTGGAGTAATCGATCATGTAATGCAAAAGAACCATAAATCCAAAATTAAAAATTAAAAAATATTGTAAAAATCAGAAACAAATTTATTGAAATGTTTCTAAATATTTAGAATCTATAGTGAATACTGAATAAAATTATTAAACATACTCATTTCGATTAGCCGTGCGTTTGTTAGTGCTGCTTGAAATCTTGTTTACACATTTACTTTAATATAAGTGTCACTTTCAACATTTGAATCAATTGTATGGAGAATTCAGACAAGCTGTAAAGCACCTATCTATATTTATTTATTTTTCATTATTATTTAAAAATTGGAACTGAAAAAAAATCAAAACAAATTGATTTGCGGATTTTTCTGCTTTTGTTATTCTATAATCGAACTACGAAGAACAAGAAGGACGAGCACACGTTTCACATTTGGAAGCTTTTTAGATCTTCATATTTTTATGATGACTATTTAAGGAGTGTAGCAAATACCAGGCAATATTTTTTTCCTTCAATAAAAACGTTTTACCCCACGTCTACAAAGAAAACCCCATTTTTCCTTTTCCACATTTTTGTCATGCAACATGCGTTCGTATTTTATTTATTAGAATCCACATAAAGAAAAGTAAGAACATTATAAAATTTATATTCATTGATGTAATGTTTGTGCGGTGTCCTTCTACCTATATATAATACTTGTATATTTGCACCAACTTGCCCCTATCCCCCGGCCAACTCGCCCAGACGCCCCCAGGCCCCCCAATTCGCAGCAATACCTAGCGACACCGAGACGCCCGCGACGCGACGCCTGCTCTTGTGATTCCGTTCACCGCCTTGGAAATATATTATGATTTATTTTCTTCTGGTTTTGAAGGATTGCATTTATGTTGAAATACCCACAATAAAATGGGGAATATGTTTGGATTTTATTTTTTAAACCTTGTAGGCTTACCGGTGGGACAATGGTTTTGTTTTTGCTTATTAAGTTTTACTTACACGTAATAAATTTCAAAAATATAAAGTGTATTTTTTTATATGAATACCTCACAAGAGTCCCAGTTGCTCTCGTTTGGAGCCAGTAGGTCTATTGCATCCCCAATTGGGGTATGTTGTGAGGTTGAAGGTAGTGAGAAAGGGAAGGAGATGGGGAAGAGGAAGGTAGGGAAGTACCTGACTTTCAGATCTGGTTACCAAACACGGCTAAAGCCATTTCAAGCAACGTTTCAATTCTGAATGTTGGTCTTACACCAGAGTATCCAATAGTATCTTCCACTATACTAAAGTAATAATAAATAAATTTTAAAAACACTTTAATGGCGTTAACATTTTTAAAGATCACGGATCACTCCCTCTTTCTCATAAACGAGGCATGTAAAAGAAAGAGAGGATACAGCAGAGCTCACTGCGACAGGTTCATAATATTATCTACATTTTTCGGTTCGTCGGTTTTTTTTCGTTGTTTTGGTATTTTTGATTTATTTTACTTAAAACACCAGTTTGGCAATGCCTTCGCAAGGCGAAACAGTTTTCACAACGCCTTGTAATTTTACTAAGCGTAGCATCAAATATCGCATGTGGACTGTTGATCTATATCTTCCAAATCATATTAGCTCCTAATATTAATTGTGTAAAAGAGCATGGAAACCTTTTTAATAAGTTTTCATTTTATTATTAGAGTAGTTTGATTTACCTAACTCGAAATCATTTTAAGCTTTTTGGACAGAATTGTATTTAATAACACTGTGAACTTAGCTACGGGACGATTCAGACACAAATAACGCAATTACGGCGTCGAGGCGTGCCGTCTCGGCGGAGGCTGTACTTGCAAACTAAGCCATGCTTCAGGCTGTGGAAGGGATGATGCATTGATATACAATTCACAGGAATGAACAATTCACCAACAAACCTCAACTAAAAATATAAATATGCCATAATTGTTTATTTAACAAAAACCACAGAATGGGATGTATTAAAAAATGTGTATAGAACAGGATCTGTCTACGAATTCACATTCTGAAACAATAAATTACGTTTAAATATTAATAAATTTGCAACGTTAAATAGAAATACTAACCTGAATATGCAGTGACAGTTTACATTTACTTTTTAAGACTAAAAGGGAGGTAATTATTTAATGAAATCTTTAGTCATATTTCAACCATTTTATTTTCTCAAAGGTTGAACGGAATAAATTAAATGCGTCTTAAATGATATTAGATCTAAGATTAAGTCTATGAATAGCGTATACGACTTCTTTCATTTCTAAGAGCTTCGTTAGTTCAATCCGTTCATTAAATAAACCAGTAATTCTGCATAACGAACAACATTATTAAAAAATACGTTTTTTGACGGTCAACTGAAATTTATGAAATTATTAAAATGCATCAATCTTCGGTCGAAATATCTGTAACAATCGTTGACCGTGCTCCCAAATATCGATAGATAGAAATAAAACGCATCATACACCTACTTGATTATTAGGCATACCTAGTATACAATAGAAATAAAATGTTAAAAACGGTGTACGGTGACTAGACCTGAATGGCCAAGGGGGTACTTTCCATCCTTTCTTTTACACATATCCTTTCCTTCCCCACTCCCTTCTGCCTCAATCATACCCCAAATGGGGTTTCTATAATCCTTCTGGCTCATAGTCAGTTGGTAGCAGTCGCGATTATTCTGCGGAGAAAATAAAACCGTTTTCATTGTCTTTTCCGAGGGCATATCTAGTTAGTTCTTTGACTGCTTAGTAGAAACGAGAAAAAAATGTACCACGTGTAGGCAGAGGTTATTAATGACCGGTTTGAAAAGAAAAGGAAAAGTGAATAGGCTTATGTTTTAAGTGTCTTTCGGATGGAATCGTAGACAAGTGAAATAAATCATCTGAATATTGTATTCGGCTCAAATACCGCAAGAAAAACTTGAATGGATGTTAGAAGATTTTCTCGACTCAACATTACACTTACGGCCACTGTGGTAAGTCGGTAAATGTACTGAATTAAGGTCCGGGAGTACATTTGATTTAATTAAGAAAAATTAATAATTTTGAGAAAATTTATTTTAGTTTTGAAAAATTCTGTTTGTAAACTTGTTTCTCCATTCCGTTTCCGTTTCAAAATGGTGAACGTTTTAATGGTAAAATATAGAATATTTTTTCAAATTCGGAATCATGGTGTTTATTCATTTTTTTTTCAATTTTATGGTACCCACCTATAATATATAAATCTACGATTATATTTTGTTTTATTATATTATTAAACTATATTAGCTACAATGAATCACTTAGCTTAAACATGTTCATCCACCTGAATGTGAATCGATCAATTATCAAATTCATAAATGATTGTTACGGGCAAATGCCAACTTCGGCAAAACAGATTAAATTGTGCAGCCATTGCAATTTGTTAATGATATCTTCACTGATCATACCCAAAATTTTGCATCCGATGTTCACGAACCTGATCCACTGAATAATATATCTATAAACTCAATTACAATCAATGACGACATCACCTACAAGTATCTTTCATCCATTGACATTAACAAAGGACCCGGTTTAGATAGTTTGCCTGGTATCTTCATACGTAACTGTAGTAAATATATCACTCCTCCGGTCAGTGCAATTTTCAAAAAATCATTAAGTGAAGGAACTTTTCCTCATAAGTGGAAGTCTGCCGTAATAACTCCGATTTTTAAAAAGGGCGACAAACATGACGTTACAAACTATAGACCTATCTCTCAACTTCCCATCTTAAGTAAAATTCTCGAAAAAATCGTTTACGACCAACTTTACCCGACTATCACAACAATAATTACACAGAACCAACACGGATTCATGAAAAATCGGTCTACAACATCTAACCTGGCCCTTTTCGTCAACTATTTGCACAGCAATATGGACGAAAGGGTGCAGGTCGATGCTATGTATACCGACTTTTCAAAGGCCTTCGACCGCGTTATCCACTCAATTCTGTTAAATAAACTCACTCGTCTTGGAATACACGGTGACTTGTTTAGATGGATTAAATCATACATCAGCAATCGTAGTCAAGTTATCTCAATAAATGGAGTTTTATCCAAAATTATCAAAGCAACCTCGGGTGTCCCTCAGGGTTCCCATCTTGGTCCGCTCCTCTTTAATATATACATAAATGACATAGGCTCATGCTTCCATCACTCTAAATTTTTAATGTATGCAGATGATATGAAAATTTATAAAACGGTTCGCTCTCTATCGGACTGTAAAGAGCTACAAAGTGACTTAGATAGGCTCTGCAACTATTGCACAGCTAACTACTTGGATCTCAATGTTTCTAAATGCCACACTATGTCCTTTACTAGAAACAAGCATATAATTAACTTCCGCTATTCACTCTGCGATGAACCCGTGATCTCAAAAAATGAATGTAAGGACCTAGGAGTATATTTAGACAGTAAACTTATATTTAATACGCACATTGATTCAATCACTGATAAATCCTACAAAATGTTGGGTTTCATACTACGTCTGAGTAAATTATTTAAAAATCCAAATACGCTAGTAATGCTTTACTCCTCACTAGTCAGAAGTACACTGGAATTTGCATCGCCTGTCTGGAATCCCAAATACACCCAATACGTCAATAATATAGAGCGCATACAAAATAAATTTATTAAGTATCTCGGTTATAAATACAACAATAATTATATCTGCACTCTCCAATCCCTGAAATCCAGGCGAACGGTAGCCGACATGACATTTCTCCATAAAATAATACATAACGAAATAGACTGCCCAGAACTCCTATCCCAAATAAATTTTAACATCCCATCTAAAAGAACTCGCCACACCAACCTTTTTTACACAACCAGTAATAATACGAACGCTGCAGCCAACTCCCCCATATCCCGCATCCTTCAAAGATTCAACTCAATTCAAACAAGTACAAATATCGACATATTTTTTGATTCCCTTCCTTTATTTAAGAAAAACATTTCTAGCACACTGAACTTGCACACATAACACACACATCCACACACACACACACACACACACACCCTTACCCCTCTCCCTCAATAATTTATTAATTAAATATAGGTAAAATGCATCATTTGTCACATAAAAACATATACTATATAATAGCGACATGTCATTGGTACCAATTATTGTATTAACTCTATAACTTGTAACTACTTTCTAATATGTAATAATGTACTGTTTGTTTCTGCAAAATAAAAATAAAATAAAAATAAAAAATAAAATATCATAATGGTGCAGTTGTTTTGTTTGGATAAAAAACATTATACTGAATATCGAAATGTTTTAAAGTACCTAATTATGAAATAAAATTATTATGATCTCTAATGACTTGGATAAAGGTCATGTTTTAAAATACGTTGTTAGGTAAATGGGAATGCTTCCCTTTTTTTAAATGATTAGGTTAAAAAAACAATAAAAATTTTAAAAATTAAATTAAAAGCATATTTTATTTAGCTATAAAACTTTCACATTTCACACCTAGTGTAATCTATTCTAAAACTATCTACTTACTAAAGTTTGAACTTCACAACATTCAGACATAACCCACGAAAAACTGCAAGACTTAGCGTACTTCATATTTAATGCAATATCTACAGATCTACACCAAATTTATTACAAAATACGTTACTAAGAATAATAATAATATTGTTTAAAAAACACACCCACACAATATAACGAAATTAATATTCAATACAAAATGATTAAATTATTATTGGTTCGTTCATTCAACATAAAAGTTTTTTTAATAATTTTCTTGAAATAATAAACGCTTCGGTACGACTAGGTTTTTTTTTTAACGTTTTTTAGTAAATATATATCAAAAATGTTAAATGTTTTTTATTATTCACTATAATTTTATATTCATTGCAATTTTAGGATCAATAATTATGAATGCTATTCAGCTTAAAAACGCAGACCCATCAAAAATCAGGAAATCTGATTTTTTTAAAGATTAACCGTAAAAAAATTAAACAAAAGAAGTATGCTCTTCAAATATGGAAATTAAATAATTTTCTGGTAAAACATTGTTATATATAGCAGGTACCTACTTAATCGCTTGTCTCAATTCTTCACAGAATCAGTTCCAATTTTGAAAATTACTAACGCACAGCACTGACAACCAAAATCAGTATGTTTGATTACTTATTAATAAATTAGTTTTTAAATGAATCATCCAAAAAATCGTGAAAGAGATCGTGAATGGCCTGCTTTACAAAATATATTATATTTCGTTAGAAAGCAAGTAAATAATTTTCCTCATACCCAATCCAATCTTCAGTCAATTAGTCATCGTTAGGTTGTCGATTTCCCGATTTTGGAAAGTCAATTTTCAATTTCCCGACTAATTCCCCGTACAGCCTTCCTGACTGCTAGTTCCATATCCGCTCAGAAATAAAGTCCCGGGCAATTCATGCATGTTGATGTTACAGAGTTCTGCATGTGTACAGTGTACCTACATGTACACTCCATGATGTGAACCTTACCTTAGAGATAATTTTCACATCACCTTGAGTTGCCATATTCCTGAAAAGATGACACAAATCAAATTCCACAAGGAACCGTGTTGGTTGGTGCATTAGTTCGTATAACTGTTGACTGATTTGTAGTTCATAACAACCAAGAACCACCGGCAGTGGTTTGCTAGTATGGTGACTGATTTTGACTTGTTGTATTCTTTTACTCATGTAACTTTTCAATAATTTGAGTTCCTTGTCTTTGATACACAATGATCTCTAACTTTATTAAAGGTGTTTTGTGACAGATTGAATCAAAGGCTTTAGATAAATCTATATATATCGCTACGCATATACACCCTTGACCTAAGTTGCTATATATATATATGTAATCTATTGTACATGCCAAAGCTTCTTTCGTGTCTCATTTTTCTCTAAATCCATTTTGTGTATCCGAGATTAATTTGTTTTGGAAAAAATTCGGTTTAGTGGCGAAATTCCTAAAAAATCAAACTAATTATTTTTATACTAACTATGGACCAGGGAATCCGAATCTGAAAGAATTAGGCGGCGGCAAGCAATATTAACTGAATTACACGACTTTTAAATTTTCAATACACACATACGAAAACAGCCATTTTAAAAGCATTTTGACACATGAAAACCATAGAAACCATAGAAAAACAACAATTTAAGTGTGGCCATTAAACAATAATATCATCGAACATACCTTATAAATCAAATAACCTAATCTAACCTAACCTTACTTAACCTAACATAACCTAACCTAACCTAACCCAATATGGTTTGTGCCCCTTTATACCGCCTGCTGGCGTCAATTTAAAAAAAACATCCCAGTTTTCAAGTAGTTTAGCGGCTACGCTAGGTTTGTGTAACATGATTTGTGCCCCTTTATACCGCCTGCTCGCGTCAATTTAAAAAAACATCCCAGTTTTCAAGTAGTTTAGCGGCTACGCAAGGTTTGTGTCACATGGTTTGTGCCCCTTTATACCGCCTGCTCGCGTCAATTTAAAAAACATCCCAGTTTTCAAGTAGTTTAGCGGCTACGCAAGGTTTGTGTCACATGGTGTGTGCCCCTTTATACCGCCTGCTCGCGTCAATTTAAAAAAACATCCCAGTTTTCAAGTAGTTTAGCGGCTACGCAAGGTTTTTGTCACATGGTTTGTGCCCCTTTATACCGCCTGCTCGCGTCAATTTAAAAAAAACATCCCAGTTTTCAAGTAGTTTAGCGGCTACGCTAGGTTTAGGTAGCATGGTTTGTGATACAAAAGTGAGTAAAATTTATAAAAAGTAAGTACTTAAATTATAAACATGTTATTTTACGTTATTGATATTACTGCTTAATGGCAACACTTAATTTTATGGTTTCTATGGTTTTCATGTGTCAAAATGCTTTTAAAATGGCTGTTTTCGTATGTGTGTATTGAAAATTTAAAAGTCGTATAATTCATTTAATATTGCTTGCCGCCGCCTAATTCTTTCAGATTCGGATTCCCCGGCCCATAGTTAGTATAAAAATAACTAGTTTGTATTTTTAGGAATTTCGCCACTAAACCGAACTTTAGCCTTTGTTTTCTTCCAGGTATTTTATAGTTTGTTTTTTTAACACTCTTACTCGAAAATCTTTGAGAGCGAGTTTAACTACGTGATTGGTCTATCGTTGTTTATTTAAATTTTGTCTCCGGACTTATAACTAAGGATCACCAGTCTTTTTTTAGGAGTACCTTCTGGGAAAGTGGGTGTGTGTTCTAAGGTTGATTAAGTGTGTTATAGGTTTTAACATTTTATTTGTTATTATCTTAATTCAATCCGTTGTTTTTTTCATTTAATACAGGTCCAATTCGGTTTTTTGATGTGTTAATTATTATTATTTTGTCAATTTCCTCTTCTGAAGTTCTTTTTTATTATAAATCTGTGTTGTATCGTTTGGATATTGATGTTTGATCTATTTGTTTGTGTTATGTGTTTTACGGTTCGCTAAAACTTTTTATAAGTTTAATTTCTGTGTTTGTATTGGCATCTATTTTTTCGAGTTAATATTTTATTTTTCGCTTTGCTTTTTTGTGTGTATGTAACTTCTTTTGATATTTTAAATATTTCCTTTGGTTTATTGATTTCTCTTTAAGTTTTTGTCTTTATTATATCTCCTTAGCTACTCCAATAATATTGGTGCATATTATGTATGTTTCAATATCTTTTATAGTTATTAAGTTGTTCCATGTCATAATGGGTATGTGTAATTTGGTTGTGAACTTTTTTTCGTTTACGATACAGTTTAATATTCCTTGTGTTATCCATAGTTTTATTTTTTTGTGCTTTGTGTGAAAGTTTTTAATATTTTTGATAAGTGTAATTATTTGTTTCTTGCTTGAACGTAGTTTTAAATTTATCCCGGGCCTCTTCGACATTCTTTATTTGGTATATTGTATTCCGGTCTATTTTTGAGTTTTTATTTGCAGTTTGAGCAGTCAATTATATTTTTTGTAAAATTTTATGTAGGTTAGATTTTGTGTTTTGGGTGTTAATTGCCATCATATTCATTTAGAGAGAACTGTAAATGTATTTAAAGTACTACTGTTTTGGTTTTAAGTTTTGTCTTGATGATTATATTATGATCTGTACAGCGTATAGTGTTTTGTGTGGCTCGTATTGGGTTGTTTTTTTTTATCGTTGGCTCCAGTCCATGCTGTGCATTATATGTGTTATAGGTATTCTATGTTTTTTCTAGTGTCCGTTTGTAAAATGTTTTTCTATCAGCACAATGATATCAAAATTATTATCAAGCTGTGGGAGATATATCATAAATTCATTTTTTCTTTTTCATGTTTATAGGCCGCTCCTTCATGTTAGTTGATATCCTCATCTTCTTGTACGTTGACTTCCTGATCTTCAAGTTTGTTGATTTTCACGTCTTCGTGTATTGTAGACATCGTCTTCATGTATTTTGACTATAGACTGTTGTGTTGGTAATCAGTTTACCTCAGTTTTCTGAGCATGGTTTTTTTAAAGTTAGATATTTTATTTGGGATATGACATTAGATATCAATTTTTTTTCCAAATCAGTAAGAGCAAGTATCAATATTATGTGTTAATAGTTTAATACAGACAAAAAGAAACCAAAACATTGTCATTTTATCCTCAAATCATAAATAACACAAGTCAAGTCAGGCTAAAGGTGCCGACGCGACGTAAGCTTCTTTACCTACCAATTGTTTCCTTGACGGATAAAAGAGTAGTGTTTACTTTTGAACTTTGTGCAGCTTATTATTACGGCATAAAAGCGGTCACAAAAACTCCCTAGTGCTTTGCAGAATCGACTGAAAGTTTAGATTGGAGCCTTTGTAGGAGCGAATATCTGACTTTGTCAGCTTTGCTTCGAACGAGCTTTGTGTGCTCTTCTTTGTTGATTTTAAATGTTTAAAATCCAATTTTGGCTTGGATGGGATATCAAAGGCCAGCGATGACTTAATAAAAAGTAACAGGCAAACAATTTACATCTTTGCGCATTCTATTAGATTGTTTATTTGTTTACTGTTTTTTTTTACATTCATGCTCATAGCACGATTAGAAGGTATGTCGATAAAAGATGTAAACAAGTTGTAATGGCTCTCTTTTTTCTCCAGAGAATGTAGTAATATGATATGTACTGGGACCTGTATTATCCAATAGGTAATTACAAATGGATTCTTGTTGGAAGACTAACATAAGTTCTTTGTTAAACAGTTTATTGACATATCGTAATTATATTAATATTTCTGAAAGCTAGTTTCGATCTGTGGAGCTCATGAACCCTAAAGACTCCCTACATTGACCTACAGTGACCGAAGAGCCCATAGACTCCTATAGTCAAGTAAGAACTAAATCATCGAATATTATGATGCATTACACAAGTAATGTAAGAATCTTCCGTATACCTACTACTATCTAACACTTCAAAAATATAAAAATTATGTGATTACCATGATCACTTGTAATGATACAACGTCAGAATATAATTTTTTAAATGGAATTTTTTCCTTCAACCTCTTTCGTTGTTGATTTAATGTTACGAAAGATCTAATTTTAACAAAAATATAGATTCATGGAAGGTATACTTTTATAAGAATCTCTATATTTGATTTTTGAAAGACAGCACTTGCTAAACTTGATATACTGTAAAATATCACTCCTACAAAAGTTAATCACGTAAAAGTAGTTCAAATGTGATTCGTGACCCATTTTAGTGTTGCTGCGAAATGCGACAATTTTGTGTATGAATACCGTATAATTTTTAATTGGATTACTCTATTTCCAAGCAGCAAAGTGTGAGGTAAGGTTTCGTTCCCAAATCGTATGATACAAATCTCGATAATACGGTGACCCCAATATACAAACAAGATTATCGGAAACGTGCAGAATCAATATTGCGCTGAATCAGTTTTCAACACGTGCCAATACAAACACGTGTTTTACAATATAAATATACTGATCATTTAGTTTTTACTTGGGTTTTTGTGGGTTAGATTATATTCACTGGGTGGGATATACCTTTCCAGTTGAATTAATAATTTAAATCGTGTTTCATCGAAAAAACTTATATGATTTCAATATGTAGGCGTAGATACCTACTATTGTTATGTACTAAATCTAATATCAAACGAAAGCTATTGTACGATACTGGTATCTGTAATAGGCCCCTATTCTTCTTGGGTTACCTCTTTTGGGACTGGGAGATTTTGTAAAAAAAGGAAATTAACGAAGAACCGATTTGTTCTTCATCTTATATTTGACGTCCAAAATCACATGTACAAAATAAATATAAGGTGGACGTGTGCCAGTTTGATTTATATTAAGAAATTATTGTGTTTGGAGTGCCTTAAGTATATGTGCTGTAATAAGTTGTATGATTTTATGAACATAGCTTAATACTTTCAAATAAATCTAGTTAACTGTAGGTGTGAATTACTGCCCGTAACAGCTATGGTAGATTTAATGAGTGACTCAGAGCCAATGTCGCCAAGAAGACAAAATGATGGAAAAGTGTGAAAATCGAAAGTCCAGAATCAATATTAGACCGTAGCAATAACTTAACTTATGGCCGTTATACACGACACCTTTTTTCAGCCCGATTCCAATTAGAGACAAAAGTCAACATTTTCGATTTACGCGATCGCTATTTTCACCTCTATTTTCATATCTAGGATTTCAATTATCATCACTGCAATTAACACGCGAACCATACTGTTTGTTGTGATGCCTACTGAAATCGTAGATATGAAAATAGAGATGAAAACAGCGATCGCGTAAAGCGAAAAATGTTAACTTTTGTCTCCAATTGGTATCGGTTTGAAAAAAGGTGTCGTGTATAACGGCCATTAGATCGGTGGGTATGCATCATGGCAAAAACTTCTAAATAGGTATAAATTTTTTCGAGCATACAAAGTGTGCAAAATGTGAAAAAAATTTCGTTTTTATAAAAAAATTTTACCAATTAATTTTATTATATTTCGGGAAAAGCTATTAGCGTGTATATTCCAGCTATAGAATTTAAGCCAAACACCTATCCGAAATTGTACTCCAAAGAACTAATTATGACTTGCTATCGTAACTACATAAATAAGATTCAAAACTCCATAATAAATAACGTTGGTAATTTTTGGAAATACTCAAAATCACTAAGGAAGATGATTCTGATTTCCCGAGCATTAAGCACCGATGGTTTTTCTCATATGCTATACGTTAACTTGTTTGTTAAATTTTTCAAGTGTTTATTCAACAGTGTAAATAATACTTCTGTTCCAACAACAACTCTCGATGACACTCTTGATATTTCACTATCATGAGTGACATTTCACTCTTGATAGGTTCACACCTTGGTCCAATCTTGTTTTTCTCGTTTACAAATGATATTACAAAAATATTTTATTATGTATCTATTTAACTTTTTGCTGATGATCTTAAAATTTTTAGAATTCTTCAAAATATTTACCATTCTGACATTCTTCAAGATAAAATCAACAAATTGCGAATTTGGTGCAATGAAAATAGACCTTACTTACATATCTTAAAATGTCAAATAGTCAGATTTTCTCGAATTAAAAATCCAGTAGTCGACAATTACAACACTGACAACAATGTTCTTGAGGCATTATAACACAAATTAAAGACTTAGTCATCACATTTCAATCAAATTTTTCATTTGTCACCACTTTGGACGACACTAATAAGGGTTTACAAATGCTAGGATTTATAACTAGGCTGACTAGAATTTTTAACAATATTAAGTGTTTGTTCATATGAAGCAGTTACTTTGTGATGTGACATTATAATTTAAAATAAAACAATAACTTTGTAAACACCACTTTTATTTTTTATATACTTTATGCCGACCGGGTTTCGCTACAACCGTAGCTTCTTCAATGCAGTACAATCTCTATTAAAAACCTTTTTAGTAGAGATTGTACTGCCCTGAAGAAGCTACGGTTGTAGCGAAACCCGGTCGGCATAAAGTATATAAAAAATAAAAGTGGTGTTTACAAAGTTATTGTTTTATTTTAAAATATTAAGTGTATTAAACTATTATATTTTGCCTTTGTTAGAAGTCAACTTGAATAGGCCACTTGCATGGATTTCATAACGACTTAGAAAAAATCGTGTGGATAGATTTTTTTACTAAGATTACGAAAATTTTACAAAAAAATTTTTGAAATGTATAGTTTTTTTTTTTTTTTACTAACAACACCTTCTAAGTGATTCGCTGTGCATGGTCATTGGCGGGTGGGTGCCCTTCAGAAATTTGGAGTATTTTTCAAATGCACAAAATATTTCCGCTTTACAACAAAATGCAAATAAATGAAATATTTCTGAATATTTCCCAAAAATTAAAACGTTTTTTGAAAGGTGATAAAATACGCTTTAAAATTTTGTAATTCAGAGTAAACATATAATTTTTTTAATATAAAAATTTCACATGTAAACATAAAAAACTAAAATT
Organism: Limnephilus lunatus; assembly: GCA_917563855.2. Classification (NCBI taxonomy): domain Eukaryota; kingdom Metazoa; phylum Arthropoda; class Insecta; order Trichoptera; family Limnephilidae; genus Limnephilus; species Limnephilus lunatus. The sequence goes on along the minus strand of OU830592.1, from coordinate 28,420,127 downwards.
TCTGATAACGACCAAAAAAAAACACATTCATATTCTTTTAGACAAATGTATTATAAACGATATTGTCCCCTCACTTTTTTGTATTTTTAAAACGACTTCGAAAAGGAGGAGTTTCTCAATTCGACAATTTTTTTTTATATTTGTTACCTCAGAACTTTCGATTGGGTGAACCGATATTGATGATTTTTTTATATATTAGAAAACTGGTGCTTCCCGTGTGATCCCATTTTAATTTGGTCCAGTTCTGACAATGGGATCCATGAGAAAACCATATATGTCTTAAATTTGCAATATATATGTGCGCGACAAATGGACGAATAACTCAATATTACGCCAACAGATTTCGATGATTCTTTTTTTGAAGTAAAACTTCTGTACGCACGCTCGTCACTAAAAAAAAAAAAAAAACAAAAATTTTAACAAAACAAAAAACGACTTAAAAATGCACTAAAAAGTAAAAAAATAATTTCGAAAGATTGTAATTTTTGGAGTCGGTGTCAGCCAAGATCTCCACATCTCACCTATAACTACCTATGTATGTAGTTACCTTGGCTGACACCAACTCCAAATATAACAATCGTACGAAATTATTTTTTTTACTTTTTAGTGCATTTTTGAAGTCGTTTTTTTGTTTTGTTAAAATTTTTGTTTACATTTGAAAATAATTAATAAAAAATTCTTAAATTTTTTTTTTTTTTCAAATTGCGATTCAAAACTTTGGTTTCATAAAGGTGTACATTTTACTTTTTTTAAGGTTATTTTTTTAAATTTTACCATAAAGCTTGATGTTTTGCCTTTCTAACACCATTTAAAACATAGTGTTATTTTAGTTATTTGTTTTTGGGGTATTATGCCGTGTTGTGCTACCTCCTTTAGCCGACGTTTCGTACAGCGTTGCAGTGTCCATCATCAGGGCAGATCCGGCAGATCCGAAAGATGTGTATATTTCTTACTCTGATAGTAAGCGATTTATATGAGACAAATTTGAGCTGGGGGAAAATATGGTCTCTTGCCATTCAACGGGCTAGAGACGTATTAAAAGTAGCTTCATTTTACACAAAAATTTACGTGTGCGGCGAAGGAAGTAAACCATACTTTATCTTAAAATTCCTCCAGAAAACTGGTAGGTCCACTCCAGTGAACTTAATGGCAATCAGGAAAATATTTCCGTACTATATTTCATAACAAAATAGAGAAATTATTAAAATACGGCAGTTTCAACACTATATTCGAGTACAATTAAGTTATTCAAAACCCGAGAATGTTGATCTACCTGTATTATGGATAAGAATTCAAAACGCCCTAGGAATACAAAAAGGGTCTCGCATATTATTCTCGTATAGAAGGGTAAAAAATTTTAATGAGTTATTACACAGCGCACTTAAAAAGGACACTCTAATACCCTCTTTGTCATCATAATGCACTCTGACTGCACGTTCGACCCCTTCTCTATCGCATCACTTACCCGCGTACGGGTGGTAGGTTAGGTATCCCATGCAACCTGAAAGGGTTCGTGCATAAAGAAGGAAGAATTGTAAGCATTTTTCACAATTTTGCAAATTTTCTTTCAACACAGTACGAAATGAATGTTGAGTAAGTACGAAATTGATGGTGGCTTTCACATGGTTATATGCAGGGTTTATTTTCCCTTAGAGAAAGTATGAGATTGTGTTAATGAATTTAAAAAATAGGACTTTGCATTATTTTTAAGCAGACAAATTTGACACAAAATGTGAAAAATCACATTTTGCATTTCTGATTTATATATACCTACATACTCGTAGGTATCAATATAAAATCTTTTCAAAATTTATTGTAAACCCATTGGTACATACATTGGTATAATTTTACAATACTTAAAGGTTTTTTTATAAATTAACATTTCAAAATTAAAGAATAAAACATTTAGCAGATTAACCAAAAAAATCCCACATAGGCATCGCCTACATCGTGGGTATACTTGTGTGTTTTTAAAACGGTTTAAATTTGACTCATATTCATACATTATCTTTGTAGATAAGCATAAAATTAAATAAGCATAAAATAAAATAAAAGATAAAATTAGTTAATTAATAAGAGATAACTTTGTATAAACCACTTTTTTAATAAACAATATCGACGTGTTTCAATAACAATGTTATCTTCTTCAGGATATGTTAATATAAAGAAAAATAAAAGACAAACAAGTATAGACAAATTAGAATAAACTATAACATAGACGAAATATTAAAAAGTAGAGGTGATTAATTGCTTAAAAATCATAAAAAATAGTTATACAAAATTAAATATAAAAATTATTTAAAGAAAAATAATATTGCATAATAAAAACTTTTGAAAATAAATTTAAAAGAAAGCTATTTTTAAAAAATGTTTGGTTATTTATAATATTTAAATTACTTTTAATGCTTTTCTAATTTCTAAAATTTCTAAATTATCCAATTGTATGCCCGTAGTGTTAGTGTGTAAAATTTTAAGACCTCTATTAATATCAAAAGAATGACTTGTTTCCAAAATATGGTTGGCAAATTCAGAATAATTATTATTATTTAAACATCCTATATGTTCCTTAACTCTAATGTTAAAATTTCTAGAAGTTTTTCCAATATAAAAAAGTTACAATCATTACAAATTAATTTATAAACCCCAGTTTTGTTCAAAAAATCACATTTACGCTTGTTATTTAATATATAATTTTTTAATTTGTTATTTGTGTAAAAAGCTGGCTGTACATCATTTGGAATGTTTTTAATTATTTAATTTGAAATGCTATTATTTAAAAATATTTTTTTTCTCCAATTATTATCATTTTCAACAACGTGTGGATAAACAAAAGATCTAAGAAACTTTTTCTTAAATTTTTTGTTTAACATATTGTTATTAATTTTGAATTATAACTATTGAAGAAGTAATAAATTTAGTGTTTACTGAATTACAATTCAAACAACATGCTAATAAATATTAAAAATTTGTTATATCAGGTCTGATGTTATAGCAAGTAAATGTTTAAGTAGGTAAGGTAGGTACTTTGTTAAGGTAGGTAACGACCACGTGTCAACAGAAATAGGGCAGTTTTTTATTGTTTTTTTTTATTTTTTTTTAGGTTTGTAATACCGCCTGATGTACCCACGAGTTCCAACTGCCCAAAGTGGCTGGTACCGTCAAAATCACTCCCCGGTGGAAGATCGCTAATCAGAATCTGAACACGTGATCACACTTTAGCCGTGTTAGTAAATTAATCTGACTTTCCAACCTTTATTTTCCCCTCCGCAAATCCTCACTCTCGTCAACCTTACAACATACCCAACATAGGGATATCCTAGTCCTACAGACTACTGTCATTTGCGGTATTCACAAAATAGGGATATCGTAGTCCCACAGACACCTGGCATTTGCGGTATTCACAAAATAGGGATACCGTAGTCTCACAGACTCCTGACATTTCCAATATTCACAAAACAGGGATACCCTAGTCACACTTCTAGCATGTGCGGTATTTACAAAATTGGGAAACCGTAGTCCCACAGACTCCGGGCAACTACGGTATTCCAAAAATAGGGATACCGTAGTAAAAACTTCTGGCATTTGCGGTATTCACAAAACGTGTAAATAATATACAGAGTATTTTATTAAATTTTCGGGAGAAATATCTGATTCATTTAAACCAGTGATTCCTGAGATTGCTTAGAGTTACAAATATAGATGACATTTTGGCCTTCGGTGATTTTTTGTTCAAATAAAAAATAAAACCTTATATTTACTCTTGCGCATGTGTGAAAGCATCTAATTTTTGTCGTCGACGATTTTGAGCACAATTTGAAATTAGTATTGCCATGTAATTTGCTGGCAGCGTTGAACAAAGTTAGGGACAGTTGGTGATTAAATGTTTATAAGGAGAGTAGGGCTTTCAGGCGGGAACCTATTAGTCCCAGTTTAACGATGCCACCCAGCCTATCCCCGTGTAAAAGAAGAAGATATATAATATATTATACATTGTTACCCACTTTAAAACTGCACGAAGTTACATTAGCAAAGTAATAAATAAATAGTTCTACAAAAGCTTCAATAAACCAGTCCCGTTTTAAAACCATTAAGAAATGCTTTACTGTTTTTCAAGAAAATAGTCAATAAAATACCGATCTCAGAACTCTAATGGCATTAAAGGTTAATCGTTGTAGTGTTGCTTTTAATCAGATAATGTAAGAAATTTTATCCGTTGCTTCTTTCAAATCACATCGGACAATCGTACGGCTGAGAGCTCCGTTGTATTATCTCTTTCTGTTATTAGCGACGACTGTGAGTAAGAGGAAGAGGTTTCAACGGAGTTATCAGCGGCCGGAAAGCCTTTAGTTTCTTCTCCTGTGAACTAAAGTCTATCCTTAGCTCAGTCCTTTTAACTACCGAATGCTGGTGCCAATAAGGCGTTAAGCGTAGAACAAGATTTTGCTTATTTAACTGTTATGAAATATACGTAAGTATCTACTTAAAATAGTAAGTTTAATTCTTGTAAACGTAATTCATATTACATCATTCGCTGTAAGCTCTCGGATGGTCAGAGAATCTATTTAAAGTTTCATCGATTGTTTTTAATTTTTAATTTCTATCTGACTTTAATACGGGGTTATAATTTCTATCTGACTTTAACATTAACATCGGTAATGTAATTTTGTATAGGTGACTCTATCCAATATTGTATTTTTTGGCCTTTCTTGAAAGATTTGAGTTGGTTTATGGCAAAACTATTTATTCATAATCATATTGAGTGTGTATCACATTGAGTGTGTCACCTTTATATTTTAAAGCTTAACTTGCAACAAGTGTTTTAACCTATAACAATTAAATTGGCGTCATCTGTGAATGCGTAGAATGTAATGTACGTTCCGTTTAACTTTAAGGTTGATTTAAGTATTGTAGTGTCTGTTAATTCCAGTGATTAGGACTACTTGAAATATGTTGGGAAACTTCCAAATGAGATCCAGGTTAGTTGAGATTACAAGTGGCTTTATTAACGTTATCGTAAAGTGTACAATTAATATTTAACTGGACCACACGTCCTTAATCTGGGTGGCTCTATGTTATTCTGCCGCTGCGGGCAGCGAGACTGATGGCGTCTGCCCGACTACCATATGCCTTCGACTATCATCGTTACCGTTCGTACATTAGACACGAAAGACGATTGATGATACTCTTCTAAAATAATACATAACTGATATCTGTTGAGATACTTGAAAACTTCGTATAACTTTACTCACGACATCCATTGAAGGATGTTGAAACTATATGATTAAACTATACACCAATATTATCAACGCCCTTATGGGCTTCTATATATTAATAATATACCTAAAATGTGGCAATGTAGGGTTTTCGGTAAGTAAGCTTGTTTATTTCAAAAGACACCGGCTCATTTCAAATAGATGTCTTTGACTTACTACATTCTTGCAGGGCGCCAATAGTTTATAAATTGCTAAGGCTCTCACGCCTCGGTATCACCCTTATCGAGAGAATCTCGGTATCGGCATCATAGAATATATATATTATATGAGTTGTCAGCTAGTTTGGTCTTGAGTTATGGGGTATTATTGCAGTCCTATGTAGCGTCACACACCTCGGAATCCAATATCGGATCATGTGACTAGGTTGCGTTATCTATCCGCGGGAAAGAAAACTCAGATCATTGATGCTAGATAAACACTAACAAAGACAGGTTTCCTACTCTTGACTGGATTGAATAAAAGGCTTTGGTGGATCTCTTCACCTGATTGCAGGTGCTCCTTCCTAATAAATGTTATTGGTGGAATTATCGCAGAAATCTGAACAATACAATATTAAAAACTATCGTTTGAAAAAATTGTTACACTTGCAACGAATTTATCCAACTTATAGCGGGACCGAAATTCAAAAGACAACCTAATTAAATCAATGAATACTAATAATAATAATAAAATAATGAGCTATGGCATCATATTTTTGCGAAAATATGCAAGGCTGAAGGAAGGTTGGTTCATAAGGAGAAAGGGCATGGGACAAACCTGGTTATTCAGATTTGTTCTGTTTGTGCACCAGAGGAAAATGGTGCGCAGTTGCTTTTCGGATCTTTTACGAATCCCTTACTCAAGTTACTTGAACAATTAAGTTTACGAATTATTAATATTAACTTATATGTATGCCATCAAATGTTATCTTGCTTTATGTTGTTTCTCTTAATGAGAGCATTCTTAACAAATGCATCTTTCAGAAAGTGAAATAAAAAAAATGAAACTAAAAAAAGTACCGTGGTCTGGTGCCTTAATTTGAATTGAAAATTATTTTGATGACACGTGGTTTATTATTTCATATTCTCGTTCAATGTCATCATCTGTTTCATTGTCAGTCAATTCAGCTCTTTTAATATTTGAGCTAGGTTTTAAAACTATTTCTCTCGATATATGTTAGGGGATTTTCAGGGTGGCATATACTAATAATTTTTTATTATAAACCTTTATTTTTCACATTAGTAACCCCCGCTAAGTACACAATTCATAAACGAAACGTTGCACGCAATGACTTTGACTACCTATATAGTTAGTTTCTACTAGATCTGTGGAGCCAGGTTCCGATATTCGGCATACCCCTTTCCTTTAACCCAATCTCTACCTCACAATATTCCCATACCAATAGGATTCTAAACGGCTCCTGGCAGATGAAACTTTAATGCAGTATCACAAAAAAACGGCATAAAAAATGTGAACCTGTTTTAAGGAACTTACAAATAGATATTTTCGCTTGTTTGTGCGAACCGCTAAGCACAATATTACTTATAAACCGTGAGCATGAGCGGTATGACAGCGGAATGTCTATGATATAAGGAGTTTCTCCGGCACCAGACACGACAAATTCTCCTATGATCGCGCATTATTCATTGTGCTTCGATCAAAACCTGTATTATGGTTGATGAAAACAATCAGAAACACAAATAACTCGCGAGTATTCTCGTAGGTTAGAACAGCACGTGATACATTTCAGGCTTAATTTATCCGAGGCATGTTGCCTTAAATTATGTGCGTCGGGAATTATTCTCCTTAGAGAGGGAATCCTAAAGCAAGACTGCTTAGGCTGTGAAAGATATAAGGATGTGTTTCATTATTACCAATATCCGATTTTATATTAATCCATAATAAGATATCAAAATATCGGAACTTTTATTTTTCCTACGGATGAATAGTATTATAATATTCAACTGCTTGAATATTTAGGACGTGTAGTTAATTTTTTTTAACAATTCATCAAAGCGTGTAAGTTCTTCAAGTTCTGTTATTATATCATTATAAGCCAGTTATTTTCATAAAACTGAGATAATCACAGAACTTGAATAGAACGTGAGTTTTGACAAATATGTATTTGATGAATGGTTAAAATTTTTTGAAACAACCCATTCATAATCTCAGGAAAATTTGAAAAAAAGATGAGAAGAGTTTTTTGTTTCAATAATAATAATAATGGTTTTTATTCCAGGACATGGGGAGATAAATGCAATCCCATATATCCCATAGAGAGTAACCAGTAAAAACAAAGGTAGGTATTTATAAATAAGAGTAAAGATAGAACAAAGTCAAAACTAAAAATAAAAATAAAACGAACACAAAGAAACAAAGGAAAGAAAGAAAATAAAATAGAGAAAAAAGTAAGAAAAGAAAGTAGATTTTAAGTTTAAATTCCGATCAACTTATTTCATATCATGCAGGTAAATGAGTATGTACGAGTTCCTTCTTTTTCACAAAAATGAAGGACAAATTTCTAAAATATCTTGTTTAATCATCCTCAAATAAACTGAAGTTGAATCCTTCAAAGACCGAGTTTATCTGGGCAGCCACGAATAGATAGCAATATTTAACGGACAATTAACTAATTGTTATTTCCGGCAACGACGTAATTACGAAAACAACCGTCAAACTTCTGGGAGTTTATCTGTATTCAGACCTTTCGCTAAAAAGTCAGGTAAATAGGACCGTTGCTTCGGACGCTCTGCTTGTCTTGACTGGCATTTTTCCGAAAGATCTAGAAATCCGGGAGGTTCTGACTAAGAAGAGGCAGAGCAGGAATTCTCCCAGGACTTCTTAGCCAAATGCGCGACTTGTCGTTAGAGGAATGGCAAAGGCGTTGGGATAGATCGAACATGGGCAGATGCTACCCTTATCTGAAAGATGTATCACGGTGGATGTATACTGATGACAAACTGTTTTTGGTTTCAGGGAACAGTAAGTAGGAAGTTGAGAGAAAGTCTGAAGATGGTTTAAAGATGATTCTTGAATGAGGTAGGAGAAATAAAATTACCATAAGACCATGGGGCACCTCTAAAGGACACTCTCAGCAGAGAAAGAAAACCTACCATTAAAATGGAAGATTCCAATATCCGTTTTGTTGAGAATGCGAAATACTTATAAGTCACTCTAGATCTAGATCGATCGTCCTCTTTCTTAGCCCGTGAAAAAGAAATTTCCAGTAAGGCCCAGGCTCTCTTCTCTAAACTGAGCAGAATCTCCACATCTGAGTACGGTTTGCGTTCTCCAGCGCTCAGTCCCATGTATAGGGGAGTCTATAATATGTGGAGCAAGTCTCATATGCGGTCTCCGTGTGGGAGCATCGCCTGGAGAATTCGCTTACGCTCTTGGCTCTTGAGAGAGACTAGCGAACCCCCCTATTGGCGCTTTCCGGGGCAAGTAATAGGAACATATGCTCGCACCATTAAATGAAGGGTCACGTACACTTGATGATTTTTCAATTACTCAGTTGTCCTCGGGGAGACGCCCTGTGTTGAACGAAGTGCCCAGCGAAGGGCCAACAGTTGAAAGGTTGTAATAATGTCTCCTGGGTGGTGTTCGTCCTGCTCGTTCAAGTCAGACTAATAAATTAAATAAATAATAATACTAATAAATTAAATAAATAAATAAAATAAAATTCTCATTTTTTTTGCTGTACGGGTAAACCGCCACGAGTTATCAGAATTAGCACACAATTTGAAAAATAAATTTTCTTTTTCCAAAAAAATTAAAAAGAAGTTGACCACCGAGTATAGAGTGTCACCCCCGCTGAATGACACTCACTCAAATATGTAGAAAAGTTTAAAAAAAAGGCATAGTCCGCCTACTGGTCGTCATTTTTTTTTAAATGGTTAAAAATAAAAGGAAAATGGTAAGTGACATCTTACGCCACTAATCACATAGCCTCACTTGGCACAATAAAAAAACACTTTCACACTAAAAACTTAAATCAAAGAAACGCCACTTTCGTACATAAAGTTGAAATTAATCACTTATCTTATATAGTTTAAATTAGCGCTGGTAAATGGTTTATTGTGACGTCATCCTCGAATACGTTAACGCTAATAAAAATGTCTAGAAAAAGATCTCAACCGATCTATTTTTAGTTATATAGCGGAGCGGGTTTGCCGCGCCAGTGGGAAGCCAGAACGTGAACTCTTTAGATCAGCGCGATCAGCGACATTATCTGCCATCTAAGTTTGGTGATCGTGCATTCGGATTATCTGGCCTTAAGGATTGGAATAAACTTACCGTGGAATTGAGATGCATAACCAGCCCAACAGAATGTAGATCCAAACTAAAAACCCACTTTTCGCATAGAATAAATAATAATATTTACCTAAAAAAAATAAAGCAGGCTAAATATAATATAAGCTAAGGCAATCTATGAAACCCGTGCGGGAATATTCTTAATAAGAAAATAATTGCATAATTTAGCGAAATAGCCCATTTTTACATTTAAATTAACTTTTTGTCATTAAATTAATAAATATTTTATTTTATACGCTACATGCAGTAAACCGATTTCCCGTTAAAGAAGTACATAATGCATATTTGTATCTTTGCTGCCCATCCTCTACAGTTATTGTATCCAAGGACGAACCTCGAAGTGGATCCGATGTTAGAAGTTGATATAAATAATTGCGGTGCTTCCCAGTTGAACTCGTGGACAATAAATCCACGAGGAAGGCCGAGACTAAAGTGGCATCTCGGCTTACTATACAACTGAGGAAGATGCAACATGCAGATGAAATTACACGTGCATTTTGCAAGAGAAGCAAGTTATATTAACATAGGAAGTTTCACCATGAATATATTTTATTAGACTTTCAACTAGCCCTTCAATAATTCTGGGGAAGATACGATTTTTATTCTAAATAGGTAGGTAACTAAACAAAAACCTACCAAGCTTTAGAGAAAGTAGCAAATTCGAAATTTTTAACATCGGTTTTTTTCTTAATTGATCTAATAATCTTGATTGAAATTGATATTTTATTTGCGTTTATTGGCGGCAGTTGCGCCTGCTACCTGTGCATTAACATTCTCCTGGATTTTTTTTATATTAACCCCACATAAGAATAAGAGGTCCGTGAGGAATATTATTCCCCTCAGGGCTTATGTAACGTTGGGGTTGGGGCTGTGTAGGTTTTTTTTTTAAATGAAAGGAAGGTGAAGAAGTTCTGGAAAGGAGTGTAAGGGGTCGGTAGGAAGCCAGGGTGTGTCCAGTGTGTCCAAGGATGACGGACGTATGAATCCATTCCTCCCGCTACGGTGAAAGATGCAAGACGATGGGAGCAGCAGGTCAAAAAGTCTCCCCAAAACAGCCTCACCCGAACCTGCCCGCCACGGCGCCGTGCAGTTGTTGGGCAGGCGCATCCGCCACGAAGACCTCAACACTCCTCACCTGATGAACCCGGGCACCCCTGCAAGGTGAAAAAAACGTGGGGTGAACTACGGCAGAGATGTTGGTTACCCAATAAATGTTTCCCGGGATGGCGGTACCTATACCCGCCTCCTAAAGTTTTGATATTTTGGGGGTCCGGGGGTAAAGAGCACTAACTTTGGGTTGTGATTCTTCACGATAGTACTAAAAACGATAAATAACTTTTTTTCGATATTCCAACGTTTTAAGGTAGTTTTTTAGCAAAAAGGGTGAATTGTTTGTATGGAAAAATAAATTCTCTTCTGGGGAAAAAATATGAAATTTCGAAAAAGTTATTTACCTTACCTCCACCACCATGTATAAATCACCTCCTGAAGTTAGTCTTTACCCCCGGACACCCTGTATTGGCGCGTTTTTATTTCCATTTAGATGTAGAATCTTTAAATTTACCATTACGATATCTGTATTCGTCGGTGAAATTTTCAATATTACCGCATAATGCAGTCCCTTAGATGATTTTCAATGTTGTGCGTCTGCCTTAAAAATCTTATTCCCCTAACTCCAACAGCACCCTGCGGTCAACAGAACAAAGCCTCAATGCTTCTACCACCAGTAGTTTGCGATTGGCGAAATTGCCATTCCACATCCAGTTCCTTAAAGCCGGCCATTACTTATCTTGATAATTCTCTATCGATCATTGCGATCCCGGCTCTGCCCGGGCTCTCTCGGCTGAGGTGTTTATCTCGGCGGAGCGCCCGGCCACACCGCCACACCACCACACCGGCCGCCACAATGAGCTCTGTGCAGTGGTCAGGGTGCAATGTGCAATAATGTGCATACTATCTCTATCTGCAACGGCAGATTCCAATGCGTGAGCTTTAAACATTGATTTATACGAACTAACTGTCCAAGTAATAAATGTTTAAATGTGCATTTTGTGTGCGTTGTACGATGAAATCAACACAAATTATGTATGTAGAGTATTAATATGTTAAATTTTTTTTGAATAATTCATCAAATATATGAAGTCAATATAATGATATAATAAGAGAACTTGAATAGAACTTACACAGAACGTGAAAATTAATTTCAAATATATGATAAATTGTAATTTTTTTTAAATAACACGTCCTAAATGTACCGTATATGGGTGCCAATTGCGTAATATGTTAAATAATTTGAACACAACATAAAAAGTTAATAGGTAAACAAAAGACAGATTTAGATTTTTTTATTAAGTTACACTTTTAGTTTATTTTGGGATATAAAGAATTTTCGGTTAATTTTCGGTTTCAATTAATATATCTTGCGCCTCTAGTATTGGACGTTTCGTGCAATTTAGGTATAAGCGAGTATTTATGTGCTTCATATTTGATATTGTTGTTACCAAAGAGGTATTCGTAAAATTTATTTGAGATTTTGTAAATCAAGGATTTCTAACGATAATAATTAATAAATACTAATCAAAAAGTGTTAATTATAATTATTTAAAAAATATCTTGTTTACTGAATTAATATGATAAAAATAAAATAAGTCATTGTAAAAATGCGTATTCCGACGTAAATAGGTTATTTGTATTGTAAGTTTGGGCTGTCCGCTCATGGAGAAACTGTAAAAAAACAGTAGTCGACGCAATCACAATCAACCTCCTTAACACAATCGATATTTTTCTGATCTGATATGTCAAAACTTGACAATTCGTGAGCCGCTACCATGGCAACCTGTCAACAATACTTAAAGCTTTAAATCTTTAATGGCTGTATTTTGTAATTTAAAACCCAAATAAATAAAATAGCACATATTGTTTCCTGTTAGATATTTGATTTAACTTTTGATTATAATTTTTTTTTGTTTGGTCGGATATTTCAGCTTCAAATCCGAAATTAAGATTTGTACGAAACGAGCCACACAGCCATTTCCCTTAAAACAGATCTGGTTTTGAAACAGCTAAAACTCCAGAAGTAACTGTGAAAATACAGGATATGACACCATATTTTTGTATTTGTTTTCTATCCAAATCTCGGTAATGAAATCTGGTAGATATACTAGATAAATAAGTCGAAGAGCAGAAGTTCGATCCAGTAAGGATGTATTACTTTAACTTTCTAGAACCTAGTACAAATCTAACCAACGCAACTAATCTAAACTGTTAAAAAAGATTCCGGGTAATACATACGTACCTACCAACTAACGAAAAACGCTGTGTTGGGTATGATAACAAGGGCAAAAGTATTTATCCTCTTTCAATTTTTTTAATAATATCACTCTATTTTTTGTTTTGTTTTTTAACGTGAATTTTCAGTACGAAATGTAGATGCATAATTCTCCACTTTAATCCAACTTTTCTCTTTCACTAACTTCATAAAACGCCCTTTTATGATGAGGGTCTGTTTCGAAACTTCTTCGCTTCAGAAACTTTCGTTTAATTTAAAGTTCAATGCGAAGTAACACATAACTCACTTTTAATCCAGTTAAAAAATTCATCCTTTTTATCTGTTATTTGAGCTCCGTGGTAATGTACATACATTTCTACAATGAATTTCAACTTTTGTAATAATATTATCTCTAAAAGTTGCCAGTCAGGTAAAGTTACACGGACACCTTGATTAAAATAATTAAAGTTTCGGCTTCAAAGAGCTCCAATATTTTGTTTTATTTTACAAAAGGCCTTATCTACCTAACTTCACTTGGAAAGAGGAATGTTCAAAAAAAAGGTCACTATTCACTTTTCACAATTTATAGCACTCAATTTTAGTTTAATAATAGTCTTAAACGCCGAAACAACGGTATCACAAAATTAATAAATTTAAATTTTTAGCAAAAATTTTTTTTAAACTATGTAATTTTATATTGATACCACCATTTACAATGTTACATCGGGTTTTTAAATGAAGAATTATTATAGTGGAGACCTCTGTGGTCAAGCGGAAAGCTCTTCGGTTCTGAACTTAGAGGTAAACAGGGTTCATCTGGTGAGGTTTGTCTAGGTCTTTGTGGAGAATGCGTTTGCACACCTACTGCGAGGCGGGCTGGATCGGGAGAGAATATTGAGGGAGACCTAACCTAGACGTCTCTGACCTAACCTAACCTAGACATCTCCAGCTGGACTCTCTCGACCCATCGCCTTGCACCGCAGTGGAGGGACGATGGATTCATACATTTGTCACTCCTGATCACACTGATCCACATGACATTGTCCGTCTAACTAACTAGATTCTTTTACGCCGATTCAACGTTTGTATGGTAAAACCGGCCTTATGGTTGATGGCCGTTTTAAACATATAAACATAGTGGTAATAAGTCAAGTTTTTCACTGTTCCGACCTAACGCTCCTCATTATAATTAGGTACACCGCGTTTATAAGCAAGTGGGTGTATACATACACTTTTCCAAAAATCTATACTTTTCTTTAACAGATGAATTATATAATACATAAACATGTTGCTGAGTTTATTTTATATGGGATATTGTCTATGGGATCCTTTAAACCAGTTACAATTTTATACGATATTTCCATAAACTTCAGCCGCATTCTGTAAAGTGTAAAGGAAGGTCCTCTTGCCAGACTCTGGCGACACGTGATACTTTATAGGTCTGGTTCCGCCGCCTTCTTTGGGCAAGAGATATGATGTGTTCACTAGCTCTGGGTTCTACACCGCCTACTCCACCTGGCCCGCCCCCGCAGGTTGATTAATGCGCCAAGGGGTTAAAGGCAAACTCTAATTTCTTCCATTTTCAGCGCCATATTTGTTTTATCGCCTGAATCAAGTTTTGTGAAGATAAGGTTGAAAATGTGAGTACCTACGCTGTTTTGTGTGCGTGATGTGGTCGCGCGCAAAATTCTTCTTACAAAAACATCCTGGCCCATACAGATCCCTCTGACGTTGATTTGAACGAAACTATCCTTTTCTTTGCCAAATTCATTCCCGCTCTGTGCACCGCGATCCCGTGTCATGGATATCACGTGATCTCCGATCTTAACGAGTATTACCGATCGAGTCCGTCGGAGAGTGACAAGTTGCCTTTGCGCCGGATGCAACTATACGGTGAAACTTTACGTGAACTCCCATTTAGATACTATTTAGATTAATCTTTACTACGAATTGGTTTACTATATGAACATCAAAAAATATGCTAGGGATAAATTGAAGCTTTTACTACCTTTTGAATGGATTGGAATTAAAATAAAATTATTATTTACGTTACAAAAAAATATAAGGGTAAACTACTAAAATAATGTTTTTCATGACTTAAGTAACTATGAAGTAATACAAGAAACGATTTTTAAAAAATATCCCTTTATGGCTTAGACTATTTTTGACGTTTTGTATGATCTAACTTTTTTTCAATCTTATAAAATTATGCACAAAATAAATTAAAAAAAAAAAACATTTTGGCGCTTACTTGCCTCGTACACAAAATAAGGAAATTTTGAAGGCGTGATCGCGCGTGAAGGCGCATCAAAATATTTCTAGGGTTTATATTCCTGTTCTTTAGATTATTATCGGCAAACGTCGCATTGTCAAGTCGCTAGTTATGCAAGTTTGTGTTGAACTTACTTCAGTATTATTTTGACCATAAATATACCAAACCACCCACCCACCCGCGTTGTCGCTAATATTCTGTCTTAATTTATTTACACAATCGCTGAATGCAGTGTTGTGTACATAAAAAAATAATGCTCACACTCATGAAAAAAGGTTGGAAAATAAAAATAAAAAGGCCCCCGCGTCCACTTATATATTCTACGTAATTTTTCTTGTTGTAAAAACAATAATAATTAGCAACGTGCATTGCTGTAAAAAACATTAAACAATTTAATTCCTCTGAAAGTAAATTTTGATTAGATAAATTTCTCTTGGATTTCTGAACCCCCTGTTAAAAAGACCACGAACCGCCACTGTCGATAAGGATAAACTTGTTCCGGGATAACAGTAAATATTTTTTTTATGAAAATCGATTGTTTGTTACATGTTGATGAAAATATTTTTTGCTCCACGCTTGACTAGGCTGAAAAGGGTTTAAAATTAATTCTCAGACACCGTGAAACAAACCGGACTTAAAATATCGAGGGTGGATTTCGCCGCGGGGCGAACCGGAATAACTCGGGAGCTTTCGTGTTTACCTTAAATTATTTAATTATTTTGTGACGAACCGAGAATACGTCTCAAATTATTTATAGGTGAGGATATCTTATTTGTATTTTAGTAAAACAAAATATTATTATATGCTTTCAGCACTTACACTCGAATCAACATCGACGTAGGTTGTGGTTATTTTGAATTTTAGGGAAAAGTTAATTAAAATATCAAATATGACGTCAGAGTTAAGTGTCGTAATTGTAAATAATCTGTATTTTTTATTTATTTTCCCAAAAATATTAAATTAAATTAATATTAAAAAAGTGTCGAAATCTGGAAATTTTCGGCCTTAAGTAACGCATCAGTCAACGCACATTATTTTTATTATTTGTTTTTAAGGTGTTACGCCGTGTTGCGCTACCTCCTTCATTAGCCGACGGGGCAGATCCGGCAGATCCGACAGATGTGTGACAGATCTGCCGGATCTGCCCTGACGATGGACACTGCAACACTGTCCGAAACGTCGGCTAAAGAAATAGATAGCGCAATACGGCATAACACCCCAAACACAAATAATGAAAATGCTTTTGGCCGTGAAAATCTAAAAACGTATCTAACGCACATAATGTTTAAGTCAGAATATTTCCTGTTCGATTCCCGCTGATGAAGAAAATGTTTTCATAGCTATTGCTTATTTATTTCATATCTATGGCGATTTTCAGAGCGATTAAAAAAACACTAGCCACTAGGTACACGACCGAATTATTATTTGTTTTGAGTAACGTGAAAATTCTTTCGTAGGTATGAAGTTTAAACTACTCTAATACTTATATGTTTAGAGTTGTATAGTCCTATCGCTAACAACTCCGTTGTTCAAAACTGTTTTTCTGACAATAATAATATTTTTTTTAACGGTTAATGAGTGTATGATGTATGATACAAGCCTAATTGATGAGAAGTTACAATGGGGTTTGCAATCAGCGGTTTACCTTAATGGTAATGGATTCCGTTTTTTTATATATATTTATGTGAAGTAATTTTATTGTACAATTAAGGTATTTAAAATGAAATCTCACTGTGGATAAACAATAATTGCGTTAAATTGTTTGTCTTCCGATTATCACGATTTTCCAGAATAAAAGTGTGTCTGTGTTTTTTTAATAGACAGAGATTTAAAAAAAATCCTAATTATGTATGGATAAAGCTGTCGAGAGATTATCCTTTCAGGAAAGAATTACCCTCCTTCAGTTTTAAATTTAATTCAAGATAAACGAAAAAACATCACGGTCCGCCGTGCACCGTTAAACTGCTCTTGTAAAATTAGGAATTTTAAACAATTTAAGGAGGCACGCAATTCCTGCGAAATAATATTATAGAAACTTTATGTAACTTTATCAATGTTATGATTTTCAATTAACGATTAATCGTGTGATTTCAATTAATATCAAATATTCAACAATTTGGGCTGTGGGTATAGGTACCGCCGCCCCGGGAATCATTTACTGGATAGCCAACACCCCTACCATAAGTAACCCCACGTTTAAGTTAAGTGCTTTGCTACGTTTGGTGACACAGGGGGTTCCCGGGTTCATGGGATGAGGTTTGTGTAGGTCTTCGCTTCGGATATGTTTGCCCCCCTACTGTGTGGGATCGGGAGAGGCTGGTCGAGGGAGACCTTTTGAAATCTCCAGCCGGACTCTCTCGACCCATTGTCAAGTACCGCAGTGGTTGGATTCATTCACTCCTGGACACATTTATCCCAAGATTACTACCCACCCTTTTTCTTTCTAAGATTTCCCTCTCATTCCTTTTCCTAAAAAGACCCTCAAAGACCCTCCACACAGGATCTTTGTGTGGTGCTAATATAAAAAAGGCGGTTAATAAGGCAATAAATAAGGTATACATATTCATACTTGGACACACAAGTAATCGAATCCAGAATAATATTAGCAAATAATTATGGTACTACTTTGTGCTACTTTAAAATGTATTGTAATAAATAATTTTTTAAATAAACATCATCAGATTCCAGATTAGCCAAAACTAAATTATGTAAATTTGACAATTGAATAGACTTAGGTTGGGTTATTTCAATAATCAACTTTGAACATTAATCGACTACTGGCGCCATTTTGACATTAGAACAATCCCAGTAAAATGCCAGTATTCGGTCATTATTGTTGTATCTAAGTCCGTTTCAGATTTTGATGAAATTGTGATCGAGTAGGGAGCATAACCGTTTACAATTTCGTCAAAAGCTCAAACGGGCTGAAAATCGGCGATTAGCGGGTTGGTTAAGCATTATAATTTGTTTTTTATTGTTTGTTCGAAAAAATATTTAAATATATTTTTATCACAGGGAACGGTAGTTACTCGCTCTTTGAAATTAACAAGGAACCTGAAATGGATTGATTTTCAAAAATAGAGCAAATAAAAAACTGTCATTGTGCGTTTGTTTGGAGATTGTTATTTTTTTCATTATGGAAAATTCCTCTTTGTAACATTGACAAGAAACTGATTTCTGTTGTATAAAATGTTGACAACAGACTAATTGTGAAATTGAACATGTTGTAATGGACAACTAATTACTTGCGCGATTCAAGACAAAAGGATTACACTTATTGATCAGAAATTTGGAGGCCTCCCGAGCTGCAGAGAATTGCATAATCAAGGTTGGTGAATTTGTTATTTTTCTTGGAGTGTAAGACTGCTCTGTTCCTTTGTGATATATTTGTTCGCGCAGGTAGAATTTCATTTTAGGATTTCCTAATCATATATTGGGTATTAAGCCCAGAGAGCTTGGGGAATTTACACACCTCATGCTCACAATTTATAATGCATAATTATGGTCCTTCGTAGCCCGATACGTTCTAGCAAGTTAAAATAATATAAATGGACATTCGGTTTACGTAATTTTTGGTAAATCCGGAATACCTATATTATATTGCTGGTTCTATTTATGAAGGTTTTCAGAGTCACGTAATAATTGGTGATTTTCTTGAAATACCTTCCTCTTATGGAATTTGTTGGTTATTTCGATTTTACATACTTTTTTCGGTAAATATCGGAGTACCTACCTGTATTATTGCAGGTTTTTGTTTAAAAAAGCAAGTCTAGCAAGAATTTGTGTAATAAATTGACAAATTTCATTGAAAGCTATTGATAGCATTTTACGTTTTCTTCTGTAAATTTCTGAGGTACCTACAGTAATTATAATTATTGTAAACTTTAATTTTTGTGATAAAGTTATTGTATTTTTTTTTAAAATGCCGAGAATTACAGAAGAAACTTCAGATGATCAACCGGATCGAATGCTTGTTATGTTAACAGGGAAAGACTTTTTTCACGCATTAACGATCTATTCAACTTAACAAAGAATATCTCGGATTTCGATTCCAGAAGGAATGAGACATTTATGGTGCAGTCCGAAATAATTGATCATATGCAAACACAGTTTGAAAGCATTATTGACGATATAAATGATCGTCAATTGTCCTTAAATCCAAGTTTTCAACCGGAATTTCAGGCTTTGAACGCCTTTGAAGATCTTTTCTTGAAAGTGAAACGAACCCGTAACCAGATACTGGCCACGGCACGTACACTCTCGACTCAAAATAATTCTCGCGAACCTTGCATCATCAAGCTTCCCGCCATAGATTTGCCAAGCTTCGACGGGAAGATGGAAAATTGGGCAAAATTTTATGAGTCTTTTAAAGCTAATATACACAATAATAAACAGCTAACGGACGCTCAACGTGTTCAATATTTGGTTGGGAAATTGACGCACGGGGCGCTTAAGGTCACAGCCGGCATTGTGCCTGCAAGCGACACCTATAATATTATTTGGGATGGTTTAGTAAAAAAGTATCAGGATAAACGTGCGTTAGGTACGTATTATTTAAAAACATTCTAGATGCCAAGGGTTGTATAAATACACCTAGCAGTCTTGATGTTTTTATTCAAAGTTTTTCCGCATCCGTTTCGGCATTGAGGCAGTTAGACATTGATGACTTAGCCGATTTTATAATTTTGAACTGTGCGTTAAGAAAAATAGATCAACAGACTGCTCAGATTTTTTGAGTTGACTGTGCGGGGTAAAGAAGTGCCTTCATACACGGAATTAATTTCTTTCGTACAAGATCAAGTGAAAATATTAGAGCGTTCAAAGGGGTCATCAAGTGCCATGAATAAGCCGCCTACGGCGACTTCATCCCGTTCGAACAATTATAAATCTTTCGTCGCGAGTAATGAGAATGTACCTCGAGTACCAACTCCGCCCCCGAAATCTTGTATGTTTTGTAAAAAAACTGATCATGCAATTACTGCTTGCTCTCGGTTCAAAGGGCTAAGTTCTCCACGAGCCCGTTTTGATTTTATAAAATCAAAACATTTGTGTATAAATTGTTTTAGCGCATCACATGCTGTAAGCTCTTGTAAATCGTCGCTTATGTGCGATTTGTGCAAAAAACCACACAATACCTTACTACATTTTGGTAGTGGGAATAATTTGAAAACAAATACTCATGTACATACGTAGGAAGTACTTACCAATGAGGAGCAGTCTTCCCCCCTTTGGTACCATCCAGCGTCAGTGGAACGGATAATTGCAATATGCAACTAGAGGAACCCTTGCGCGTTAGCCCTTCGTGTTCGCTGTCAGCCAAAGTAACACCTAATTCGACAATTTTACTTTCAACCGCTCAAATATATGCGAAACTTAAAAATGGTAACAAAATGATTGTTAGATGTTTAATTGATAATGGATCGCAGAATAATTTGATTACGGTAGATTGTTGCAAGTCGCTGAATTTGCCAATAATTCCTTTGAGTAATTCTTTTGTTAAAGGCATTGGTTCAGCTTCACGACCAATCTTCGGTTACGTCTATTTAGACATCGAGTCACGTGTGTATCCAAATAATAAATATAATATACACGCGCTTGTCGTTGATAGTGTCACTGACCAGCTGCCTAATCACTATATAACCAAAAGTGATATGAGATACTTAGAGGGAATACCCCTCGCTGACTTAACATGGAATATTCCAGGAAGTATAGACATCGTCTTAGGGGCGCAACTGTTTCCGTATATTTATTTGGGAAACAGGGTGGAATCGGGGACTAGTGCCCCCCCTGCGTTATCAACCGCTTTCGGCTTCGTGCTAATGGGTGAATACCCTCATAAAGTGACCAATACAAATATGTCATTTTCCGCACTCGCGCTAAATGATTTAGTGCAAAAATTTTGGCTGTTAGAAGAAATACCTAACATACAATTTCTGAGTCCAGAGGAGACGGAATGTGAGAATCTGTTTACTTCATCTATTTCTCGCGCTGATGACGGGAGGTATTCTGTTGCTTTACCTTTCTGTAAAGACCCGAACCAATTGGGGAATTCTCGAACTACCGCCCAGCGCCGATTTATGGCCTTGGAGCGGAAATTTAAACAATCGCCTTCTTTACAGGAGAATTATAATAAAGTTATCAGTGAATATATTGAAAACAATTACCTGTCAGAAGTCCCAGAGTCTGATATTATAGATGATGGATATTATATCCCGCATCACGCCGTCATTCGTTCTGATAAACCTATGCCTCGGATTGTGCTTGACGCTAGTGCTAAGACACATACAGGGCTGTCACTAAATGACATCTTGCATACTGGTCCCAATCTACAAGCTGATTTGTTTTTGCTTTTACTTAACTTTCGTCTTTTTCCCATCGCTATGACTGCGGACATAAAGCAAATGTATTTACAGATTGAAGTTCCAAGCAAGCATCGTAGATATTTGAGAATCTTATTTCGATTCTCCAACAACGATCTCATACGGACTTTTCAATTTAATCGGGTCCCTTTCGGACTAACGGCAAGTCCATACTTATCAATGCGGACTGTTCGTCAGTTAGCCCAAGATATGAGACCACATTTACCGGATGCTGCCAATGTGGCAGAGTCCAAGTTGTATATGGACGACCTGGTCTATTCTATTGAAGATGAATCCAGCGCCGTACGTCTTTCTCGAGAATTAATCTCGTTATTCAAGTCCGGTGCCTTTGATTTGGTCAAATGGACTAGTAATTCTCAAGTTGTACTTGAAAACCTTCCAGATTCTCACCGCAGTACGGTGGACTTTACTGTTGGTTCTAACAATACCTCTAAGGTGTTAGGCCTCTCGTGGGAACCAGTTGATGACAGCTTCTTCTTTACGACTTATTATGTCCAGGAGAAGTGTACAAAGCGGAATATACTGTCTATAGTCGCCCGCTTATTTGATGTCCTCGGCCTGGTCGCCCCCTCCATTCTGTACGCTAAATTGCTTATTAAGGAGCTATGGCTGTGCAACATTGGTTGGGATGATACTCCCCCTGAGAGCGTTATTCAAAGGTTCTCGGCACTCACACAGGAATTTCCTTTAATTTCTACGATAAAAATCCCGCGTCATGTAGGTGTCCTAAAAGAGAGTACAGTGCTCATCGTTGCTTTCTGCGATGCGAGCCTGAATGGTTATGGCTGTGTGATATATTTACACACAACTGATCTGTCTGGGAATATAACCGTGAGATTGTTGTGTGCAAAATCAAAGGTCTCTCCCACCAAAGTAACAACACTCGCTCGTTTGGAGCTGTGTGCCGCGGTCTTGATGTCCAAACTAATTCGGACGGTTCAAAATAGTTATCGTTCGCGTCTTACTATTGCAGGGACTTATGCGTTTTCAGATTCTACCATTGCGCTTTCATGGATACATTCGTCGCCTCATCGATGGTCGGTGTTTGTTAGTAATCGCGTGGCTCAATGTCAGGAGAATTTGTCTCCTGAAAACTTTTATCATGTCGCCGGTAGTGAAAACCCTAGTGACTGCCTTTCTCGTGGCATGCTTCCTTCCCAGCTTATTTCACACGAATTATGGTGGAATGGACCATTGTGGATTCGCAGCCCACCCTCGGGATGGCCATTAAGACCGTTTCATTTCTCAAATATCGGTGAAATGCCTGAGCACAAAACTAATGTGCTCACTGCAATAGTTCAGCGTGAACAATCGGTCCTGAGTGAACTGGCTCAGCGTATATCCACATGGAATAAACTTTTAAGGATTGTCGTTTTTGTCCTCCAATTCGCAAAAAAGGTATCACCCTCTTCTGGAACGGTCAATAATCTTATGACTGCTGAAAAGGCTGTGATTCGTTCCGTGCAGAGTATTCATTTTATAGAAGATATTGCTGCACTCCAGAAAGGCAAATTGCCTTCAAAAAAGCTTAGGAATTTATCAGTTTTTCTCGATGAGGATAATTTGTTACGTATTGGTGGGCGGCTTTCTAAATCGGATTTACCATTTGAGGTTAAACATCCGGTTTTACTACCTAAAAATGACTGTGTTGTGAATCTTATCATCGATCATTTCCATGTCATGAACTGTCATACAGGCCCTGGACTTCTTATGTCCATCTTACGGCAGCGCTATTGGATATTAGATGCCAGGACTGTTATTAAGGCAAAAGTACGGAAATGCAATTTCTGCTTCCGCTTAAATCCGTCGCATCCTATACCGAAGATGGCAGATTTACCTTCCTATCGTGTTGTAGAAGCAAAGGCTTTCGTTCATACCGGTGTAGACTATGCAGGTCCCCTCCGTATCACGCTTGCTCGTCGGAGAGGACAACATTCACAAAAGGCATATGTCTGTCTTTTTGTATGTCTTGTAACCAAGGCCATTCATATTGAGTTGGTCTCTGACCTAACTTCAAATGCTTTCCTGGCTGCTTTCAGCCGTTTTATTTCTCGGCGTGGCCCTGTGTCATGCTTGTATTCAGATAATGGTAGCAATTTTGTTGGTGCCAAGGCACAATTAGATGATCTGTATAAGTTTTTGGTTGAGTCGGAATTCGAGCCCGCTTTAAAGCGTGAACTCGCTAATCGCCGGGTTGAGTGGAAAATGATTCCACCACGCGCGCCCCATTTCGGGGATATATGGGAATCAAATGTAAAGAGTATGAAGACTCATTTGTACCGTGTAATCGGAACTCAGCTCCTCACTTATGAAGAACTACAGACCGTTCTGGTTCAAATAGAGTGTATAATGAACTCGCGCCCACTCACAATCGCGTCTTCCGAACCCTATCCGGAAGTTATTACGCCTGCACATTTTTTAATGTCGACTCCTTTGCAGTACTTACCTGCTTCTGTTTTGACAGACGCTAAAATAAACTTTGCTCAGCGCAAGCAATTATTGGACGGCATGGTTCAATCCTTCTGGAAGAAGTGGCGTTTGGAATATCTGCATAAGTTGCAAGTCAGGCAGAAGTGGGCTACCACTGACCATCCTGTTAAGGTTGGAACTGTCGTACTTATGGGACAGGAGGATTCGCCTCCGTTAAATTGGCCTTTAGGCGTAATCACGGATGTTCATCCCGGTACTGATAAAATCATTCGCGTTGCGACGGTAAAGACTAGATATGGACTCTTTAAACGTCCTGTTGTTAAATTATATCCCATCCCAACGCAATAATTTTGTCTTTATTTTATTTTATTTTATGTTAATATTCTATTATAATCTAATTGTTTCTGACTTAGCCAAGACATGTTTCTACTTAGTGATTTGATCTTTATTTGTTTTCATATTCAATGTTTTTTTTTTTTTTTTTTTTTTTTTTTTTCTTTGAAAGTTCTGCGAACTTCCAAGGCGGGGAGCATGGTTAAGCATTATAATTTGTTTTTTTTATTGTTTGTTCAAAAAAATATTTAAATATATTTTTATCACAGGGAACGGTAGTTACTCGCTCTTTGAAATTAACAAGGAACCTGAAATGGATTGATTTTCAAAAATAGAGCAAATAAAAAAACTGTCATTGTGCGTTTGTTTGGAGATTGTTATTTTTTCATTATGGAAAATTCCTCTTTGTAACATTGACAAGAAACTGATTTCTGTTGTATAAAATGTTGACAACAGACTAATTGTGAAATTGAACATGTTGTAATGGACAACTAATTACTTGCGCGATTCAAGACAAAAGGATTACACTTATTGATCAGAAATTTGGAGGCCTCCCGAGCTGCAGAGAATTGCATAATCAAGGTTGGTGAATTTGTTATTTTTCTTGGAGTGTAAAACTGCTCTGTTCCTTTGTGATATATTTGTTCGCGCAGGTAGAATTTCATTTTAGGATTTCCTAATCGTATATTGGGTATTAAGCCCAGAGAGCTTGGGGAATTTACACACCTCATGCTCACAATTTATAATGCACACGCGATGTTTTTCTATTATAGAGCCAAGCATTGTCGAACATCTGCCAGACATCATCCACATATTCCCACGGATCAGAATTTAGGAAAATTAAAAATTTTAAAGATACAGTCCTCTTACTTTATGAATTTGGAATAAAACTGTCACTTCACTTTTTATCTCGTTCATACAATTAAAAATGATAAAAAAATATTTTAATGATTCCGAAAAAATAACTTAAAAAATATGACATCTTGGATTCGGTGTTACGCAATTTAATGTGTTGATTTCTGTATTTTGTATTTATTTACACATGCATTAATTAAGTCTTTAACATTATTAAATAATATTACTTTTATGGAAGTTTTATTAAATTCATGCGGAAAAGTCATTAAAAAAAAATTTCAGACGTAACTTTAAACCTATCGTACAACGGAAATACACCAACAAAACACTATTTAAAGGACTAAAACTGAAAAAAAGTAACGCAGCATTGGTACTTATGATGAATTACACTAATATCACAGTGAATTGATCATTTAAACGTAAATTAACTTCAAAAACATAAAACTGAATTAACTTCAAAAACAAAACTGCAAAAAATTCATCATGTCATTTTTGCGAAGCTTCTGATCTCGCCGTCGCCATATTGCCATTGCGCATACACCATAAATAGACCAATTAACGCGTTAAGATGGCCGGCGGCGCCTGCGCAAATCTATGTGAGATTCAAGGAGACCAACATAAAAAACATGAAATGGAACTGTTGATGACGTCACAAAATACATCTTAAATTTGGCGGGTTTTTGAGGGACCTTGAAAAATTGAAACTTTAGACAATTATTTTAACTATTAAAACTAACTCTAAAAAAAAAAAAAATGCAGTTATTTAAGTTAGAAGGTCATTATTCATAAAAAAAAAATAAAAAAATTGGACTGGACTTCTCTATTGTTCACTTCCATAGAAAGCGTAGTAATGTTAGAGGCAGAAGGATGCAAATGGATTTGAGTCATAATACTCAAAATGCAACTAAATCATAAAGATGCAAGTCCATGTACATATTTCTGCTTCTAAGATACATAGTTGTTACATCAAAGGTGGTTGCATCAGTATACATTTTTGAAAATCCTATTTTTCTTTATGATGATAGATGAGGGCCTCCGCCTGTGGGGCACGAGATGCCCAGAGCGTCGTACGCTCGCCGCATATCCGATGGTGATGGGTTGGGGGTCGAGTTTGCCACAGGCACGGGCACCATGTTGCCTGCTACGGCTGCAAATAATATAAATTCATTTCCACATATCCCTAAAAATAAATTGAATTAGTTATCAATATTTTAAATGAGATGATTAGGATCAAAAACTGTCTGAGAAAACAGATTCCCAACTAACATTTTTTATGGTAGAAATACCAAAACATTACTTTCAAAGTTTTCTTATGCTCATAAAAATATGTAAATATAAAATAAAATGAAAACAGACGAACACAAACATCAAACCAGAAGTAAGGGCAGAAATGACTTTACTATTCCAACAGGCAACACAGCAGCTTATCAAAAAATATTCTCATACCTGGGACCTAAAACTGTGTGAAGTGTCATCCTTCGGTCCAAAAATAACAAAATGGTTAATAGATTTTAGTGACCGACCGAAGTTTCGGTTTTGGCAAAAAAATCTAGTTTCAGCATCAGTTTCTTTCACTTTTTTATGTTTCTCAAGGGCGCTGTGTTCTATAGCCGCATAACTAAGCACAAGGGGTAACCACTTACCATTACTGAGATTATTGCTTCGGTTGCGGTCTGCCTGTTTTAAGGGCAAACATACGGGACAATCATTTCTTGAACAGTGTTTCCAATGATTGATTATTTGTCTAGAAGAGGAGCAGTGGGGTACTATGCAGCTTTTTCCCGCCTGAAACAAACAAGAAAAATTACAAAAGATTCACAAACTGAATACAATAAAAGAGCAGTAAAATACATACTTTTTAATGTGCTGATCAAATATTCATATAAAGAAACTGTAATAAAAAAAAAATACAAAAATAAATTCTGATCAAAGTATATTTTTCCATGAATTTGGTAAAGAAATTTAAAGATCATTTTTTCTAATAGGCCACTTGCATGGATTTCATAATGACTTAGAAAAAATCGTGTGGATAGATTTTTCTACTAAGATTAAATGATTTATGAAAATGTTACAAAATTTTTTAGAAATTTATAGTTTTTATTTTATTTTTATACATAAATCTGTTTTGTGGGCTCGTGATGGTCACTACATAAAAATGTTCTGTCTCCGATAATATTCAATTAATTTTGTAAAATTCCACACTTTTTTTTTTATATGGCAACACTTTGATTTCCGGCGAATTTTTGAATTTTGAATTGACACTTAAAATTCACTAGCTTTATTGTTTGTTATCTGCGAACTTATGTTTGGTTTAACATTTTGACAGATGTTATAAAATGAACATCGGACAGATGTTTTCCGCAGCGGCTGTCTTAGGAGCGAAATGGTAATGGTGGTGGAGATGGTGATTTATTCATATATAGACGTTGAACATTATAATGATTAACCTGTCATTATCCACTATTCACCGGCCCCCCTCTTCTTTTTTTCCTAACTTTTGAATTTTGAAGTACCACTTTGAATTTTGAATTGATTGTTTTGTGGATCAATTTTGAGCTATTATATATTTTATTGACTGAAAGACATTCCTAGAACAATAAACTATGTACGAAAACTGCATTACGTGCGTTAATTTGATAAATTGATAGGTTTTACGATGTTTTCGTAAAAAATTCCGCATCAGATTTAATCGCAGCAAAATTTGACAGTTTCGACTCCACAGATAAAAATCATTTAAAAATATTCTGGTGTTGCCAGGTGAATGAAACTAGTGGCTATATCTTCTGCGATATTTGGGCAAGCTATTCTGACCTTGTTCTTCACACAAATTCTGTACACAGAAGGATCAAAATCGCATTAAAATTTTTTTTTTTTTAAGTTTTTTCTCCGGCCAATAACAGGTTAATGATCAATAAGATGGATCAAGGAAAAAAACATTTATATAATATTTTTGGTATGCCTTGTTATTCTTCTGTGCCACTCATGTGGAATACATGGTTTTTTTGGACCCATAAAATTATGTCCTGTCTGTCCGGTTTATAAAAAATAGTTTGATTTTTCAGATTGAAAGTTTCAAAAAATCACCAGGGTTTCAAAGCAACCAATAAAAAAATTTAAAAAAGGATTGTCTTATTTCAAAGCTTTGTTTAAAAAATTTTATGTTTCAAAAATTATATGTTCCTCTCTAATAATAAAATTTGAAGGCGTATTTCATCACCCTTTAAAACAGTTTCAAGTTTTGGGAAACGTTTAGAAAAATTCCATTTGTTTGATTTTACTGCAAAGTGGAAATAGTCTGAAGTTCTGACACAAAATGCAAGAGACCTTAGGACCCAACTGCCGTGTCGTCCATATATTACACCATGTTATAAATAAGTAATTAGAGTGGCACAGACCTGACACGTGATCATGTGGTTCAGCACGCCTTTCATGGTCTTGCAGTGCGGGAGGGTACACTGCCACACCTCCCCGTTGGCCTGAGACTCTCTCCGCTGGCACTTGTGCGCGTGCAGCAGCAGCACCAACTGCTGCTGGATCAGCTTCCGCTTCTCCGGGTCTGCAATGGAAGGGGGCGGGGGCGCAGCTCCCACAGTGCCCGGGGGCGCAGCGCTGCTGGGCGGAGCCTGGGCCTGCTGCGTGGCGGCCTGGGGCCCCGGCTGTGAGCCCGAGGGCGCCCCCGATTGCGGCTGCTGGGGTGAGGGGGCGGGGGGCACGGCCTGCCCAGCCATCCCCCCCGCTCCACCCGGCACACCTTCGCCGGGGCCGCCAAAACGGACTCCTCCACCGACACCCCCTCCAACGCCCACCATGTTTCCCACTCCGACGCCTCGTTGGGAAGGAGCGACACCTGATTATATTTTGATAACAATTAGTTCTAAATATGTACACGTGGTCCGGATACTAGTGGAACAAGTGGTACACTGGTGAACCTAAAAAATTTTGGAGCCGGGTCTACACTTCAACACATTTCAAAAGATAAAAAACAGCTAATAACTCTTCGACGACCGATTTTCCCAAATTTGATCTAAAAAATTACAACTTTGAACTCAAATTATTCGAAAACTCAAATCAAAAAAGTTAGGCCGCAAAATCGACTCCAAATTTGATGGAGATTCACCACTTTCCCGCATGTACCACTAGTTTTCGGACTTCATATATATATTATTTAGAAGAGAAAGCATTACATATTTAAAAATATTTGACAATGTCAAACTAGGAAGAAATTCCCACTTTACAACAGTAAACAAGTTTTGGGATTAAGATTGAAAATAAAAGGTAGACCTAATGATGAAGTAATTTGCACCATTTTATACGTAAATGAATGCATTGAGAGTTGATAATGTACAGCAAAATTCTTACCAGGCATCTGGGGAGGGGCAGGGGGCCCCTGAGGACCGGCTTGCCCCGTGTAGGCGGGGTGGTAGGGGGCGAGGGGATGGGGCGGTATAGCGCCTCGTTGGGCAAGGTGGTGCCTGACACCTCCCACACCCGGCAAGTGCTGCTGTTGCTGCTGTTGCTGCTGCTGCTGCTGCTGCTGTTGTTGTTGTTGTTGTTGTTGTTGCTGCTGCTGTTGTTGCTGTTGCTGCTGCTGCTGCTGCTGCTGCTGTTGTTGCTGCTGTTGTTGCTGCTGCTGCTGCTGTTGTTGCTGCTGCTGCTGCTGCTGCTGCTGCTGTTGCTGCTGTTGCTGCTGTTGCTGCTGTTGCTGTTGTTGCTGATGCTGCTGTTGTTGCTGCATTGCTGTTACTCTTGCCGCCATCATCGTTGTCGGACCGTTCTGCATACCAGGCTAGTATTGGCAAACACACATAATGGTCAAAATATTGAAAAAGGAGATAAATCCCACTAAAATAAATGTTACTTTAGCCACTGGAGCGATCACGCGAAATAATTAAATTTGCCTCGATTGCTCGAGATTTCCTAGAAGTTCATATTTTCGCCAACAGACAAAAACTTATTATAGTGCTATTTAGCCAATGAATCCTGTATTTTACCGTTTATCTCATATTTTTGTAGGATTTATAAAAGAAATATAAAAAAATCGTAAAATTTAAAACCGCGCGAATCCTACGTGTTTGCCTCTTTAAAACTGCCATCAGGGTTCCTTATTCGAGTCAACATAGAATATTTTCGATTTCTGTACGTTGTCTGTGGTATACTTGATAATGAAAGGTGCATATCTATGGAAAAGGGAATTTTAACCGTAAACAGCTGATCAAAAATTCAGCGGGAAAAAAAAAATATTTTAAAAATTTATTTTAACATCGTTCTAAAACAGTCTACGAAGTTCGGATTTGCGACATATATGGTTATAATAGATAAAGCATTTCAATAGCTTCGTTGTAAAATAAATGTCTGCCCAAGGAAATATTTTAAATAATTACAATAAATGTTAAGAAAATGTGGTCCAATTTTGGACCGCTATCAATCGCAGATAAATAAAAGTGGTCCATTTTTCGACCATAATCGCTCCAGTGGTTAGTCTTAGACATTTTGTGTGAGACTGACTGTACGGTAAACTAATTTTATGATTCAAGTATAACATGTGTATTCTTTGTATTTATATATGTATTCCTCTTTGCCCAGAATATTAATGGAGGGAAATAATTTTACCAAGTCTGTGGACATCTTCAATTTATCGTTAGACAAATACAAAATGCTGTTACTGAGGCAGTTCAGTTATGTAAAATAAATACTGTATATTTCTTAGTAAAAGAAATATATACCTTTTATATTTATTGGTAAAAGAAATATATAGTGTTTATATTTTATTTATTCAAGTGTAATTTTTAAATTGTATATGTAAAAGCTCCGAAAAAGGGCGTAAATAAATAAATAAATAAATAAATAAATAAATAAATAAATAAATGTACATTTTATTTTTTTTACATATTCTTTAATAAAATGTTATCAAGTATTCTGGGAATTAAATTTCAAACTAAATTATTTTAGAGAAGATTGAACAATAAGCTAATTTTGATATCTGCCACAACAGTAACAGTGAACAGTGATAAATCCGGCAGCTTCAGCATTTTGTGTAGTCTACATCTGCAGGTAAGTGGTATTTATGCAAATAAATGCTATCTAAAAATATTCCAGACTTTTATATATTTTCTCAAAAATAGCATGGACCCTCATCTATTTATATAAAGTTGAGTGTCTGTGGCAGGCTTGCGAGCGCATAACAGACTCCGGGCATGCAGCGTGGATTTGATTTTTATACAAATCTGCAGTTTTATAGTTGATAGTTTAAAATATTTAGGAATCATCATAGATAAATATCTGAGATGGGAAGAACACATTAACTCAACTGCCTCAAAAGTCAGAAAACTTACTCACCTTTTTATTACCATCAGAAATATTCTCTCTGTAAAAGACATGAAATCAATATACTATGCCATGTGTAATTCTTTACTTGAATATGCATCCCTAGGATGGGGTGGATGTGCCAAAACAATATGGGACTCCCTGGCTAAAGCACAGAAATCTTTACTAAGAGTCATCCTTAAAAAACCATTCAGGTACCCCAGTGATGCATTATTCACGGAATTTAAAGTTCTCGATGTTAGACAATTATATATTAGAAAGATTGTATTACATGCTCAAAAACGACGCCAGCACTACCCTTCCATTGACCACCTTCACGACACCCGACATTCAAGGAACAATCCAATAGTCCCAATAAAAACCACGACGTCCCTTGGACAACGTCAATTTTCGTACTTAGGACCTAAATTATTTAATATCATTCCTAATGCTTGGAAAACGAAAAGTACTAATGTTTTGCGCAAATTAATCAACGACTGGCTCCTTGATTTAGGGAGGGTCAAAAGCGAAGATATGTTGACCAAGAGATAGGCTTCTTATTATTACCATCTGGCTTGTATTTGCTTTATTTACTTTACCGGTTTTATTTACTTTACCGATCTTGTTTACTTTACCGGTTTTATCTTTTATCTTTTATCTTTTATCTTTTATCTTTTATCTTTTATCTTTTATCTTTTATCTTTTATCTTTTATCTTTTATCTTTTATCTTTTATCTTTTATCTTTTATCTTTTATCTTTTATCTTTTATCTTTTATCTTTTATCTTTTATCTTTTATCTTTTATCTTTTATCTTTTATCTTTTATCTTTTATCTTTTATCTTTTATCTTTTATCTTTTATCTTTTATCTTTTATCTTTTATCTTTTATCTTTTATCTTTTATCTTTTATCTTTTATCTTTTATCTTTTATCTTTTATCTTTTATCTTTTATTTGTATTTGTTTTTGTTTTTAAGCGCTCTAGGGGAAAATATCTGAATTTGATGTTAAGATATCATTATTTGTCTTCTTTTTCTTATGAGTACAAAATTATATACTGTTAGGAATACATAATTAACACCTTTTCCTGCTATAAATAACATGTTATGTTAGTAAACAATGTAATATGAATTTAAATTTGTCAATTTGACTGGCCTAAAACAGGATCCATTCCTAGTTGGCTAGTCAAAGTTTCCACATATGTTTTATTGTTCAATTTTATGTGAAATAAAGTTATTATTATTATTATTAAATAAATAAATGAGTTGAATTTTTTGTTTCCGTAAAATTTTCAATTAAAAATTCTTTGCATTCCTCCCAGGTATTAATCTGTCTGCATGATAAGGCATCATCTGCTTTGCCAATAATTTTGGTACAGATATACCTATACAACATGTATTTTTGTGTTTCATTATCTAAACTGTACGAGTAATCGCAATCCTTAAGAGTATATTATAGGGGCAGAATTGTAATTTGCTGAAAAACGGCTTAATACTACCTTTCGTGTGTCATTCTCAGACTTGATATTTTTTGTTACCAAATAATGGACTTTTATTTTTCAATCTGCTTATTTTTTTTTGCAATTGATATAGGCATTCGACCATGAAAAATAAAAACATCGATACACCATACAACCCACTTTTAAAACTTCAGTCTATGATTATCGCACTAATAATGATTTTACACAATATTTTAAATTAAAAATATATACATAATACATACATCTGTAGAAGTACGGCCTCTTATTATCGTTATGATATCTGTGGATATTGATAATTAAATAAATACTTCATTTTTTCACTAAATTTGAACACGTTTCTTAGCTTCTACTCATTCCGGGCTGGAATCTCCCGTCGGCAGGTAGCGAAGCTGTACGCTCCTCGTTTGACAGCGTATATATTTTGAAAATACGGTCGAAGTGTTTCATTAATAGCTGTAAACATAGAATACCGACTCACTTGAAGCACTTCAATAATCTCAGGAAGCTACAAAAACAGAAAGTACTCGAAAATTCTCTTTTTTGGTCTAAATTTTTCGAACTGTAACTTTTCAACGGCCATATTGTATAAATCGTTGAAAATATAACATTACATGTGCGTTCTTGGTTCTCGTTCCGAAACGGCGTTAGCGCGATGTTCACACGTGTGTGCGCACATACTTGCAAAACGTGCTACGCGCACGTTTTGAAAGTATGTGTGAGAATTAATTGTGCTGCGTACACACACACAGCTATAATATATGTAGCGTGGCTTATTTCGGAATGTCAGTATGTTCATTTGTGAGCATTTGCTCGCCGTCGGTAAATTATGTACGCTGTGTTTGGTAATAGATACAAAAATTACCTTATATTATTAGTATTACTATCAAGTATAATGGACTAGAAGACGAGATAGGTAAACCATACGTCATCAAGTACACGGATGAAACTACTTTGTAGTGATAATGGATAATGGGTAAATCCGCGCAGTCATGGAAATAGTGAGCGATTTTTTTCGAAAAAATTACGACATCGAGTACGCGAACGGAAATGGTTTCATATGATAAAGGGGGATTAGAAAATGAGAAAAAGCAGGTCTGCCAACCGGCAGCCTAGCACGTTCCCAGGCAGCCGGCGTCAAAGTGGGGTAAAAAATAGTAAATTTTACGTCATCGAGTACACGAATGAAACCAATGAATAACATAGTCCAGATCGTTCTATTTAAGAATTTCTTGGTCTGCCGACCAGCAGCCTGATAGCTTTTAGTGTAC
Organism: Limnephilus lunatus; assembly: GCA_917563855.2. Taxonomy (NCBI): domain Eukaryota; kingdom Metazoa; phylum Arthropoda; class Insecta; order Trichoptera; family Limnephilidae; genus Limnephilus; species Limnephilus lunatus. Next base: position 28,385,974 of record OU830592.1, on the reverse strand, counting down.
GACTTTTTAATTATTATTATTTTTTTTTCGTTTATCTGAATTATTATTTTTATTTAATTATAGTTTTAAATTAGATTGCCATATTTTAAAAAAATAAGCCATAATGATGAAAAAAAAAAGTATTTGAGAGTTCCGAGTGTACCCATCCGTCGGGCGAGCCTTTCAACGCCAAACCACTTACGAAACCTGCCGCGGTGCCCCTCACCGCTGTCGCGTATCCATATTATTGTACAAATTTATAATAATAATAGTCATTTTAAGATTGCCAAATAGTCCATAGTAGTTGGAAGTTCGAACAACTAACGCATCGTCGCCGTAAGAGCTGCGTTCGTTCGTAAAACGACGGAAATTTCCGAACCTCGTCCGTTTCATATCGGTTTTGCTTCCCCTGCTGCATCGATTACATCGAATACAAGATCGAAACTAACGAAAAACTGTAATATAGATCATCCCATTCATGACTTCCTTGGTCTGCCGACCAGCAGCCTGGCAGTTTTTTGTGTACGATTTGTTTTAATTAAAAAAAAATCAATATCTTTATTATTATTTTTATTTCAATATGGTTTTAAAAACTTAGAATGCCAGATATTAAATTAAATAAGTGGTAATGGCAGGCGCTTGCATTATAATGTAGTTTCCCTGTTATATACTGTTTTTATACAATACATAACTACGAAATCCATAATTATGAAGCAGAACTTGTTTATAATTAACTGTTTTTATACAATAAATAATAATATTATTGAACATATAAAATAAATAAAAAATCGAGTGTGCAAGACCACACGACTGAAGCAAAATTTCACTAACTTATAAAAGAACACATGATATTGGGGTGACATTGACATTGACATTCCAGACAATATTGTTTGTTGCATTTCACACAGTAGTACACACTCATGCGTCTTTTTTTCGCTGGGCAAAAGTTGCTCCGTTTTCTTTGGCATGCTCCGTTTCCTTTTTTAATGACATTGATCACCGTTCGCATCGATGATCACCGTTCGCATCGATCACCGTTCGCATCACACTTTTCGTAACAATCACACCTTTCGTAACGCATTCACCAGTTTACCTCCAAGTGTCGATCGTGCGTAAAGAAGTTTTACTTTAAAAAAACTAGTGTGCTTTAGACCACACGACTGAAGTAAAACTTCACTAACTTATAAAAGAACATATGACATTGAAACACGTTAAAAAAGGAAACGAAGCATGTTCAAAAGTTGCACATGCTCCGTTTCCTTTTTTAATTTTTCGTAACAATCACACTTTTCGTAACGCATTCACCAGTTTACCCCCAAGTGTCAAGCGTGTGTAAAGAAGTTTTACTTAAAAAAAAAAAATTATATAATACATAAATACGAAATACATAATTACGAAGCAGAACTTGTTTATAATTAACTATTTTTGGCTTGTTTATAATAAACTGTTTGTTTGTATAATAACTTGTTTATAATAAACTGGGCATGTAGAGCGAATGAACGAAGAAAGTAGTGTAAGAAGAATATACAACGCAAATGTGAATGGTAGAAGAAGTCGGGGACGTCCGAGGAAGACATGGCACGATCAAGTGAATCAGATACTTGAGTCGGGCCATGTCAAAAGTCAGAATAATAGAAGAGAATGAATGAGACGATGTATGAATGTGAGTGAGGCAAAGAGTGTGTGCCAAGACCGAGTTGTTTGGCGGTCCGTCCTCTCTGCCTACCCCTGCGGGGAAACGTCGTGATGGTTAGTTAGTTAGTTAGTTAGTTTTTATACATAAAATAATAATATTATTGAACATATAAAAGAAATAAAAAATTAAAATGGAGTTCTACAAAATAAACTTAATAACAATAAATGAACCACGAGATTCCAAACGTCGTTTATAATGGAAGTCCTGCGAGTATGAACGACCATGAACTATGGGAAAAAACCATCAACAAGCAAATTATGAAACATTTGTAAAAAGGATCATATTAAATATTCTACCAAAATAATAAGTTCCATAAGTTGAACACACTTTGTTATTGGTTTTGTTTTTACTTCGATATTTAAAAATATTGTGCTCGTCATATCATACACATGTTGAATGTTGAAGTTTTAAAATTCGCGAAGGCATCACTACCGCCACCTAGCGATCTAATAATGAATACATTTTGACAGTTTTAGAATTCGGCCGTGGCTATTACATCCCTTTAATAAATTTGTGTAGATTATCCGATTTACCATCATATGTTGATGTGGAAATAAATGACGTAAGGAAACTCATTGTTACCGGTTCTTTTTTTTCTACTGAAGAATTAACTGGTTCTACTTTAGCCATTTTGTTACTTAATTATTAGAGTCTATATAAACAATATAAATTTAATCTAATACAAAATATATAAAATTAGTAAAAAATATCTTAATTTAACCCAAAATAAAAACTTACTTGATGTTGTGAACGATGACTGATGACTGAAGAGCGATGACTGAAGAGCGATGAGTTCTGCAATATGCGTCTACGGAACAGTTGTCCCAAGAGTTTTTTTTTTTTCTCCATATTCTTTTTCTTCATGTTGGCAACAATGGGCTGGATGGCAATCTTTTTTATTGTCGGGGACTTGTAGCGATGACAGCTGTCCGTCGATAAGGAATTGCCTTCTACCTTTGCAAAACACGGTTGATTATTTTGACAGTCTTATCGGGGACTTTATAGTGATTTAATAACCAGCTGTCCGTCGATTGATGATTGTCGAATAGATATGCAACACAAATAATTACATTTTATCACAAAATGGTTTTAACACGGTTATAATAATTACGACTGAACCGAACTGCTTCTGATTTGAATCTGAGTTGAGAAGATGTTCTCTTCAATTTATTTTAGTGTTGTGTAAGACTATAGACGTAATGATTAATAACTCAAATAGTAATATTAATAACAGATAGGAACTGAATACATGCAATTATTTACGTCTATTATTTAATTTAGATTTAAGGAATGCAGACTGCAAATAAGGTCTGTTATATCATTATGTACTTTGATAATTATTTGAGTGTTGATATTAGCATGAATATTTATATAAGATATTTGCTGTACTGTAATTATTTGTTATCAATATAAATAGGGAAACTGCAATCAGTATCAATATTCGTTAATTTACCATGGGTAGATATGTAGGTCCATGACAATGTACAAGGTCCATGACAGCGGGAATCTCTTTGACCTTTAGTGAGAGGGTCGATTTATACGTCATTCACATCAGGACACGCTAAACCCTAGATTCCAACTCACCCCTCTTACCCTAAAAGTGAAAATAAAACGACACTCCTATTCGAAAGTTTTTCCCCTTCTTCCTATGTAAACCCCACCCTTCCCTTACCGCTCTACCTATCCCATCACCAACCAGTCTCTGATGTTCTCTCCCTCACTTACATGCTTTCTCTTTTGTTTACCTTATAATCTTCCTCCGTACTGTAATAAAGTTTATATGTTTATTTTCCTGATGAAGGTTGAGATAACCCCAAACTGGTTGACATAAATAAATAATTTAAGGTGGTTTTGTTTCACCAGCATAGACGATCTTTTATTTTTTTTTCATTTCTATTAATAATATATATATTAATCAAGCCAACCACTTTGGAAAGGAGAGGTGGCACTCAGGCTTGTGGCTCGTGACTAACCTCTCCTCTCGTTTCTTTCCTCTCGAGTATCAATAAATAAGTGTCACAAACCTGCTGTGGATTGTTCTGCTGGTTGATGAGGTGCTGCGGATGATTGGGATGTTGCGGGTGGGGATGCGGCGCCATGGGATGCTGCGGGGTAATGTGGGGGCCCATGGGCAGCTGCGGGTGCTGCGGGTGCTGCTGGTGCGGGGCCAGCTGCGGGTGCGACGCTCGGTGCGGGGGCTGCTGCTTGCCGGGGTACCGCTGCTGCTGCTGCTGCGCCCCCCACTGCTCCATGGGCAGCAGAGGGTGGCGGGGCTGCAGGTGTGGCTGAGGAGGCGGCATCTGCTGTGCCGCCTTACCGTAGTGTGTGGAAGGCTGGCGGGCCGCTTCCTCTTGGATCTGCTTCACTACCTGCAGCACGTGAGGAGGGGCCGTAATGCCTGTGGGGGTGGGTTTGGCCCCGGCCAGGGGAGGCGAGGCCAGCGCCGGTGGGGGAGGTGGAGGCGGTGAGCAGGGACCCCCGGGAGCCGGCCCGCGAGTGTTCATGACGGCCATCCTTCTTCGCAGCAGCTGAGCTTGCTGGAGCCTCTGTTGCAGTTGTTGCTGCTTCAGCTTATGTTTGATGTTACTGCAGAAGGGTACGGGGCATTTGGTCTCCTGACAGTGTTTAGTGTGATAGCAGAACAGGGCGATGAGCTGCTTGTAAATGGAGCAGCCACCATTGGTCTTCCGCTTGCACACCTTGGTATGGGTAACGACCCTCTTCATCTTCTGACAAAAAGGTAACCTACAGTTGGCGTCCCGACACTGGCAAGCATGTACCAATGACTGTATGCAACGTTGGATGGAAAGCTTGAGAGCTTCCTGAGGATTGCCTGCTTGGTATCTCCCGGAGAAGTTCCATCATCCAAATCAAATCCAAGTTTCTCCATCTTATGTGGATGACCCTCCTTGCCATAGCACACCATGCAGAGGTCAAAGTCATCACACACAGTGCAGTGGTAATGAGTTTCCGCATGGTTCTTGCAATGATTGCAAGTGTACACAAATTTATCCTGTCCTTGATTATGTAATTCCCAAAGCATACACAGAGTTGAAAATTGTGCTCTCCCCATAGAAGAGAATTCATAGTGTCTATCTCGGGCCATTGTCAAGAATGCATCGCGACCATCCATCAGGTCGCAGTTTAGCAATGGATCAGGATCTTGAATAGACTGCAAAGACACAAATTATATTATTATTATACAATTCAGACAAAGAATAAAATAGAAGGAATAGTGTGAGGTATTTAATAAAATATACTTACAGCTAAGCTAGCAGCAGATTGTACGGAGTGTAGTCTAATAACAAAGGAGACTTCCTTGTGCTTCTCCATGGTGGCAAAAATTTTAGCACTAAGGTCATTACCCGTTTGTTGATCACTTTGTTTTTTACTATTCTTGCGCTGGGCCGCTTTAGATTTATTAGATTTCTTGGCTTTCTTTTGTCCCTTCTTCTTTCCATCGGGACCCTGTTCGCTTTCTTCAGAGAGTTGAAATATCTGCTGGAAAATAATGTTATCATTATTTACTCAATAAATACACAGAGTGCAATTATATAAACGTAATTAAATACACGGAGTGTGCAAACTTCCGTCCACATAATAAAAAAGTAAAACTTACTGCAGCCTCGGCAGCTTCAGCTTGTTTGCGTTTCTCTTCTTCTTCTTGGTCCAATTCCTTTATTGATTCCTCCAAAACATTTGGCCAGAAATCTCCCTCGAAGTAAGGTAAATCAGCGGCTGAATTGATATTATCCTCCATGGCCTGCTTGAGGATATCTTTGTAGTCCACAATAATTCTTTCGATGATACCCTTGTCCAGCATCTTCTTGTACCACTCTTGCAACCGCTTGGGCTTAGGGATCTTCTGCTCTACGGGGTGACAGTGGAAGATGTAGTCATCTCCCTCGGAGGGCGGGCAAGCCCAGATGTGCGCCATGGTGTAGCCTAGCTGCTTGGCGTAGTCCAGGTACCCCAGCAGGATCTCGTGGTAGACGGCCGTCCGGTACTGGCGGGGCTTGAAGAAGTGCACCGAGTCCAGGTAGGCGATGTACACCCGCCGCGTGTTGGGCATGGGTGCCTCGCTGCCGTACTCCTGTACATGCATGCCGAAGAAGCACACGTTGGCGCCGTCCAACTCCTCGAAGGCAAACAGGGCCTTGGCACGGTAGGGGAACTCCCCAGGCAGGTCTCCACCCTCCACGAAGCGTCCTCGCATGCCGGGCTTAACCTCCACGATCTTATCAGAACTCGCCACTACGCGAATGCTCACCTCTCCTGCACCCGCCTCCTTCTTCTTTAAGAAGTTGTTTACTCGTGTCTCTATATATATTCCCAGTTTGGAGGTGGGTAATCTTTTGGCATTAAATTTGTTTTCTTTTCTTTTTGCACCCTTTTTCTTGAGACAGTTATCACATACGAAGCCTTGCGGCCATATTTGTTCTAGATGAAGGATACATATTTGATGTTGTTTTCGTCCACAATCATTACAAATAATGTAGGGTTCTAATTCTAAATGATCATTTTACATTTCTTTAAATTGATCTTTTTTAATTGCACTGTAAAAAAAATAAATAATATTAACATACAGTTTTAGAATGAAATTTACAACATGAATTTGCAAGTTTAAAAAAAAAAGAAAATAGTTAAGCAAACTAATCTACAAAATACATACTTTATTTTTACCATATCAGCTTCAGAAAATCCAATAGTTTGGGACAAAAGCTTGTTTTGAGATATGGCAAATTGAATTTTCAAATCTTTTATCTTTCTATGCAAGCCTGCAGAGTGTTGCCATTTTGTCAAAATAATATTTTATTTATTTATTGACATAAGAGATGCAAATTTTCTCACACTGTCATTTCAGACAGCAGTCAAACCCTAACATAGTAATGTAGCGAGAATATAGTGAAATAAAATTTACCAGTAGTCTTGTGATCGGGTTTTAGCATCGTGGTCAGTCTTAGTAAGGCCGAAAACTGGGTGAGATGCAAAGCCGGGTAGCAGCGCACGGCAGCTCCTAGTGAAGGGACAAATAATAATGTAAATGCATGTTTTACTACTTATTTATCTTAAGGTAAGGTTTGTGCAAACCATTCCTAGCCCAAAATCTTCCCAACCAAAAACAATCAGAAGAGTCGCAACAGATTAAAAAAAATATAAATATATATGTACATAACATAATCAGATTTTAAGTAGGAAAAACAAGAGAGATTAGATTGTGTAATAATTTATGGTAAAATTACGATTGAGGTTGCATAGGGTCATCTCCCAAAGTAACAGTATCACCAGCAATATCATTAAAGCATTTCTGGCAAAACGTGTATCTGTAATAAACAAATATTTTTTGTTAATAATGAATGAAAACTTAATGATAAGACTTGTTTGTATTTATAAAAGTTTGATGACATATTATATTTACCTATTTTGGTAACTAAAGTATTTAGCATCCCTGGGAATAGTACACAACTGTTTGCCGTAACAGCATAACACTTGAGGATTAAAGGTATATTTTCGTCCACAGCAGTAACCCAAACTCTGCATCACAGGGTCTATTTCTTGCTCAAACACTTCGGACAACTGCAAGAATAAAACACCATTAACAAATGATTAGGGAAATGAATAACAATTATTGTCAGAAAGAAAGCTTTTGCTACAATAAAACAGAATGTAACTGCTTACCTTTGTACAATATCTATATACACGCTGGTTAAGCATTATAATTTGTTTTTTTTATTGTTTGTTCGAAAAAATATTTAAATATATTTTTATCACAGGGAGCGGTAGTTACTCGCTCTTTGAAATTAACAAGGAACCTGAAATGGATTGATTTTCAAAAATAGAGCAAATAAAAAAACTGTCATTGTGCGTTTGTTTGGAGATTGTTATTTTTTCATTATGGAAAATTCCTCTTTGTAACATTGACAAGAAACTGATTTCTGTTGTATAAAATGTTGACAACAGACTAATTGTGAAATTGAACATGTTGTAATGGACAACTAATTACTTGCGCGATTCAAGACAAAAGGATTACACTTATTGATCAGAAATTTGGAGGCCTCCCGAGCTGCAGAGAATTGCATAATCAAGGTTGGTGAATTTGTTATTTTTCTTGGAGTGTAAGACTGCTCTGTTCCTTTGTGATATATTTGTTCGCGCAGGTAGAATTTCATTTTAGGATTTCCTAATTGTATATTGGGTATTAAGCCCAGAGAGCTTGGGGAATTTACACACCTCATGCTCACAATTTATAATGCATAGTTATGGTCCTTCGTTCGCCAGATTAAGTTCCAGCAAAGTTAATATAATTTGAAAGGTTTCAGATTTACGTAATTTTTTGGTAATATTCTTGAAATACCTATTTTATTGGGCTAAAGTTCGGTTTAGTGGCGAAATTCCTAAAAATACAAACTAGTTATTTTTATACTAACTTTGGGCCGGGGAATACGAATCTGAAAGAATTAGGCGGCGGCAAGCAATATTAACTGAATTATACGACTTTAAAATTTTTTTTTACACACATAGGAAAATGGCCATTTTGGAAGCATTCTGATTCCTAGAAAATCAAACTAGTTATTTTTATACTAACTTTGGGCCGGGGAATCCGAATCTGAAAGAATTAGGCGGCGGCAAGCAATATTAAATGAATTATACGACTTTTAAATTTTCAATACACACATGCGAAAATAGCCATTTAAAAAGCATTTTGACACATGAAAACCATAGAAAAACAACAATTTAAGTGTGGCCATTAAGCAGTAATATCAATAACGTAAAATATACATTTTTAAAATAATTTTATTTAAAATGCCCTTGACTACGGAAGAGTCGAGTGACCAAACCGTTAGACGGTTGGTCATTTTGACAGCTAAAAAGGAAAGGCTTTTTTCCAGGTTAAACGATTTGTTTAATTTGGCGAAGAACATATCGTCCTTTGAATCAAGGCTAAATGAAAGCTTCTTGTCTAAGTCAGAGAGAATTGAAGAGTTGCGTAACGACTTTGAAAAAGTCATTGATGATATCAATGATGTCCAATTGATATCAAACCCGACATTTGTACCGGATTATCAACAATTAGATGCTTTTGAGGATTTATTTGGTAGTGTGAAACGCGTACGTGACAAAATTAAAAATGCAACAACAATAATGTCACAGGATAAAGTCCGCGATTCTCGCGAACCGGTCATCAAACTTCCTCCTATAGAGCTTCCCTCTTTTAACGGTAAAATGGATACCTGGGCGAAATTCTATGAGTCATTCAAATCGAACATCCATAATAATACACAGCTGAATGACTCACAACGTGTGCAGTATTTGGTAGGTAAATTAACGCATAGCGCATTGCAGATTACTGCGGGTATTATACCTACTGGAGAGACGTACAGGATTATTTGGGATTCGTTGGTATCTAAATATCAAGATAAGCGTGCACTAGGCACATTTTATTTGAATAATATTCTGGACATAAAGGGTTGTACAAATACATCTGCTAGTCTTGATACGTTTGTTGAAAGATACTCTTCATCTGTTTTGGCGTTAAAACAGTTAGATATTGAAGACTTAACTGACTTCATATTATTACACTGTGCGTTAAGGAAAATTGATTCCCAAACGTCACAGAATTTTGAAATGGCAATTAGAACTCAAGAAATCCCTGCATACAATGAGTTGATCTCATTTGTGAAAGATCAAGTGAAAATATTAGAGCGTTTAAAGGGGTCATCAAGTGCCATGAATAAGCCGCCTGCAGCAACTTCATCCCGTTCGAACAATTATAAATCTTTCGTCGCGAGTAATGAGAATGTACCTCGAGTACCAACTCCGCCCCCGAAATCTTGTATGTTTTGTAAAAAAACTGATCATGCAATTACTGCTTGCTCTCGGTTCAAAGGGCTAAGTTCTCCACGAGCCCGTTTTGATTTTATAAAATCAAAACATTTGTGTATAAATTGTTTTAGCGCATCACATGCTGTAAGCTCTTGTAAATCGTCGCTTATGTGCGATTTGTGCAAAAAACCACACAATACCTTACTTCATTTTGGTAGTGGGAATAATTTGAAAACAAATACTCATGTACATACGTCAGAAGTACTTACCAATGAGGAGCAGTCTTCCCCCCCTTTGGTACCATCCAGCGTCAGTGGAACGGATAATTGTGATGCGATACTAGAGGAGTCCTCGCTATTTAACTCTTCGTGTTCATTGTCAGCTAAAGTAGCACCTAATACTACAATTTTACTATCAACAGCTCAAGTGTATGCAAAACTTAAAAATGGAAATAAAATTGTTGTTCGGTGTCTAATTGATAATGGCTCACAAAATCATTTGATCACGGTTGATTGTTGCAAGGCGCTGAATTTGCCAATAATTCCTTTGAGTAATTCTTTTGTTAAAGGAATTGGTTCAGCATCTCGACCAATTTTTGGTTACGTTTATTTGGACATTGAGTCTCGCGTATACCCAAATAATAAATATAACATATATGCGCTCGTTGTCGAGTGCATTACCGATAAGTTACCTAATCACTATATAGCAAATGGTGATATGAGGTACTTAGAGGGCATACCCCTCGCTGATTTAGCGTGGAATATTCCTGGGAATATAGATGTCGTCTTAGGGGCACAATTATTTCCACATATCTATTTAGGGGACAGGGTTGAATCAGGGACTAGTGCACCCCCCGCATTATCGACCGCGTTTGGTTTCGTTCTAATGGGTGACTACCCTCATAAAGTGACCAATACAAATATGTCATATTCCGCACTCGCGCTAAATGATTTAGTGCAAAAATTTTGGCTGTTAGAAGAAATACCTAACATACAATTTCTGAGTCCAGAGGAGACGGAATGTGAGAATCTGTTTACTTCATCTATTTCTCGCGCTGACGACGGGAGGTATTCTGTTGCTTTACCTTTCTGTAAAGACCCGAACCAATTGGGGAATTCTCGAACTACCGCTCGGCGTCAATTTATGGCCTTGGAGCGGAAATTTAAACAATCGCCTTCTTTACAGGAGAATTATAATAAAGTTATCAGTGAATATATTGAAAACAATTACCTGTCAGAAGTCCCAGAGTCTGATATTATAGATGATGGATATTATATCCCGCATCACGCCGTCATTCGTTCTGATAAACCTATGCCTCGGATTGTGCTTGACGCTAGTGCTAAGACACATACAGGGCTGTCACTAAATGACATCTTGCATACCTACTGGTCCCAATCTACAAGCTGATTTGTTTTTGCTTTTACTTAACTTTCGTCTTTTTCCCATCGCTATGACTGCGGACATAAAGCAAATGTATTTACAGATTGAAGTTCCAAGCAAGCATCGTAGATATTTGAGAATCTTATTTCGATTCTCCAACAACGATCTCATACGGACTTTTCAATTTAATCGGGTCCCTTTCGGACTAACGGCAAATCCATACTTATCCATGCGGACTGTTCGTCAGTTAGCCCAAGATATGAGACCACATTTACCGGATGCTGCCAATGTGGCAGAGTCCAAGTTGTATATGGACGACCTGGTCTATTCTATTGAAGATGAATCCAGCGCCGTACGTCTTTCTCGAGAATTAATCTCGTTATTCAAGTCCGGTGCCTTTGATTTGGTCAAATGGACTAGTAATTCTCAAGTTGTACTTGAAAACCTTCCAGATTCTCACCGCAGTACGGTGGACTTTACTGTTGGTTCTAACAATACCTCTAAGGTGTTAGGCCTCTCGTGGGAACCAGTTGATGACAGCTTCTTCTTTACGACTTATTATGTCCAGGAGAAGTGTACAAAGCGGAATATACTGTCTATAGTCGCCCGCTTATTTGATGTCCTCGGCCTGGTCGCCCCCTCCATTCTGTACGCTAAATTGCTTATTAAGGAGCTATGGCTGTGCAACATTGGTTGGGATGATACTCCCCCTGAGAGCGTTATTCAAAGGTTCTCGGCACTCACACAGGAATTTCCTTTAATTTCTACGATAAAAATCCCGCGTCATGTAGGTGTCCTAAAAGACAGTACAGTGCTCATCGTTGCTTTCTGCGATGCGAGCCTGAATGGTTATGGCTGTGTGATATATTTACACACAACTGATCTGTCTGGGAATATAACCGTGAGATTGTTGTGTGCAAAATCAAAGGTCTCTCCCACCAAAGTAACAACACTCGCTCGTTTGGAGCTGTGTGCCGCGGTCTTGATGTCCAAACTAATTCGGACGGTTCAAAATAGTTATCGATCGCGTCTTACTATTGCAGGGACTTATGCGTTTTCAGATTCTACCATTGCGCTTTCGTGGATACATTCGTCGCCTCATCGATGGTCGGTGTTTGTTAGTAATCGCGTGGCTCAATGTCAGGAGAATTTGTCTCCTGAAAACTTTTATCATGTCGCCGGTAGTGAAAACCCTAGTGACTGCCTTTCTCGTGGCATGCTTCCTTCCCAGCTTATTTCACACGAATTATGGTGGAATGGACCATTGTGGATTCGCAGCCCACCCTCGGGATGGCCATTAAGACCGTTTCATTTCTCAAATATCGGTGAAATGCCTGAGCACAAAACTAATGTGCTCACTGCAATAGTTCAGCGTGAACAATCGGTCCTGAGTGAACTGGCTCAGCGTATATCCACATGGAATAAACTTTTAAGGATTGTCGTTTTTGTCCTCCAATTCGCAAAAAAGGTATCACCCTCTTCTGGAACGGTCAATAATCTTATGACTGCTGAAAAGGCTGTGATTCGTTCCGTGCAGAGTATTCATTTTATAGAAGATATTGCTGCACTCCAGAAAGGCAAATTGCCTTCAAAAAAGCTTAGGAATTTATCAGTTTTTCTCGATGAGGATAATTTGTTACGTATTGGTGGGCGGCTTTCTAAATCGGATTTACCATTTGAGGTTAAACATCCGGTTTTACTACCTAAAAATGACTGTGTTGTGAATCTTATCATCGATCATTTCCATGTCATGAACTGTCATACAGGCCCTGGACTTCTTATGTCCATCTTACGGCAGCGCTATTGGATATTAGATGCCAGGACTGTTATTAAGGCAAAAGTACGGAAATGCAATTTCTGCTTCCGCTTAAATCCGTCGCATCCTATACCGAAGATGGCAGATTTACCTTCCTATCGTGTTGTAGAAGCAAAGGCTTTCGTTCATACCGGTGTAGACTATGCAGGTCCCCTCCGTATCACGCTTGCTCGTCGGAGAGGACAACATTCACAAAAGGCATATGTCTGTCTTTTTGTATGTCTTGTAACCAAGGCCATTCATATTGAGTTGGTCTCTGACCTAACTTCAAATGCTTTCCTGGCTGCTTTCAGCCGTTTTATTTCTCGGCGTGGCCCTGTGTCATGCTTGTATTCAGATAATGGTAGCAATTTTGTTGGTGCCAAGGCACAATTAGATGATCTCTATAAGTTTTTGGTTGAGTCGGAATTCGAGCCCGCTTTAAAGCGTGAACTCGCTAATCGCCGGGTTGAGTGGAAAATGATTCCACCACGCGCGCCCCATTTCGGGGGTATATGGGAATCAAATGTAAAGAGTATGAAGACTCATTTGTACCGTGTAATCGGAACTCAACTCCTCACTTATGAAGAACTACAGACCGTTCTGGTTCAAATAGAGTGTATAATGAACTCGCGCCCACTCACAGTCGTGTCTTCTGAACCCTATCCGGAAGTTATTACGCCTGCACATTTTTTAATGTCGACTCCTTTGCAGTACTTACCTGCTTCTGTTTTGACAGACGCTAAAATAAACTTTGCTCAGCGCAAGCAATTATTAGACGGCATGATTCAATCCTTCTGGAAGAAGTGGCGTTTGGAATATCTGCATACGTTGCAAGTCAGGCAGAAGTGGGCTACCACTGATCATCCTATTAAGGTTGGAACTGTCGTACTTATGGGACAGGAGGATTCGCCTCCGTTAAATTGGCCTTTGGGCGTAATAACGGATGTTCATCCTGGTACTGATAAAATCATTCGCGTTGCGACGGTAAAGACTAGATACGGACTCTTTAAACGTCCTGTTGTTAAATTATATCCCATCCCAACGCAATAATTTTGTCTTTATTTTATTTTATTTTATGTTAATATTCTATTATGATCTAATTGTTTCTGACTTAGCCAAGATATGTTTCTATTTATTGATTTGATCTTTACTTGTTTTCATATTCGTTGATTTTTTTTTTTTTCTTTGAAAGTTCTGCGAACTTCCAAGGCGGGGAGCATGGTTAAGCATTATAATTTGTTTTTTATTGTTTGTTCGAAAAAATATTTAAATATATTTTTATCACAGGGAACGGTAGTTACTTGCTCTTTGAAATTAACAAGGAACCTGAAATGGATTGATTTTCAAAAATAGAGCAAATAAAAAACTGTCATTGTGCGTTTGTTTGGAGATTGTTATTTTTTTCATTATGGAAAATTCCTCTTTGTAACATTGACAAGAAACTGATTTCTGTTGTATAAAATGTTGACAACAGACTAATTGTGAAATTGAACATGTTGTAATGGACAACTAATTACTTGCGCGATTCAAGACAAAAGGATTACACTTATTGATCAGAAATTTGGAGGCCTCCCGAGCTGCAGAGAATTGCATAATCAAGGTTGGTGAATTTGTTATTTTTCTTGGAGTGTAAGACTGCTCTGTTCCTTTGTGATATATTTGTTCGCGCAGGTAGAATTTCATTTTAGGATTTCCTAATCATATATTGGGTATTAAGCCCAGAGAGCTTGGGGAATTTACACACCTCATGCTCACAATTTATAATGCACGGGTTACGTTTAAATGTCAAAAATATTAAAATGGCGCTGATCGCCGATTTGTGTCGTAAAATGTGACAAACACCCTGAGGGGATATTTCACCAAACCTCTTAATAGCTTTTCCATTGGAAAACTTGCATTTATAAATTACAAGTAAATACATAGATAGAAAACTGGGGTACCTTATCATATTATATAGCCACTACTCGTAGGTTTGAGTGTCGAATATTAAACTCTGAGTTTTAAGTCAATAAATCATTAATCGAAAATATACGTTACATAGATTCCCGGAAATAACTGCATTTTTTTTGTTTTTTTGAGAAAAATGGAATTTTTTTATATAGGTACCTGTAAAAACACTTTCATTTCATTTAATTTTAAACACAAAAAATACTCAATTGATTTAATATGGTTTCTCGTCAAGTTAGCAAAAACCGTTTAATTAAACATTGAAATTAACATATTTTTCAATGAATAACCTATTGTTTCATACTCGTGTAGTGGACAGGAATCATTGTTCCAGCTTACCTTCAGATTAACTGGTCCATATTTCCATAACACCGACTACATTAATCCATGAATTATTTATGACATTAATATTACTATTGTTTGTATTCCGAGAGAGCCACAAGCACCCACTTGGGACCTTCGGTGTAATGTAAACCATTGAAATGCATAGCCGAACAATAGTTTACAATTGCTCTCTGATTATTAAACTTAATGCAAAGGACCCATAACAACTATGTAAGAATTAAAAATGTCATAAAAACTATGTAGGTATGTCTCATTATCGATTTATTTTTGTTTTATTGACTGGGTTTAGCTAAGTCTTGTTTCAACTCGAACGTTCGGCATTTCATCTGTTTGTAAATGTGTTTGTTACGTTTCGTTTCCGAATCAAGATGGTGGCCGTGTCGGGTAGTAGCATTTTATCCCGCCAGAATTACCATGAGCGTAGTTCCTACTACGAGCAGTAAATTTAAATAATCAATGTTATTGTACTTACTATCCTCCTGCCAGAAGAAAAAAAAAATTTCCATTCAGAAAGTGACGTTTTTTATATTAAATATTTGTGTGCTATTTTATTTATTTTTGTTTTAAATGATGATGGGACCGGTCAGTGGCTGAGTGGGCATCGCGTTTGGGTCCCACCCGGGCATCGCGTGTTCGATTCCTCGGATGACTAAGTCCTCCATCACGACACAAGCAATATTTTCCGCTTACTGTAGTGGTAGTAGGAGATTTTCAAACATTGTTGGGTTATTCATAAACCGGAAATATTTATCTTTCATTAAAAAAAATATATATATAAATTATAAAGGTAATTAAAGTATTCAATATGCATCATTTTGGAGCGATTTTCGGAATTTTTTAGTGAGTTAATTATAATGATTAAAACATGTTTCTTGCCTTAGGTATGTAATGTGTTAATACATAAATAAAATAAAAAAATTAATTATTGTAAAAAATATTTCTATTGGGTAGTTACTTTAATTTACATACGACAAATTTGTGTTCCGACCTAATTGGTTGTTGGTAATTTAAATTTAAATCCACCAAAATTTTTTCTTTTAAAAATAAATATTTAATATTTCATAATATTTATGTTTTTCATTTACTCCCAAATAATAGCCCAAGTTGTTTTAAAATCATGAAACATTAAAACTTTAATTTCGTTTATTTTATAAATTAAAGGACAAATAAGCTGTTGGGAGCTGCGGAAAAAAAGTACAATGATAAACAGGTAACACAACTTTGAAACATTCCCCTATTGGAGGTACCATAGCCTCAATGGCTGGTGGCAGGTAATTTATACACAAAAACATCGTCATTTCCAATAGGATTAAATCAATATCCTCGTTATTTATTTCAGTATTAACATTTTGAGGGAACCAAAATGTGTCAGCTTAATGAATTTCTCTTTGCGTAATATTTTCAGTTATTATGGTGTACCTACAATCATGATTATAAGCGTTTAATGAATTACGAACTGTGTTCGGTGGACGAGTGGGAGAACGATTGCTTTAGTCTTAATGACCATCCCCCGCGAAGTATGTATGTGACCATTAAATGTATTAATACCACTTATATTAGTTAATAAAATTTAATGATTGCTGCAAAATTTTTATTTAATAGTGCAATCACAATAACCATAGTTTTAGCACCCAAAATGTTCAATACAGTCTTAATATCTTTCGCTCCCTCACAGAAATGTTGAAGTTTACGATCTTGACATTAGCAACAGAAAACCTGGAAATGGAAGTAAACAGAAAGGAAAGCACTAGTGTCATGAAATTTGAAATATTTTTTAAGCTCTTACGTTGTATCCGTCATGAGCTATGGAGCCTTTAAAAATTAGAAAAGTTAATACTTTTTCCGAAGCACTATAACTCATGATAAAATAAAGAAGCGAGCAAAAAAAAATCCGAACAAAAATGCTATGTGAATTTCATGACGGCAGAGCTTTTGTTTCTGTATACTTCAACGCCTATTATTTGTTCCAATTTTTCCAGTACAAATGTTGAATCCAAAAAGTAAATTAATCTTTTTCTTAAAAACATCTATTTGAATTTCACTTTTGTTTTCTTGATTGAATGAATAAATTAAGGCATAAGTGAAAATTTACCCACTTCCCGACCTCCGACCGAGCTGAAATTCAGCAGATAAACTGGTTAACAATGATAATGCAATCTATCAATTTTTGATGGAAATCACTTATACATTCGCGGACGTGTACGAATTTCTCTGAAATTTTTTATATTATTACAGCAATTAATAAACATACAAAATAAATGTCAGTCCTGTTTAATTGGGATTTGGCCCAGTTGTTAGCTTTGTTGACTCCAGGCCCTGGGAAGAAAGGTTTAAACCTCAGTTAAACCATTTTTTTTATTTTAAGACATATTTTATTGAAAATACGTGTATTACTGTAAAAAACTATGTTTTACGAGTTGATTTTTATTTTATTGAATGCCATTTTTTTTGAAGTGCGAACACAAAATATTCCAATGCAAAGCCTGGGCGTGGGTAATAAAATAATTTTTAACATATTTATGTGATTTTAAAATTAAATACATTTCGTATTTTATGAACAGTCCGAGTATTAAGTAATCATTTTCTAGGAAAAAATATTTAAAGTCATAGAAGTAAAAACATAAAATAAACAAAAAATTTAACAAAACAAAAAACGACTTCAAAAATGCACTAAAAAGTAAAAAAAATAATTTCGTACGATTGTTATTTTTGAAGTCGGGGTCAGCCAAGGTAACTACATATATGTAAGTAGTTATAGGTGAGATGTGGAGATCTTGGCTGACACTGACTCCAAAAATAACAATCGTATGAAATAATTTTTTTACTTTTTAGTGCATTTTTTTAAGTCCTATTTTATTTTGTTAAATTTTTTGTTTATTTTTTGATTTTTAGTGACGAGCGTGTGTAAAGAAGTTTTACTTCAAAAAAAGAATCATTGTAATCTGTTGGCGTAATATTGAGTTATTCGTCCATTTGTCGCACACAAATGTCGTTTGCAAATTTAAGACATATATGATTTTCCCATGGATTTCACTGTCTGAACTGGACCAAATTAAAATGCGACCACACGAGAATCACCATATTTCTAATAAAAAAAGAATCATCAATATCGGTTTACCCTATCGAAAGTTCTGAGGTAACAAACATAAAAACAAAAAATGTCGAATTGAGAACCTCCCCCTTTTCGAAGTCGTTTAATAATGTATTGAACGAAATTAACTGTTAAGTGTGGAAGTTTAAGTAAATACTTAAATAAATTCGTAAATTACTAGTAGGTACACAATGAAGTTAAAATAAAAACAACCCAAAGCCGATTCCATCATGAGCCAAGAAACTTTTAAATTTTAAAAGATAAGGCGCCATATTGTTTCTTTCACACTTTTTAATTAAGTAAATATCTATCGGGTGAAGCCGGGCAGTAAAATTAGTGTCAAAAACGAAGAATGTAAAAAACCAAAAGTAACCCGAAATAAAAATTAATATTCTTGTTAATTCGAAACATGAACCATTTTCCCGTGTTGTAATATGGATCACTTTAAAAGTTGCATTGGTAATAGGTAACTTTTCCTATTCTTCAGGTAAAACAGAAACCAAAAGCACAGAATGTAAATCTATTCAAGGACTAAGTCTTAGAAGCAAATAAAATAACCCATTTCTTCCTCTGTTCTTCAATCTCCAATCTCCTATGCAACAAATTAAAGCCTACTTAACCCCAACAGCCTTCGTGGAGAAGTTCCTTGGGTTTAATTGGCAAGGAACTCCTAACTGGCAACTACGCACGAACCGAGTCCCTTATCGATAGGGAAAAACAATCGAAGGATTTCTAATTAAAAACATGTCGGGAAACACCTAACTACCTGTTCTCTGAATCTAAGATAGCGATGGATTCAATTAGTTTCGAGTTTGAACTTGGCTAATGAATTGCTTTGAACTTTACGAAGAAACACTCTACAAAGTAATTCCCATACCGTAATACATAATGAACCTTTTTTTAATTATGTTTTGCCACTAATTAATAACCGACAAAATTAAATTATGCTAAATTATTGAAAAAGTTCCTCTTTGTGATTAAACTACATACCTCTCTTGGATGAATATCACACGGAAAAAACTTGACATAATATATTTTTTTTCATAAGAAGAAATTACTTTGTGGTAAAACATTACATTTTTTTAAAATAAAGTAAACGATTTGTATTTAACCACGAATATTTATTATTTCACATCAACCGGTTTCGCTTCGACCAAGCTTCATCAGGATATAATAACTAAATGCTAAGATAGAGTTATCGGTTATATATAAGTTGAAAGACAAAGGGAGAAAGAATTTTACAAAAGAACATAATTAGACAGAGGCAAATTATTTGAAAGAGGTAATTTCCATTTATTTACATTTGAAACCTGAACTTATAAAGTAAATAAAGTTTAATCATCACAAGTAAATGTTTAAAGTATTCTTAAAAAGTTATTTATTTTCATTAAATTTAAAGTTTAAAGTTTTTTATAATGTTAATTAATTCAAATACACCTTATATATTGCAGAAACGCGGTGTATCTGAAAGTTAGCCACAGCTATTATCGATAGATCAAGGGTTAAAAGAAAGCCCGACAAAATTCAAATATTTTCTTTCTAAAGATGGCCACTCTTTTTGGAAGTACTATAAACAAAACAGATTTAATGAAATAGTTCATACAGCCATTGTCTTTGATCAATGCTGGTCCACGGAGCTTGACTGAACTTAATAAACATATTGTACAATACACTCTGTCCGCCCTCCGCGTCACAATCAGAAGTTATATCATTGTTTTGTAGCGAACGGGTTCCAAAATCCCGATCCCGATGCAAAGCCAGTTTAAGGATTTTGTAAAAAGGGCTCCTCAAGGATCCAACTCAAAGCTTGTCAAAATTTTATTACATCATTTATGGTATGCATTTTTAGCGAAGTGCCGAGGAAGCTAGGAGGGTATGGAAGGTTCTAGACTAAATGACTAACTCGCCTCGGGATAAAGAACCTACTGAATGAGATCACGATGAACAATGTAAGGGATTCCGGTGCCCACGACACCCACGTTAACTTTCGATACGACAAATCCCTCCTTAACAGGCCATCAAGAAAGTGGTCAGTTCAAAATGACTCAACACTTCGAGCCTTTGACTGCTCTCGTTCCTTGTTCCCGAAAAGATCTCAATTATTTTCAAAGTACCCAGTTATACGAAGGTTACAAAATAAATCCTCGCTAGTCAATAGCTTACCTTTCTCTCAAAAGACAAATAATTAATTTTAATAACCGAATACAAAATATTAGCGATTGTCAATCGAAAAATTGAAACAGAAAAATCAGAAAAAGATGCAGTCACATCTTGGAATATTTGATACACGTTGATGTGACTTTGCTGCGCTATCCGTAATACGGAAGTTGCATAAAAAGTACTTTGTTAAAAGAAAAACATTCTCGATAAATATTAATGCCCTACCAAAACTTCTTTCTGATGTGATTTCGATAACATTTACAAACTTCGAATGGAGAAAACTCGGCTATGTTATTTGGACACTAATTTCTGATTAATTCCCTACAATGTGCTGTCCTTGTTCTACCGGTATTTCAACGGAAGATACTCCGAGGAACTTGATTTCTTCGGCACCGGTGCACATCGGCTGTGGAGCGATTGGCCGGCCTCTGGGTTTCCTTCCTCTGAAAGAAGTTTCGGTAGTGCACTAATTGTTATCGTGAATAATTTTCTTTTGACTAGTAGGTACTTTTTTATGCCATTTCCGTATTACGGATGGCGCAACAAAGTCACATTAATGGCTTGATCTCAGTTTTCACCTACATAATACACATAATTTACCACATCCCGACAATGTACCACCATTCATTCATCAAATATAATAACAGATTTTCTATTTTTATTTTCCGATTTTCCTCTCTGATACATAATAGCATCTGTTTATTAACATCAATTTTTCATATTATTTTTAAAAATGGGGGAAGACTACATGATTTTAAATTATAGAAAAAAACCTAAAGGAATAATTTGACGATCCAAGTTCGGATATTGTCAGTCTTCCCTCTATTCAGCCAACACACGCTTAAATTACAAAAGTTTTACAGATACGAGTATCTCTAATAATATTCGTAGATACCACATTGTACTTGTTCCAAGAAAGAAAGGAAATAAAACTACGCTAAACGTAATTTCGTTTATAAATTCGTATTTGCTCACGAAACTCATCCACAAATCGATGTTTGTTTTACGCGATAGGAATATTCCCGAATGTGGATTCCTGTTTGCTGACGAGTTTGCAATTCAGATCACCGGCGGAGTGGTGACGTCATTTCCATATCACTTCCACTGTTACGGTTTTCCTTTATAACGTGATAAAGTATAATAATTGAAAACCGATAGCAAATAATTTTTCATTATTGGGTAATGGAATTGGGATGCATTTCGAAGTAGAGGCTAGAAAAAACATTCGCACAAGTGTTGAAGGTTTACTGACCTAAAAGGTAAAACGGGCAATTCGTTTGATAGTTTTCTTATTTAGGATAATAAAACTATCAAACGATTATCAAGGGATTGCAATCTTCAGAACATGCTTTTTCTGCAGATATTTCAATGAAAGTGTTTCCGAAAAACAAGCAATTATACCTACATTTATACCTTCGGCACCGGTTGATATGAATAAGTATATTTTTTATGCTAAACAATTTGCCTTCGTTCCAGAGTGAAAGACACTCTCAGTATCGCATAATCGTGGATCCCCCAATTTAAAACCAACGTTTCTTGAAATTTATAAAGCTCTTTTCAGTAATCAGATCCTTCCAACCCCCTTATCTACTTTTCCAGAAATAGGTTTCCAAATTCCCGCTGACCAGACATTTTCAGTGAGATTTTTAATCCGTGTTCCAAAAATCTCTGCAAATTTAAAATACAGCCAAATGACAAATTACGCATTCGTTACTTCTGTTATAATGTGATCCGGATAATAAATATATCTAAGTATAGATATAAATAATAGAAACAATGGCAAATATAATGGCACGGAAGCGTGCCAACTATCACTAAACTACGACCAAGGTGCATGAACTATCAAAGATCCGGAGCCAATGAAAGTTATGCGGTTTGGTGTGTAGTTAGAAACAAAGGCAAGGCGCCGCTTTTCATAGAAGAGACTTGCACGATGATGGTGACACTTTTGTGCGCGCGTTTTCATACTAATAATTAATAATGGTTAACGGGCCATCTCTCGTTTCTGTTATCTATGGACCCGGATAATAATTAGATCTAGGTATAACTATCCACTGCATTGTTTCGCCGTATCGGGCAGATAGATAAATCAGATTTATCTTATAGTTTTAGAGCGGCGACTATTAGCTAGGGCCCTGCCTATTTGTCGTGCCCATCTGGAGCGTAATCACTGGTGCTGGGCGGCCGACCCGCCCTGGGGAGAATCAGTGGCGCAACCATTAACCACCCGTATTATTGTATGTAATTAAGGTGGAAAATACGGTAATCTTTAACAGATATATAGATTATATAATATCAGATATTTTGAGTCCAAATTGCAAGAGATTAGATATCGTCTGAGTTGCATTTGCCGTTGCACAGTATTAATTTATGAAGCTTCAGGAACTTGTGTGATCCCAACAAAGCAGCTGTAAAGTCATTAAAGGTTGATTCATCAAAATTATCATACGATACCATATGAAAGAAAGGTGGTTGGAGTTTAAAATGACCGGTATACTCGTACTTGACAACCTTACAAGCTAATATTGGAATTTAGGATAGGCAGGAATAAAGGAATTGATTGAGCGTTATGATTTTTTTTATCCTTTCTGAAGAAATATATACAGACATAAATGTCTTCCTTCTTCTTGCGTATTCTCGGCTCTTCTTGGATCTTCTTGTTTATTTCTGGCTTTGCTTGGCTGTTCTTGCCTCTTCTTGACTCTCTTGTTTCCTGTTGGATCTTTTCGTCTCCTCTTGGCACTTCTTGGTTATTCTTGTCTCTTCTTGGATCTTCTCGTCTCTTCTCGGCTCTTTTTGCCCCTTAGAAATAAATCAATATCATACTACCCAAAATGGTGTTTTTTTTTTTAAAAACAAGGTATGCATATATTATTTATGATCTTGGAACAGAGCACACGATCAAATACAAATGCGTGTAACAATACGAACGCGAAATTCGCATATTTTTTTGATTGAGGGTTGAGGTACAACCAGTGTCATTCGATGCAATACTTTTCTAATATTAAAAAAATTAGGATAACTCAATATTACGTCTTGCATCGAAATGGTGATGATTATAAATTCGTGAAAAAAAAACAGTGCACATATCTTGATGACAGGATTTCACCACTGCTCAAGAATTTTGCTTCATTCGGGTTATATCAGAGAGTGCTACTCATCGTAAAAATTAAGTAAAAGCGTGTCTGTAAAAAACATGTGTAATAAAACAATTGTGTAATTCTGCGCTTAAGTCCAGATATATGGGCCTTTGAAACGACCTCATTTTTCAAATTATCAAAATACGTTCGGCTTAAAAAAATCTGTTGCATAATTGAATGCTCCATGCGGCGCCCCTGTCCAGGATTCGTACCGTTGATTTGCAGCCATTGTCTTCCGTCCAGATTGATGCGATTGATCTCCGTCAGCCTCCGGGGTCCAGCCTCATAAATTCATCTGTCGGGCCTCGGAACAGGACTCATTAGCCAGGGCCCGCGTGACGGCCAGGCCCGAGGACTGCAATGTTGCACTCGAATTTAATGTCAACGGGATATCAGCAAACCGGCCCTCAATATACAAAGGTTGTGCCGTGATGCCAGAAATTGAAGCTTACCTATCGTATTATCTTTTTTAAAATGTTATATGTAGTAGATTAAAGATGGGAGCCAAAGTAATGACGGTATCAGTGGTTGAGGTATTACGATCCTTGACTACGAATCCGGAGGTTGCTCATTATTTGATTTTGTTAGATTAATTTGTGGTATTTAACAATTTGTTAAATTAAAATAATAAGTAGTATATTTACGGCATTTTCCAGAATGTTAGATTTTTTAGTATAGCCCTGGTGAAAGACCACCGTTTAGAATCGAAATGTCGATCGAGATGGCTTTTACTATTTTTTTATTAAATCTGAATAGCCAGGTACTTTCCTTCCCCTACTCCTTACCCTCCCCACTACCTTCTGCATCTAAAAATAACCTAATTGGGAATGCCATAGTCTCACTGGTTCCAGACGGCTGGGAACAGTTGCGACTCACATAAAAAACGAGTGCAGTTGACACGCGGTAGAAGCGATACTTTACCAAAACAATCTCAACCAATAGAAGCCTTGAAAAGTGAGGTCATAATCAAAGCGGCCAATGAGCGTATTTTGATGCTTCGCCGGTGCTGTAATGTTCCATTTCTGTTTCTTCCGAATTCCAAATCACAAGGGGGATAAAGAAGTTTAACTTTAAAAAAATTAAAAACCTCCCGATGGCAGAGAGCACTAGTGGATGAAAATTTCCTCTTATTTGGTACTGCACAAAAGTCCCTACAGATCAAAATCAGTGTAACAAGAGATTCACTATTTTGGGAAATGTTTGGAGGCTGATTGAAGTGAAGTGGGCAAAGAGAAAAGGCAGACGATGGTTTAAATTTTTCTGTTTTTTTTTTACGGCACAAAAGTCCCTACAGTTCAAAATCAGTGTAACAAGAGATTCACTATTTTGGGAAATGTTTGGAGGCTGATTGAAGTGAAGTGGGCAAAGAGAAAAGGCAGACGATGGTTTAAATTTTTTTGTTTTTTTTTACGGCACAAAAGTCCCTACAGTTCAAAATCAGTGTAACAAGAGATTCACTATTTTGGGAAATGTTTGGAGGCTGATTGAAGTGAAGTGGGCAAAGAGAAAAGGCAGACGATGGTTTAAATTTTTCTGTTTTTTTTTACGGCACAAAAGTCCCTACAGTTCAAAATCAGTGTAACAAGAGATTCACTATTTTGGGAAATGTTTGGAGGCTGATTGAAGTGAAGTGGGCAAAGAGAAAAGGCAGACGATGGTTTAAATTTTTCTGTTTTTTTTTTCAGATCTGGTTACTATTTAATATATTAAATTTTAGTAACAAGATCTGAATATTTAATATTTATAGTTAAAGCTATTTGAAGAAAGACTTTTAACTCTGAATATAGATCTCTAGGACGGACCGCCGAACAACTCGGTCTTGGAACACACTCCTTGCTTCATTCACATTCATACATACTCTTCTATTATTGTGACCCTTGACATGGCCAGACTCAAGTATCTGGTTTCACTTGATTTAATTTAAATTCTACATAGTAAAACCATTTTACGGAACTATTTGTAAGCAATAGACATTCTTGTAGAGTGGTTTCACTATTATAAGATCCTTTTCTAATACTTTTACGGAGGTCATGTCACCCACACGCAAGTGTGTGAGAATCCGTTCGAGGTGCATCATTGGCTGAACGATAGCGGGAAGCAGTCCATGTGTTCAAATCTTATTCAACGGCCACATTTTATCCAAAACTAGTCCACTTTATATAAAATCATTCCCTATAAAGTGATCATTTAAGGCGATCCAATAGTCCAGGAAAAAATCGAAATCGGATTTCACGCCCTTTATGGGAGGAGTTTAAAAATACTTGAGAAAAAGCTCTCGGAAAGGTTGGAATAGGTATTTGAGAAAAAAAATTATTGGTTGATTTCGTAAAGGCCTGTAAAAAACCTTAATTCCGTTTTTACGCATTGTTTATTGTAATAAAACGGAAATCAAAAATTGATTTCATGAAAGCAAGCGGTGCGGAGCCACACGTGTATTTACCGCTATGGCCGGAGCGGGGGCGTGACTGATACGAAATGGGTTGTGTCCAGTGCATGGTTCTTATTCCCATGCCATAAGGGTCACTTTAAGATCCAAAATCGTAGATTGCGGGCCGTTTTGATTGATGTCAAAAATAATAACGACAAAACATTTTGTGAAATAAAATAAATTGATTCTTTAGGTTACTCAATTCAGGAAGTTGTCTACCACGTTCCTACCTATTTTTAATATTAATTCTTTAGTTGTATTAATTTAGTTACAAGTGAATTACAGCTTTGTCTTCTTAAGCAGCCGCTCTGCTATCCATGATGAAACAACACCTAATCAATTTTACGCATTTCAAGGTTGTAAACGTTACGCAATATCCTTCCTGTGTGCAATTTTTATGAGTTCTAAAGGTCATTGCAGCTGGTTTTATTAGTTACTTTAATAGTTATCTTTCGTTACGGGTTCTTTGTTCTCACGCATTCTTCATTCACGATTTCTTTACTTTTTTGTTTATATTTTATTATTATTCATTATAAACACCCTCTAAACTGCGAAATCAGTTGGTCACCAGGTTAATTTCATAATATTATGCATATCTCAAATATGCCATAGCCTTACTGATCTTATGTTTAAGTTAACTTATGTTTAACTTCGCTTAAACTTAAGTGTAATTTAACCTCAACACAGCTTAATTTTGCTCAACTTATTTTCAACTGAACATAAATATAAACAGCAGACTTTTTTAGTTTGTCGGAAAAAACAATGGTTATGAATGGTTGTGAAACATGGTTGGTGAACAATGGTTGTGAAACAACAAGCGTTGTGAATTATGTTTAATCTACATTTCAAAACTCCACCGATCATTGAGTAAAAGTCGAAGAATAAAGTCGTAAAAATAGCACATATAAAAGCAACACAAATAACCACCATACAAGAATTTTAACTACCTCATAAAACAGACCATCCACCATTATGGTAAAAAAATAATAATATCGCCTTAAAGGTCACAGTTTAATAAAAATTAGTTATGTAACATTGGCGCCCAGCCCCTTAATTAATTGGAGGCGGCCCTGCCTCCCCCGAACATGACTTGAAAGTGCATTCATTAATTTGCCGGTGCATTCGATCATGTTGGCACCAATAAGCAATACAAAGTATTATAATGCGCTATTGATTTCAAATGTTTTGATCGAGTGCAGGACGTCAGATGAACAATGCGTGGTGGGTGGATTTCAGTACCAGGTATTTAATAATTGTACGGAAAACAGCACATTTTAAATGTGAAGAAACAATAAATTAGAAACGAAAAAAGGTTTTGTTGTGAGCGTTGTTCGGGGAGCATTTTTTTTTAAATTTAATTATAGTGTTTTTTTTTAAACAACCCTACAACAACACCATGCCCAATATGGTATTGTGGCTTGTCGTGTCGTATCATTTCTTCCATACATAAGAATCATTTTAGAAAATATGGAGTATATAAGTCCTGAGTACTTAACCATCTAACTAACCAAAACGATAGAGGTAGACAATAAATGATAAAATTCAACCGTGGAGTTGTCACTCATTCCTCGCTTCATTTACATCCCTACATGTTTTGTTTTTTATTCTGACTCTTGATTCTACTTGAGTATTTGATTCACTAATAATTCAAGAATCACTTTCTTCTTTCTTTTACTTCACTTTCTCTGTGTATCCGCTGCACATTTCTTTACATAAGCTCCACAGAGGAGGCCCTGGGGAAAATAATTTTCCGCAGGGCCTGTGTCATCTTTGGGGATGCTGTGTGGCAGTTCTTTTTAGGAAAGGAAGGGGAGATTGATCTGGGAAGCAAAAGAGTATTAGGGGTGGGTTGGATTCTGGGGGTCAGTGTGTCCAGGAGTGACGGACGTATGAATCCATCCTTACCACTGCGGTGCAAGGCGATATTTCGAGAGAGTACAGCTGGAGAAGCCAAAAGGGACTCCCTCAACCATTTTCTCCCAATCCGGCCTGCCGTGCAGCTGAAGGGCAGACGCATCCGTTGCCAATACCTGCACAAACCTCAACCCATGAACCCGGACACCCCTGCTAAATCACCAAACAAATCAATACCACAAAAGAAATATGACAGCTTAATGCTGTATATCGCAAATGTATCGGATACATAACGTACATTTGTAATGTGACTGAAGCGATACAGAGACGTGTAATTTTCCACTGCGGGGGCACTTATTTCACCGCGTAATCAGCCGACACTCGTTACAGCGACTCAGTTGCCGCTCGAGGCTTTGGTTAACCCCCGTGTCCCTTCAAAGCCTTTGCAGTCCTTGTACAAATCAAACAGAATGTAATTTTTAAATACATCTGTACGATACAAATCAAAGCGAATGTCATTTTTAAATACAGTATGATACAAATTTACAAATTTAAGAGAATGTCCTTTTTAAATAGATATGCATGATACAAATCAAAGGGAATGTCCTTATTTAAAAAATCACGAATTTCGATTTTTTTCCGTGAATGAATGAACGAAATCCTGGAAGTGGAAATTAATCTACTTCCCGAGATCCGAACGAGCCGAAACTCAGCAAATATATTCGTTATCGATGACAATATAATCTATCAACTTTTGGGGGCACTTACACGCGCACACACGCCCCCATCCACGCATTTCTCTGAAATAAGCTGAAGAAATAATTGATCGCTGGGGATTTTTAAACTTTTCTTCTCTTTTATTGAAATTGGCTATTTACTAGCCGACTCAAGTGATGCCGCAACTAGGCCCTGGCATTCGATGAGTAGGAACTTGGCGGAAAGTTTTTAACTGTTTCACTACATAATAAAAATGTATTATAGTAAAAAAAAAACTTAGTTTTTAAAGGTTGATTTAATTATGTACTTCGGTTTGCCGTGGGCTAGTGCTGAAAAGCAGTGAAATGTAGGTGCACATGATTTGTGCCAGGAGAATACTAACGTTGATTGAGCCGTACCGATTTTGGCTGTGGTGGACATAATTTTTTTTTTCAATTGTGCAAATAACTGCGAATTATTATTATAATTTTAGTCATTTTATTCCATAATTATTTCACAAAGTATGGAATAAAATTTGTGTGCAATGCTTACCAATTTCCAACCTAAAATAGACTTCAAAATAGGCAAATCCAAAGAATAAAATATGTTGGTGTATATTATTTATTTATATTATAATAATAATTTCGGTGGCCTACTGTCGGGGGATAAACAGTCAAGGAATCTAAAATTCAATCAAAGATCTAGAATCAGACAATCAATCTAAAAAAATAAAAATGCAACTAACATAAATGCATTTTCTTCCGAATTCCGTGTTTTTATTTTAATCTTATACTAGCTGGTACCCGGCATGCGTTGCAATGCCATTCAAAGATATAAATTTATTCTACCTGCATGTCCTTTCCTGTGCGTCCCCGTTCCCGTCCATCTTCCCCGCCTTTCTCCTCCCTCGTCTCTTTACTCTCCGCCAACCCAACCTCCCCCGTTCCCCTTCCCCCTGCATTTCCTCCTTGCCGCTAAAATATATTAAATACACACATTTCCATTTACACAAATTTCATAGTGCCAGAGCTTACCATTATATATAGGTAGCCTATATGCTATTCTGATGTATGAGCTATATTATTGTAATGCTTCATTAAAATCGATTAAGCAGTTTTTGCATGAAAGAGTAACAAACACACATGCATCCTTACAAACTTTCGCGTTTATAATATTAATAAGATTTGCTACGTAATATTTAAACCTTAAAATAATGAACATCTTAACTTTTACGGTACCCTAAGAGACCCAACTAAATCAACACTTTAATGCGTTTTATAAATAAGAAAATTGTGTGATTTTATTGATTCCATGACAACTCAGAATCACGCAATTTCAACACCCTTTTCAAAGGTTATTAAAAGTTATGATAAAAAATTGAGAAATAGCCTATAACCCATTTAACCAATTTTTTTAAATATATTTTTAATGACCGTTCAAAGTAGGTGTTGAAGATGAATGATTCTGCGTTGTACGGTCACTTATTTTATTACGGTGTAGAATTTAACTGATTGCTGTTATCTCAAACAAAATAATATTCCATTAACGGTTGAAGAGTACTCAGAGCAAGACCTAAGATTATACCTATTTCAAGCTATACTTATTTCTTATTACCAATAAAGGTATTTATTATTTAATGTACCATAGGGCAGTTAAACACTTTGTAATGTGGTATACTTTGAAGCCAATGAAACAAAGCTTATGCACCGTGTCCGGAAACTCGTAGTACAAGACGAAAACTGGTCAAATACATCAAATTTTAAGTTGATTTTGCGGTACTTACGCTTAACCCCCCAGGCCACAGGCATATTTTGTTCAAAGGTCAAAATATTTCCGCTTTGCAATAAAATCCAAAGAAACCGATATTTTGGAATGTATCCGAAATCTAAAAACTGTTTTCGAAAGGTGATAGAATAAGCTTTCCAATTATATAATGCGAAATAAATAAAAAAATTTAAATAAAAAAAATTTTTATGGCGACATAAAAAGATTAAAAAATGGCTCACCTTACGTTTTTTCTAACTAATGTTACTAGAAACGAAAAAAAAACACTTGTTTTATTAGATAAATGTATTATAAATATTATCGTCTAGCCCACTAGTTGGTCGTTTCATGTAAAAATAATTCTAAAAAAACTACTTAAGTTTCATAATTTCTTTTAAAATTGCGGTCGGAAACTTTGGTTTCAAAAAGATTTACGATTTAATTATTTTTGGTTAGATTTTACATTTTAATACAAAGCGTGGTGTTTTCCCTTTCTAAAATATTTCAGATAATATTTCTCATAATAGTAAGGTAGACACAATTCTTTCTATGAGACTTATACGAATTGTTCCCAAAAGCGAACAAAATAGACTGAGGGGTTAATTTTTTTGGTTTTATATTTAGTTTTCGAGTAAATCGACTCCGTAGTAGCATTTTATAGGATTTTTTTAAAAACAATCGGTCCCTAGAGTGTTAATATCGACTGTTTAAAATGTCTTTTTAAATGCGTCTGAAGTTTTTTTTAACCCGATAGTTGTCGAAAAAAATAAAAAATAAAAATGCTCAAATCTAAAAAAAATTAAGTGTCGTTGGGTTCTCTATACGATGTAGATTTACCAGTTTTCCACTTGTATAATGAGTTTCCGGACACTGTGTACCTATAAATATGCTGTTTAGATAAAGAGCCTGCAAGTAAATCGTTTCCTTACTCATGTCGGAAGTTAATGACAAAGTATTGGTTTGTTTATAACCAAAGACTAAGGTTATATATAACATAAATAAATCTCCATAGTAAATTCTCTTGGGTTGTAAATTGAAGAACTTCTCCACATTATGTAGATAGGTGGGATGGAAGGCCAATAAATTTGTTTTGGCACACACTGGCTTCAAATTCTTTCATACATCATTTCATCTTCGAGAATTTTATATATTACTTAATCGGGCCATGCCAATTCCAGCAAGCTTTACTTAAAGTATTATAAGTTATCCATGAAAAATCACGGAATATAACTTTTATGGCCAAGATGAAAACTCACAAATTTTCTTCTTAAGGAATCATTATTTTTAGAATTTTTTTTGGAATATTTAATATTAAATAAAAAAATTGTCTAATAAAATATAATATTATGGTTAGGTAGGTTCTGCGTTTTCTGGATTTGAAAATATTATTCTCAAAATTTGATAACTTTCAAAATACCGCTCTTCTAAGTCCCAATTTTAAAAAGTTACTCACATAGGTACATACTAGAAAGGGCGCTCGCAGACGAGAGACTTTAGTTTCGTCGCACTGCTGAAAACCAGCAACATTCATCGTTCGAAGGTACAGCATTAAAGTAAAACAATCTTCGTATCTACTTCGCTTGTTTGAGATGATTTAATACTCAGTTTATTTATTTATTTAATTAATAATGTCACTTTATTTAATATTTTATTTATTTAATAATGTCAGTTCCAATTTTGAAAATCAAAATTTCGTTGAAATCGACTAATTGTACGCATTACGCAGGAATTCATAGGAATATATCACATCACGCATGCATGCAACGACAATCGAAATTATTATTTTTTTCAAATATTCTATAAACCCCATAGCATTCAATTTATAGACCAGCCAATCAAGGAAAGGGAAAAACAAGTTTGTGGAGCGCGGGAGGCAGTGTGCCCGGCTCCTTTTCTGTGATTTGTCAATAAATTAATCTGACAGTACCTATATTGGCAACTCGCACTGTAATATCACTATTCAGTCCCCGAAAATATTACAAACGTATTATAATTTACCCACCTCCCTCAAGTTTAGCGTCGCCACGCCAGGCGGTTCGTTTATATATAAACCTTGAAATCCTTCGCAGAAAAGTTCTGACTGCGTTGCAAACCTTTGCCTTAATATAGCGAACTTTACTTTTTAGCGCAGAGTCTGGTTATTTCAATATGAAATATTCGGCGGTAAATCTACGACTGATATCGTAGTTTTTTCATGAAATATGGTCATGTGGTTTGCCTAGAGCTCGTCGAAATGATACCTACCCCCCTCCCCGATTTCACGTTAGGGAAAATCTATCAATATGAATGTATAGGTAAACCTTGATATTTATTTATAGTAGGTACAGAATTCTTCATTGTCTAACTTTTGTTGAAAAGGGTTACCCGCTATGGATATTACACCAGACTGAAGACTACCTCAACTTCGTGTAAATATTAAAAATGTAGACAGAAACGATATTTTATCTCTCGCAGTTCTGTATAAAAGTGTAAAGGTGTGCTGAGTTTAGTTTTTAATTGCTTTTCCACGTTGCACTTAAAATCGGAATTTAATCTCATATCTTCAAGTTGATAGCTTTATTTCAAACTGTTTAAAGCGTAATGGCTTCATTTAATTATCAGAAATCCTTAGCTTTATCGGGATCGTAACAGCCTATTATAAAACCTAATTGATATTTTATTATTTATAAGTGCTTTTTACAGCG
Organism: Limnephilus lunatus; assembly: GCA_917563855.2. Taxonomy (NCBI): domain Eukaryota; kingdom Metazoa; phylum Arthropoda; class Insecta; order Trichoptera; family Limnephilidae; genus Limnephilus; species Limnephilus lunatus. Next base: position 28,353,188 of record OU830592.1, on the reverse strand, counting down.
GCTTTCGAGCAATTTCGATAAGGTCCATTATAATATCTCAGTCAGACTAAAACTATTATTTCGTTTACTTATGTAAATACATATTTAATATGTCTTAACCGCTAACCTACGGAAACCATCATTGCCATTTTTTATTATTTCTTAACATAAAAAGCTCTTGGGTTATGAAAAATGATTAAAAAATAAAGAAATTGAAAAGTCCTGACGCCATCTGACCCGATCGTAGCGCCATTGCCTTGCATTATGGAGAGATTGACAACTATTGTGACGTCATCTGGTTCGAAATTGCATGAAGTTACAAATTGCTCTCGTTTTCGATAATGATTTCTACCATGAAAACGTTCTTTAAAAATATAATTATTTCACATGTATATTCGTATACGTTTTTTTAAACTTGACTGGCATTCAAAATGACTTCATTTCAATAAGAAAAAGTTCCAGAAACTTACTTTTGTTTTTTTTTAAATCTTGCGAACTTTAGAAAAACCAAAGGCTTTAAAGATAAAGAATGTGTTCGAACATTCTATCTCACGAGATATTGAAAGCTAAGTTAAACTTATTTTTGACATGCAATCGTAATAAATTATCTTTGCAATCAGAATCTGGACATTGCATGAGATTGTGTAAAGATATTCGATTAAAAAGATTTCATAATATATTTTATTTATTCTGATATCCTTATAAATATTAAAATTGTGATAGTGCCTGTACAATGAGTTTATTATACCTACCTACATATTTGCTTGCGATTCAAAGGATATAACTCATCTCTCTGAGGTCTTCCCACTCTGCTTGTGTCGATATGTGAGCTTATTGCAATTTATATCATAGTAGCAGTAGAAAAAGCTGCACGCAAATGCATCTCAGACGATATAAATTATATTCGTAAATAAACAGTCCAGGATTCAGAATAACGTTGAAAAACAAGTGAGAGAAAATCGATTTTAAAGATGTTTGATTTAAAAATTTAAAAAAATATTATGATTTCAGGAGGAGATTAATATCAGGAAATATCGGCGTGCGCAAGTAAAATTAAGAATTATTTTTTATTGTTTATTGAGTTAGTTTGTACTACATGAATATAAACTAATAAGCACAATGTAACATTTCATTTGTTAAATTTAAATATTTTTTCAGTAAGCATAACATTTCTTTTAAAATACATTCATTCTTTCTTCATTCTTCATACTTTCAGGCATTTCATCATACATCTTTAGTCCTCTATACATTAGGCAGTTCTGTGATTTTGGTTTCTTCATTTGTGGCAATCGAACTCTGTTTATATTTCTTGTTTCGTAATTATGTACATCTTTATTAAAAACAATTTCATCCTCAAAGTATTTTGGCATTTGGTTTTTCATAATTTTATGCACAAAAATTAACACATTAAATTTATTTAATGTGTTAATTAAAGATTATTAATTTAAATTATTAATTTACGTCTTTTTTTATAGGAATCCAATTTAGCTCCTCTCACATTTGATTAATCCTTGCTTATTTGCTTTTTCCTAGTATACATCTCATAGCTCTGTTCTGTATAACTTCTAGTTTGTTTAAATTTCCTTCATTGGCCAAATATAATATCGTAGAGCAGTAATCCAAATGTGGAGCAACAATAGTTTTATAAATGAGCTCCGTAGTGTTTCTATTTAATGTATGTCTAAGTTTTCTAAGAAAATTTTACTTTTTTGATACCTTTTTTAGCACATATTCAAAGTTTGTTGTGAAAGTCAGTTTTGAATCGAGTATTACACCCAGGTATTTGATTTCATTTACTTTTCCAATTTTTTCACCATTAAGAGGAATATAAACGCCAGAAATATTTCGATTCTTGTGTTTTATTAAATCTAAAACCGAGCGCCGTGAACCGTCATATTTTGGTCTGATTTGCACGAGGCAAGTAATTTGAAATAAATACTGTTGCTATGACGTGGTGCTTGCAATACGTAAGAAGCGCCCAGCGAGATCTCCGTTCGCCGATGTTTCTATACATACCTTGTTACCCGGTGGATGAATACCGTCAATTCTATTTTACCAGCAGCGGCCGCGACGGGAGCGTTGTCGATATTATCGAGAATCCTCAAACTATGGGGAATGCTAATAAAAGTAAATGTTTATAAAATTTGAATTGATTTTATTTATTTACAATCTAAAAAATTTTATGAAAGTGAATTATTAATACATATTATTTTAAATACATGTAAATATTAATAAAAATAAACTTGATTCAAGTTAAATACAATATGTATATATGTTAACAAAATGTAACTAATACGTACTTTTATAAAACTAGGTATAGGTATGTACTTTTATCAAATTTACATACACTTTCAAAACACCCAAATTACATATACTCAAATTTCCACATCTAAAATTTTTGTAAAATTCATTTACGAAAATAATTTTTTTGGAAACAAATCAATACACCAATCTCAGTATTAGAAATGATGACGGAACAACTCACAGCTAGGTTTAAAAATATTCTACATTAGATACATCAGTTTATTGAAACATACACTTAAAAAAAACGGTGAAAATAAATAACTTGCATCTACATATGCTGAATTTATCCTAAAAGAGCATAATTAAAACGAATGCAATATAATATTTTAAAATAAAAAGTAAAATTTCGACGGTCTCCATGGTAGAGGGGAAAGGCTGCCAGCTAGCGATCCGGAGATTGCGGGTCTTAGTATTAGACATTATCAAGGAACAGTTCCCAGCTACATGTATTAATAAAAAGAAACTTGATTAAGTGAAATGTAATAAATATATATATTAACAAAATGTAACTAATACATACTTTTACAAAATTAGGTATATGTACTTTTATCAAATTTACATACACTTCAAATTTCCGCATTTAAAATTTTTGTAAAATTAATTTACAAATAAAACTTTTGGAAACAAATCAACAAACCAATTTCAGTATTAGAAATTATGACGGAACAACTCACAGCTAGGTTTAAAAATATTGTACATTAGATACATCAATTTATGGATACACACACTTAAAAAAAACGGTGAAAACAAATAACTTTCATCTACCTATGCTGAATTTATCCTAAAAGAGCATAATTAAAACAAATACAATATATATCGCGGGTTCAAACCCCGGCAAACAAATCTTAGTATTAGACATTATCAAGGAACAGCTCCCAGCTTCATATATTAATAAAAAGAAACTTGATTAAGTGAAATATAATATGTATATTTATTAACAAAATGTAACTAATACATACTTTTACAAAACTAGGAATATATACTTTTATCAAATTTAAATACACTTTTATCAAATTTCCGCATTTAAAATTTTTGTAAAATTCATTTACAACTAAAATTTTTTGCAAATAAATCAACAAACCAATCTCAGTATTAGAAATGATGACGGAACAACTCACAGCTAGGTTTAAAAATATTGTACATTAGATACATCAATTTATGGATACACACACTTAAAAAAACGGTGAAAATAAATAATTTGTATCTACCTATTCTGAATTTATCCTAAAAGAGCATAATTAAAACAAATACAATATATATCGCGGGTTCAAACCCCGGCAAGCAAATCTCAGTATTAGACATTTTCAAGGAACAGCTCACAGCTACATATATATAAAAATTATTCTTTTAAAATATTAATCCTACCGATAATGAATTTAAGCATTATATTCGTCAACCTAAAATTTCTCAAATGATATAACATTCTGAACATCAAAAGAGTTGAAATCAGGAATAGTTGATGCTGACTCATTTTGAGCTCACGCTGTTTGAGAACCAACAATGCTCGCTGTAACAACGAATCCGCTACGTATATTTCAAGTAAAAAACTTCGAAAACACGGGCACAGATCCCACGTCCGTTTCTGGCCACGGCTCGCGGCATTATGGTGGAATACAAGCGTTGGCCGCAGATCGTATGAATTAGTACGGTTCTAAAAATTTGACGTAAGCGCCAAAGCGGTTTTTATTTTTTTTGTGCATAATTTTATAAGAACGAAAAAAAATTAGAACGTAGAAAACGTCAAAAATAGTCTTAGCCATAAAGGGGTATTTTTCAAAAATTGTTACTTACATTACTTCATAGTAAAGTCATGAAAAAACTTTTTTTTTTGTGGTTTACGCTTATTTTTTTTTGTTACGTAAATAATAATTTTATTGTTATTCTGTTACGTAGAAAAGGTAGTTAAAGCTTCAATTTATCCGTAGCATATTTTTTTATATTTGTACTGTAAACCGATTCGTTGTAAAGATTAATCTAAATAGTGATTTCACGTATAGCTTCATCTTAATTGTCAAATTTAACCGTGTGTTACGCTTTTTATTGCCTATTTCCATATAGCTATTTTGTTTTGTTCACGTTCAGTTTCAATTTGTTTAATTTCAGCGATTTTGATATATTTTGTAGGTCTTCGTTTATTTTGTTAATTGCATCTATGTAATCTTCACACGAAATATAGATTAAAGTATCGTCTGCAAATAGTATATGACGCAAATGTGAATGGTAGAAGAAGTCGGGGACGCTAGAGGAAGGCATGGCACAATCAAGTGAATCAGATACTTGAGTCTGGCCATGTCAAAAGAATAATAGAAGAGTACGTATGAGACTATGTATGTGAGTAATGCAAAGAGTGTGTGCCAAGACCGAGTTGTTTGGCGGTCCGTTCTCTCTGCCTACCTCTGCGGAAAACGGCGTGATGGTTAATTATTTAGTCAGTAAGTTGAGTTGTGTTACATCATAATTTAGAATAATGTAAGATATATTCCGACCGAAACCGGTTTCAGCCTATTAAGGCTATCTTTAGACTCCAGTCTTACAGTCAGAAATAAATTAAATGGAAAAAGTTTAAAATTGTTTTAATATACCTAAACTATCATTTCTCCACACTTTCACATTACATGACAAAATTATCTAAACTTAATATTGGTATCTTCAGTGTTGCATTATTTTTGCATTATGCTGCAATCTGAAGTTGAATATTGCCCTTATAATGACGGCCGTCGTGGTTGAGGGACAAGGCTCTCGACTAGCCATCCTGAGGTCGCTGGTTCAAATCCCAGATTGCGCAAATAAATTTGATTTGACTGATTTGTGTTCTCACAATTTAATTATCATAAATAATATAAGGTACAACGTTCCAGAGTGGAAGTTACTCTCAGTATCGCCCTGGTGTAAGACCACCTTCGAATTGAATCGTTGCTTGAATCAACCGTGTTTGGTGACCGGATATGAATAGCCAGGTACTTCCCCACTTCCTCTTCCCCATCTCCTTCCCCTCCTAACTGCCTTCAGCCTCATAACATTTCGGTTTGGAGCAGTGGGACTCTTGTACGGATTCACAAAAAAAAATCATGAGTGAATTCCGTACAGTGATTAAAATATTTGTCCCCAGATAAGTATTATTTACCTAGACTCTGCATTGCCCAGGAACAATACATTGTACATAAGTTCTCAAGAAACATAGTTTTTTGTTATTAATTTCAATATTATCACTAACACTAAGTATCTACCTGTATAAAATATATTAAATAAGTAATTTTGAACTTTCCTAGTCTGTTTTTAATAAAATTATTTCGTCCCAACGATGACTGATTTTTATTAATGGAAACTTTGAAAGGGGTAGTTCTGATGACAAAATCAAGTATAAAAAATGGTGATCCGACAGGTGCTCCCCGACAGTTGTAATCCTCAAAATTATAATCATTATAAAACTTATATTTTTGTTGTAGTTTTTTTACCCATTTCAAACGTAAATTCGACTTCAAAAATACCATTTGTAATAAGTTGGTATGGATATCAAACCAATTTATTTACTCTGGTGTATACAGTACCTATGTGTACAGGATGTCCGGGGGTAAGGTGATTCTACACGATATCTACTACACTATATAAAGAGGTAAGATTTGTTTGTTTGTTTGTTTGTTTGTTTGCATCGAATAGGCTCCGAAACTACTGAACCGATTTGAACAATTCTTTCGCTGTTGGGAAGCTACACTATCCCCGGGTGACATAGGCTATATTATATTTTCAAAAAAATTATGGATCCTTACTAAAACTCCAATAATGCAACCCAATGTGTAAAAAAATTACCTAAAATATTCTTTACATCGCGTGCGCTGCGAAAACTATTGATGATAGAATAAAATAATGTAGTACGACTTTGTAGAACACATCATTATTTACAAAAAAGGTCGCAACAGCCTATGTCTAACTATTATGGTTATGCCACAATAAGTATTCTTTTATTTTAAAAATTTAATTAATATGTCGCTGATTGAAAAGGCTCTTTATTTGCATCTTGGTGTTAATCCTTATCAAAATAAATTACTTCATATTCAAGACAGCTTCAATACCTTTATTTAACTTTTTGAATTTTTCAATTCGGATATTTAATTAGAAAGATATCACGAGTTTAATAATGTTAGTATTAGAAAAAAGTTTCGGCTACGGGCCGGGCGGGAGAGGAGTCAAGAAATGAAGTGCCAGGGGGGTTGGCGTGACGGGGGAGCGGGAGAGCGGTGGCGGGGAAGGTGGAAGTGGAACGCTGGAGGGGAACGCACGGGAAACGACATGCAAGGAGTAACATTTTATTTATTTGAATATGGCATTGCAATGCATGCCGGGAAATAGCTATATATTATAAAAGAAAATCCAAAAAAACGCGCGGACCGCAAAAACTCAGAAACGAGTCCCGGTACGATCAAGGGAGTTATAAGGTGTGGTAGATCTCTGTCCCCTCTCGGGAAAAAAGGTACCCGTTTTTACCTAAAGGGCGTGCTTTTGAAGATATAAGGGCTGGAAGTTTCGCCCTCTTGAAATTTCGGAAAGTTAAAGAAGATTCTATAGAACTCTAGAAAGTTCTGGAAGGGGTGGCGGAGTATGTCGTGGAATGTTCGGGAATAGGGAATCGGGATCATCATTGTGAAACATTCCATAACACTCTCAAATGTATTCCTGAGCGAAGCCGGGTAATCCAGCTAGTTATAAATAAAAAAGATAAACAACTTTTTTCGAAATTCCAACTATTAGGGGTAGTTTTGTGGTAAAAAGATAAAATTGGACTGGCGTGTGCCGCCAGCTTTATTATTTTCTACTGTTACGATACAAGCCAGACACAACCATGCACGGTTGCCACAATCGTGCCCGGCAGGCTCTCAGTAGGTAAGAACGTACCGCACACTAAGGACTTTTGGTAGGTAAGTGTTTTTGTATGGGAAAAAAATGTTGGAATTTCGGAAAAAGTTGTAAATCTTTTTTATTCCTACCATCATGTAGAATCACCTCCCGCAGTTAATGCACTTTACTCCCGGACACCCTGTATAGATAATTAATTTTATCCTTGATGCATTTGAAAAAAATATGTTCTATACTTTAGTTATTCGACGGTACATCTGATATGTATGTGTAAATAGGTACACTGTGTTTAACCTAAACCGACTGCATATTGTAAGTAGGTAAGCCGGGGTCCAACTATCACAAATTCGGTAAAAATTGTTGAATATTTCTAAAGAAATATTAACGGTCTTTGGTTTAGTATTTTTAATCATAATATAATCTATTAGAATCGATATTTATGTATGTTGGTTTTTTATACCTACGTAACACATCCACCGCAGTTCTTTCACGGCAAAAAAATTTGCATATCATGCATATTTTTAAAATAAACGCAATATGAAGAAACCATCCACGGAGAAAGATAATAATTATATCGCGATGATAAATTACTAAAGGTCCAATAAATAGAGCAGATCAAGGGGAGGAATGCAGTTCCTGCTAAAATTTGTTTTTTTGCCAAAAACCATGTTTTTACCGCGCTTTAAGTTGGGAACTTTAATTTGGAAGGTGAAAAAAAGCGCGGAAAGCAATAGAAAATTTTTTTGAACTTAAACATTTTTTTTTTCAACGATTTTGTGAACTGTTTTTCACCTTCCAAATTAAAGTTCCCAACTTAAAACGCCGTAAAAACATGGTTATTTGCAAAAACCAAATTTTGGCTAACCTAACCTAACATAACCTAACCTAACCTAAGCCATAATTTTCTCAATATTTTGAACGGCTGTATCTCCCTCATTTTTTTAATTAATTGAGACGCTTTAGTGAGGATCTTCATAAGACCAGGGTTGAAATTATATATATACTCGTAAATATACATATATTATTTATAGACATTACTTCATGAGGCCTTGAACCCCTTACCTTAGAATCCAGAGAATATTTTTTTTAACCATGGATTCCGTCGTCGCACTTGATGTGTATATACATTTTTTTGTTTTTTTTTTCTATGTAACGCCGAACAAGTGCTCGGAGCCAAAGAAACTGTGTTATCTTCACTTCAGGAAAGGATATGGGGCAGCTAATGATATGTGAGGTGAAATCTTAAAAGGAGAAGAGGAAGATTGGAAATTACCACACCTTAAATAAAGTTTAAGATTAAAACATTTATATAAAAAAAATGGTGCCACAAAGTAATTTAGCAATTATTGAAGAAGTAAACGAAGGTTTTTCGAAGCTATAAAGAAAGATGGTTTCTAAAGCAAAGTTGGTGTAAATGTGGTTGGCTAGGGTAATAAATTGAAAGTAATCCACCTACTAGTCTATAAAATGTCCCTTTTCAACGTTCCAAGCGTGTAAAGTACGTTGTGTGGGAAACTAAATGAGCTCCGTAAACAAACCTATCTAAGAGGCATTATAGTTTTGAGACCGAACTCTCAGTAATTTCTGATTGGTATTTTTATAATAGATTTAGCAACCTGCTTCTATGGGTCTTTAGAACAAGCACATCAGCCTCGGAGAAGACATAATGCGTTTCACGTTTTCAATTGGCTGAAAGCCATGACAACGGATACAATATTTACTGTTTAGAAATGAATAAACAACTCTAATAAGGGGACAGATGTTTAGCGCAGAATGCAGTGCCCCAAGGGCAGAATTCCCGTGTGGATGAGACTTTGAATAAGGCTCGAACGAGGCTTGAAAGAAGCTTCTCGGCCTGAAGGCATCAGTTTGCTGCTGAGCATCTCACGACTTGCTCGGGGACTGGCTTCACGTGTTATTCGATTCGTTCTGCGTTTAGCGCCATCTAACCTCACCGAGAAGATGGAAAAGACTTCCTGAAGATAGCATATATATAGGAGTCAGACAATGATCGTATGGCTCCTTACTTTACTGAAGAATCATGCCGCACAAGTAGCCGCCTAGCTACGCGCCAACCCTACCGAGGAGTAGAGAAATGACATTATCGATTACGTTGAGTGCATTTTTTAAATTTATTTATCAACTGAATTACAAGATCTAAATTTACGCCACATACGCAAAAAAATATTCTACTGCTGATGAATTTGGCCTGCGTAGAACTCCAATAAATTATTTGTTCATATGAAATATTATTTTAAATCCAATAAATTAATCCAAACACTAAGATCATCTTTTGAAGTCGGTCGCTTCGTCAGCACTTCCTTCATCCAGGTAATAGGCAGACGCTGATCGTCACCCAGAGAATTCTTCGGATTGATCGATGTCCCCTAATATACTGTATTAGGGGACATCGACTTTTTGAGTTCGATGAAGTCGGTATAAATGTAGCAATAGTGCGTGTGCACCGATACTCGTTTATTGACCTCTTCGGACATAAACCTATCGTTACAAGAATGCTTTTTTCACACTACGATAGAACGAATGGGAAACTGTACCAAAAATGGTTATTATTAATTTAAAAAAATCAAATTAATACATAATGGAACTCAGAACTAGAGCTACAATCACAGATGTTAGATCCACGACCAAAATAAGTGTGTGTAATTTTTTCACGTGTGAAACCAGTAAGATTATGGCATCGCCAATTGGGATAAATTGGTTCGGATTGCTAGTCATTACTTAGTCCTTATCCTTCCACAACGGGGGCCTTCAATAAAAAGACGTGATGATATATTCGTCGAAATATAAGTTAATACTGTTGCTTTCTTCCTTTCTCAATATTTTTCCTCGAACGAGTGGATATTATGGCATCGCAAGTACCTATGTATTGAGATTTGAAATGCCAGTTATTCAAATGGGCTCCTGGGACCAGCCAGAACGAAAGTAGGTACCTTCAGGTAGGTAATGGTACCGTAGCATTGAACCCGCGGTATGTTGCAGAATACAATTTGCATGGAATCTGCAGAATGGTACCCAGAGATGGGTTATTCCATCTTCTCTCTATTGGCAGAATTGATTCTGGAAAGCAATCGAATTGATGGCACGAAAACTTTTAAAGGCATTAGTGTATGTTGTGCAATACATTCTCTGAAAATATATATGTATAATTGTGTAATAATAATAAAAATAATCGTTTTTTCCAGAATGTACGCAAGGGTGGTGCAATGCAATAAATTCCACGCTTTGAAATTTAAAAAAAATCAGAGTGTGCAATTCACACGCGGTAGAAGTGAAACCTTCAGAAAACTAAAGTAGACAAGAGTGGGCAGACTACGAAGCACCTTTTTTATCAATGTGAAGGATGATTTTTTCATATTTTTGTCGTCGAATTCCTGTGCACGTTATCCTATAAATATTATATTATCTGTTTAGTATTTGTGTTTTCTTCTTTGGAGTCGCTAGATGTCACTTTCCTTTGTGTTTTCTTTAACAAGTTTATTTTTGAGGGATTTGAAGAATAGATATTGATTTTACAAAAATATGTACACTTTTTTTAGATTTCGTAGGATTTGATCCTTGGTCCGCTAAATGTCTGGCCGCTGACGTTCGTCAGGCGCTTTATACCACTACTATACCAAATAAGACTTGTTCGTCAGGCGCTTTATGCCACTATACCAAAGAAGACTTGCTTGGGACTGTGGATTTTTCGTATTATATTCGAAACGTGTACCCGTAAATTAAAATATATATTAAAATATATATATTCATTCTCTCGTAGGCTAAATCCCATAGATGTGTGTGCTTTCAAATCACAGTGGTGTTAAAGAAGTTTTTACTTCAAAAGAAATTACACAAAAAATAAGAAAAAGAATTTGGACAAAGTCACGATACATATGTTAATAATTTATATAAAGCAGTCATAAAATATATTTAAAAAATCATGGATTTAGAAATATTATAGTAAATATAACTGGAACTATTATTAGTCGTGGTGATACCAAAGGAAATTCAAATAGCAGAATATTTGCGCCTACAATTAAAGAGGCCAAAGAGATTATTTACCCAGTTAATTACAACACCCAGATCAGAAAATTAATTCCCGAGATTGTAAGAAGTCTAGGAAAGGGTGAAATTTGATATGATTGTATCTTGTTAATAAGCGATATCCTAAGAACGTGGGTAATAATTAATTGAACCAAATCAATACTGCCTACATACGGTAAAATTATCGTATTACACATGTATACAAATTAAATATCTGTTAATTCTTTCATAACAAGGTTTTAAAATATTTGCTTTAACATTGGCTAGAATATAATAATAATATTTTAGCAGCAAGTAGTAAATAAAATAATATTATTTGCAACAATTATTATAAGCAAAAATTATTAGCCTGAAACCACGGACGTACAAAATACATGGACTTGCCCTAAGCGATAAAAGGCGTATTATTTCCCCCTCCCATTGGAACCATTTTTCGGAACCGGCTGGGCTTGCGAGAGCCACGCGTCAATCTAAAAAATGTGTCGTCATCATTCGTGTCCGGACCAGTGTCGAGCTCTCATCGTAAATAACACGGTAAAAATGGTGGCTTGTGCTATAAAACGTGTAAAAATAGAAGAGAAAAAGAGAATAAACCCAATTGTGGTATTACATTGCATAAGCAAGCATTATTTTACACTATTTTAAGTTAATTCAGATCACATAATATGATCGTTTTTGAACATACACCATAAATATACCAAACCACCCATACACTATCACTCCGAGATACATGGCGTGTGCCCGTCACTGTTTACTGGGGTAAGTAAATTATGAAACATTTGTAAAAGTGTATTAACTAACTACAGGAGCAAAATATTGGACTCGACCTTATAGGCGACCTTACTTTGACGTATTTGAACTTCAAATTTGTTCATTGCGTGGCGAGCAATTTGCAGTCCCATGTAAAAAGGTCTATTCATTCAAAAGCAGAGTTTACTTTTAAGAACTAAATGATGATTTTATAGTGCGAGATGCCTATATACTGTCAGATTGAGTTTTAGCGAATCACGTATCACCAAAGCCATCTTCCCGCCCTTCGTCCCGCTGTAGTTGGATTCTACCCCTCACCTTTATGTTCTGGTCTATCAATATTCATATGTCTATGCCTGAAACACTCATCTACATTGAAAAAATTCTCGATTAAATATACATGCCGCCGGCGGGATGTATCTTTTCTCGGGAGATTTTTTCAATGTAGATGAGTTTTTCAGGCTAATAATTATTTCTTATAATAATTGTTACCCTTTGTGCCATGCATAAAAATCTGGTCTTAAACATTAGTTTATCAATTAAAAAATAACAATTAATAGATATTATTTGTATTCACATTAGACAGTAATATTGTAAATGTAAGTCTCCTAAACGTGTATGTTTTCATGTAAACGGCAAACGCTTGTAACACTATTATTTCTTGATATTCCAAGTAGCGTTGTTAGGTCGGATTAGTTCAGATCAGATTGTGCTAGGCTAGGTTGGACGAAATAAGGTTAGGTTAGGTCACACAAGGTCAGCATTCTATCGGTGTAAACTAATTGGACTCAAAGATTGACTTTGCATCAACCATGTGTATACAAAATTGGTCTAATTACAGAACCATTACAATGATCCCATTTGCAAGCAATGTAGGTACCAAAAGAAACGTATTAAAGTAAAAATACTTTCATATTGTCTATTATGAATTTTTGTTTTGTTTTATAATATATTTACAGCGAAAATAAAACAATGAAAGGTTGTGCATGAAACATTATTTTCAAGGTTTTAACATTAAGGTTTTACAAGAATTAATATTCTTCTCTTTGATAGATGGCACGAGTTTAATTATTTTTGGAAAAACACTTTTTAAAAGTTGTGCTTTAAAATATTAAGATTAATTCATTGTTTGCGCCCAAAAGTAGGCAAAATGTCATTTATTAACATATCCTGAAGAAGATAACATTGTTATTGAAACGTGTCGATATTGTTTATTTAAAAAGTGGTTTATACAAAGTCATTTCTTATTAATTAAATAATAAATAATGCCACAAAGATATTTTGCAAAGATTGAAGACGTATTAATAAATAGTTTTATTCATAAGCGAACTCCAATTTTTCAATAAAGCTAACAAAATACCTTGAATTGAATTACCTACCTATACAATATTGTATTTGTTAGCCTTTCTTGAAATATATGAGTTTGTTTATGGACAAAACTATTTATTCATAATCGTATTGCGTATGTACGGGCGTATAAAATTCAATTATCTTAATATTTTAAACCATAACATATAAAAAATTTTTTCTCTAAAATGATAAACTCATGCCATCTATGAAAGAGTAAATTATAAATTCTTTTAAGTATCACCTAAATAGACTAATTATTTGTATACGTCAAACATATATAAATTCCCGATAATTCCAGTATTCGGTTGAGTTGCCCCCAGTTGGCGATGTATTTATTAGCTCTTTGGTAAATAAAATTGCACATGATGTGAATTATTTTGAACTAGTTCATGATTTGTTACGGAAATTAAATTAACTCCTTTTATTTATTCCGATAGCGTGCTATGAAAAAAAATGTGCATTTTATAGCAATTAAAAAAAAACTTGAAGTATATGCAATTATTCAACTAAAAAATAGTGGTTCAAGAGATTTACTTTGCACATAATCGATAATAATAAACGATACCACCGACTGCAAAGCTAAGTATGTCGGTGTGTAACCACCTTCTCAATGTATCGCGGTGTTGCGGTAACGATGATGATATATCAGAGGTAAAGACTGGAATTAGAAGCAGTTAGAAGTGCAGACTTAATGGAACAGTTTAGTTCAACAAAGGCCTTTGTCAATGTCTGTCGTGATTACAGAGCATGGCAGCGAAGGTACAAAAATAGAAACACTTCATATTATTGTGGTTCTAGAACTTTCCGTAAAAGGTACATATTTTTAAAACTTCGCGAAAGAAAACTCGAATGTATTAAAATAGCATTCAAATATTGTGATAGGTAAAAATAATATTTGATATGTACTCGTAAAATAAAGCGGGAAGCCCACAGAAAACGTCTAAAGAAAATTTAATATAACAAAAATCTGCACTTCAGTTGGCAGGGTTCTAACATCACTTTACCTTGTTTTGAGATTTTTTTTTGTGAATCCCTTACAAGAGTCTTAGCTGCTCCCGCCTGGGCCAGTGAGACTATGGCATCCCCAATTGGGATATGTAGTGAGGCTGAAGGTAGTGGGGAGGGAAAGGAGATGGGGACGAGTAGGGTAGGAAAGTATCTGGCTATTCAGATCTGGCTTCACCAAACACGGCTTAAGCCATTTCAAGCAACGTTTCAATTCTGAATGGATGTCTTACACCAGGGCGATAATGAGAGTATCTTCCACTCTGGTACGTGCCGCAAATATACTATACATTATTTTAAACTAATTAATTAAGAAATAACACAAATGAATCAAGACTATCGGATTGCGAGCCAAAAGCCTTACCCCTACTCTACGCCGGTCGTCAAGATATAAGAGTCGTGAGATATGAAATATCAAAGTTTGCAAAGACGATTTCTCATTATCTACACATTTACCAATTTCTGATTTTGAGATTTGTAACTTGTGTAAAGTATTTTAATTGAACATATTTTTAAGGAAAATATGTAAATAGAACTATAGGTACTTACCATTTTATAACATACCTAAACAGTTATAATTGTAAATCTTAGTTGTAAGCCAGTAATATAAGCCACTAGTTATAAGTATTAGATGTAAGTCACTAGTTTTAAGTCTTAGATGTAAGTCACTAGTTATAATTGTAAATTTTAGTTATAAGCCAGTAATATTCTTTTTTTATATATTTATTTATACAGCGCCCTTGAGGTGATTTTCCACGAAAACGGCGCCATACAAAGTAGCCAATTATTATTATTATTATGCAGATAGAACTTTCTGCAAACAGCTAGGGCATAATAATTCATTGCATCAGGTTCTAACTACTTTTCCCTAATCAATTCCAAGCAAGGGACACTTGCTTTTGGACTCTTATTTAAATATTTTATGAAATTTATTATCAAAATTCGTATTTGCAAACTTTGAAACCTCAGAAAATGGTGAGGCGAAGTTATAACCCTATCCAACCAAAGTGAAGAACTACATTGCGCCTCGTAACAACGACCAGTTAGCAACGCCAGATGCAATCAAAATAGAGAGTGTAAGAGATGCTAGAACCTTGTGAAATAAATGGAGCTTGATTTCAGAATTTCTTCAAACCAGCATCTACGGGAATACAACACATATGGTTCTGAAAATTATTTTGGTTATAGAAATGAGCAAAAATGTCTGTTAGAACGTCGTCCAACTGAGGTGCCGAAATAACTGCCTGAGAAAAATATGTTTCAATTTCATGAATTGTAGATAGAATTTTTATTGGCGACTATGTTGTAAAACACGCAAAATATTATGGTATGGAAAAGTATAGGTAACATTGGTATGGTATGGTACCTCCATCTCCATGATATGTAATGTTTGTGTGAAAATGGCTCGATCTGAATGAAAAATGAAGAAAAAAAATCTAATCTGAATTACAATTATTATTATTATTTACACATTTTTATTTAGTACAATAACTTATATTTTAAAACTTCTTCAATCTTTGCAAATATACTTTGTGGAGTAATTTTTAATTAAATTAAAACAAATAACTTTGTACAAACACCACTATTTAATTAAAATTATTAAAATGTTTCGAAACCAAATGTTTCTTCGTCAGGATAATAACATTTATAAAAATTTAAATAAGACAAACAAGTATAGATAATTAAGAACCATAGAAAAAAATATTATAGGGAGAGGTGATTAATTACTACTCGTAAGTATCATAAAAAACAAGTGTATATAATCTATATTTTAAAACAGCTATATTTTAAAACATTGTTTTATAAAGTGAGCCTCTCTGGGTGCCTTATCCGTGATAAGGCCCCCATTATACAACACAAAATTCAACAAGATATAAAGTAATAAATTTTAATAAATACATAAAGGCGATAATGAAACAAAGGCAAAATGAAATGAAAATATCGAGATACAATTGTATATTAAGATTGTTATATTAACCTAACCTAACCGCCAGCGGATGAAAATTGTTGATTTATTTTAGTGAAATTATCAGATATAATACATCTCCACACATACTACACAACTCAACCAATTCTTAAAAACAAATAAATTTCATTTTTGTTCATATGAAGCAGTTACTTTGTGATGTGACATTATAATTTAAAATAAAACAATAACTTTGTAAACACCACTTTTATTTTTTATACTTTATGCCGACCGGGTTTCGCTACAACCGTAGCTTCTTCAGGGCAGTACAATCTCTACTAGAGTAGAGATTGTACTGCCCTGAAGAAGCTACGGTTGTAGCGAAACCCGGTCGGCATAAAGTATAAAAAATAAAAGTGGTGTTTGCAAAGTTATTGTTTTATTTTATTTTAAAATAAATTTCACATTGCTTATTATGTGGTGTATTGAACTAATGAGAATACTTGAAATAAAATATATATTGATAGATATAAGTACATAAAATTAGTACATAAATCATGTAAAATGAGTGGTCACGTTTTATATTGTCGAATTATGACAATAATGTTATGTTCATTTTCAGGGCCTCAGGAATTTGTAGATAACTATGAATCTGAAAGTAAATTAAATAAAATTAACAATTTTTAATTTATTGTGTATCGGAAATCAAATCAAATTAATTGTTAAATAAAAACAAATGACTTTGTATAAACACCACACTATGTAATTAATATTATCAACACATTTCGCAAACTACGTTTTCTTCATCAGGATAAAATTAATAAATACAAAGTTTATAATTAATAATAAATTTATACAAAGTCATTTGTTTTCACCTAATTAAAAATGATGCCACAAAGTGTATGTGAAAAGTTTGAAGAAGTAAACATATAAATTGTAGTCAACAGCTAAGTTAACCCTTCCTTCCCTGCGATGTGTATTTAGTACACATTGCTTCTTACACATTTAATATCTCCGTAAATATGGAAAATTCGAAGTTCAGATTTTATGTAATCCTCCGTTATACGTTTACCTATTAAATGAAAAATATTTTTTTCTAATTATCAGTACTTATCGAGCACATCTAAGGTATTTTTTGAAAATCGGAACTAAATTTACTAATACAATCAGACGTGTGGTATACGTACAGCGGTGTTAGTGGCAAGAATAACGTGCTAGTAGTGCGACGCTATCCACGTCTCACTCTCACTAACTTCGCTATAAGTGAGCGAGAGAAGAGAAGCTGTCAGTCGTGTTTTTTTCTTTCGGTGCGGTATAGTGTGAATAGCACCCCGCACACGTTCACTGCGAGACTTTTCTAGGCGGCTACCTGTAGTGGCGCGGGACTCGATCGCTCCGAAGTGGACGTGTGCGGGGTGCAAATGTTAGCAACGAACTTGTGCAGAGGTGCTCAAGCGCTTTATTATTTCCGTTCGACAATACGCAAAAACACCTATTATTAGGTATGTATATATTATAGTATAAATATTTTATACACTATTTTATTCGTTTGTGAATACTGTATTGCCTATTATTGAATATTAAACCTCTTACTATTAGTGTATATCATTTCATGTTACCTTACAGTTTACGTTGTTTATCCGTGTGAGTATTTGATTCATTCATTGATCGGCGATTTACTCATGAATATTATTTACGGTAATTACAATTATATTAATTTATTTATAAGAACAACTCTCTTCTCAATAACAAAAATAATCTAAACGAAAATATGAAAGAGAACAAGACACAGAAAAATTGGAAAAGACAATAATATTTGGCTAATTTATAGCCGTTTTGTGAAAAATGACCTCAATGGCGCTGTACAGATAAATATATTAAAAAAAAAATAATATTACTTATGGTCGCAACTGGGACTCAAACCCAGACCTCTAGTCTAACCGGGACTTGTTGAAAAAAAAAGAAAATATACCAAATCAATCAAGTGAATCGACAAGCAATTCAGTATCCCGAGCACCGTCGAAAACAAAATGTATGAAAACAAACGTACAACAGGAAAAAAAGAAGCACAATAGTTTTTCACATTTGCCAAAAATCTGTGTGTACAAGCCAAAGAAAAGAAAAAAAAACATTTGTTGCGGAAATTGTCAAAAAAAAATTGTTTCAATTTTAGCTGGCTTTCGAATTTTTGTTAAAATGTTTTTTACATACTTATTTTCATGTTAACTTTCGTAATTTTTTTTATTGTTTTTAATTTTAATCTATCTATCTATCTAACTATCTATCTAGCTATCTATCTATTTATCTTTATATCTACATATTATTAAAAATATATATCTATTTATCTACTATATATGTATACAGTAGATAGATAGATATATTGATCTATTCTATTCTATCTAACTATCTGAAAGATGAATTGCCGAAATGTATGTACGCGCATGACTTCCGAAAGAATGCACCAAATTGGATAATTTTTTTTTGTGTTCGTTATTGTCAGGACAAGGTTTTTATAACACTATTGGTGAGCTCTTGCATTATGAAATTTATATAAAAAAATTAACAGGTGGTACGCGAGCTGTTTGAAAACTGAATGTACCTGGACTGAATGTATGGAATGTGGGGAGAGAAACTCGGGAAGATGGTTTGCGGGAGTGGGGGGGGAGGAGGGTAACCCGGGAGGGGTGAGGAGAATCTGGGAGGGAGGGAGGGAAACTTGCAAGGGTGAGGGGAATCTGGGAGGGAAGGAGGGGAACTCGGGAGGGGGGTTCATGGGACGGGGGAAGGGGGGGAGTGGTGTGGGGTGAGGGAAGGTGGAGGAGGCGGAGGGAGAACTCGAGAGGGGAAGGGGACGCGGGAGAGGAGGGGAGGCGGAAAGGGAACAGGACGAATGGGAAAGAACACGAAGGGAGAACAAATTTCTTTATCAAATGGCATAGCAACTCATGCCGGGGACCAGCCAATAGATCATAAAAATATTAATGTTTTGATTTGTTCTTCAATATGTTATTTCTGAAAACATACTATAATCCTATTTCATAAAACAAATATATTAAAAAGTTTGAAACCCCTGGCGCGACCACTAGAACACAGTCAGTTTGGCGTTCGCCAGTACGGCCAGTAGCTGCCAGGGGCGTATATGTTTGATTTGACCTTGAAACTGCAAAACGCAAGACCAAATTCTTATAGATAAAGCTGAATTATAGATAGGTCAAACTTTGTGTTGTGTCAATTAAACCATGGATTAAACGAACATGAATGTCATGAATTCGTCCAAAATCGCATTTGAATTTGCATTGTTTACGTCGCCGATGGGCATATTTCGTTCAAAAATCGTTTAAATGAATTCCAGAGGTGGAAAAATGGTTTAAAAGTGTCCGCAATTGATCCAGAAAACAGGTAATTACATTAACATTCAGCTAATTTATCTGTAAATCAATTTGAGGTTAAATGACATTTGTATTGAAAAATATGCTTTCAATTTTACTTTAATAAGTCACGTACGCCTCGAACGTCATACAAATGTCTGTTAATGTTATATTATCGTTAAAACAAGCTTATGGGTCCGAGTGGTTAATGTTTCACAAATTTTGTTTCAGAAAATGTTCCAGTCTTTGAAGCTTCACATTACGAACATCTTATAACATTGTTTGGCAGACCATAACATTTTTATTGGCAGGTAAAATTAATAATGCTTTAACTAACTAATTGTCACGCTGTTTTCCCGCTGGGTATTCAGAGAGGACGGACCGCCAAACAACTCGGTCTTGGCATACAATCCTTGCCTCATTCACATTCATACATACTATTATTCTGACTCTTTACGTGGCCCGCCGCAAGCAATGATTCACTTGATCGTGCCAGGTCTTCCTCTGGTTTCCCCGACTTCATTACCACTCACATCTGCATCATATATTGTTCTCCAATGATCATACGTGTTTTTTTCATTCTTCATATGTGTGAACAGATGGGAGAATATTTTTCCCTTCTGATGAACAAAGTATGTCATCACAAGGGGAAAATATTGTACGTTTTGTTCACAAACTTTGTTTAATGTGAATTTTTTTTTTTCAGAACACATGATGCGGTTTTTACTGTGGGCTGGCTAGGTCCTCCATGAAGGTATATTCTGTTTTATTTCGGTTGAAAGGAAATAGTATTTATATATTTAGAATATGTAGATTTTTATTTCATTCTACAAGAACTAAGATATGTACGGTGACTGCTGGAAAGGAAAAACGGCTAAAGCGCTACATAGCTGTGACATCAAAGATGAACGTATGTTTTATTTTTATTTTTTTTTATTACATTAGTTACATTTATACAGCAAAATTACATAATAATAATAATATTTCAAATAACTGTAGATATTAAAATGTGTACAAGTGTTATTATGTCTTGTACGTTATTAGTTCCTAGCTAGGCAGATTGCCTGTTCTAAGGAACCAAATGCTGGTGAAAAATGCCAAAAATGTCTTCTGTAAAAAAAAGAAAAAACAAAATATTGTTTTTTTTTTTTTTTTATAGATTAAATATACATATACTAAGTTTAAATATACTATACTAAGTTTTTACTGATTGTGCCATTAATAGTTAGCCATGTGTAATTTTAAGTTTTAAATGACATTATTTAATAATTTTTCAGACTCAATCCTACCTAAGTCTATCAACCATTTAGTTATTATTGTACCGATGCATGCCATTTTACATGTTTTAATATTTAATTCTGGTGGGATTTTATTATACAATTTCGGTCCCAGATATGTATACGTCTTTTGAAACTTTGCCGATTTGCTCCCTGGGACCACGAGATCCTTTCTGGTGTGACTTCTTGTTATATATTTATGGTCAATTTGCTTAAGATTTTCTACATTTTTATGTACGTGGATAATAACCTTTTTTATATAGTTTTGACGAACATCAAGTACATAAAATTTTTTGTAGAGCTGATCGCTAGAAAACCTATAGGGTTTACGCATAATGACTCTAATTATGGATTTCTGGGCCTTCACTAATGGATCCAAAATTGTTCTACCTGACGCTCCCCAACCAATACAACCATACGTTAAGATGGGGTTGCATAATCCGAAATATATTTTTCTTAAGTCTTGTTGTTTGATTATGTTTCTTAATACAAAGAATACATGAATCAATTTTCTTACCCTTATTGAAAGTTTGTCGATGTGAAATTTCCACTTAAGATGATTGTCTATAATAACGCCTAGATATTTGATGTTTTTCACACTCTCCAAAGCTTCACAGTTGCAGTTAGAATCAATATTATCGGAATTACAGTTAGTCTTATGTGTTTTTATTGTGTATGATGTACTAGGTTGTCCTATTATAGTTGAACTGAATCTTATGTATTTAGTTTTAGCTATATTTAATGTAAGTAGATTTTTGTCAAGCCATTGTTTTATCGCATTGATTCCACTTTCAGCATGTTTATGTGTTTGAGTCCAGTCGTCTCCTTCAAATATAGCTACCGTATCGTCAGCAAATGTAATAATTTTTCCGCCTACTTTTAGGTCGCATAACTCATTTATGTAGATTATAAATAGAAGAGGTCCCAATGTGCTTCCTTGCGGTACCCCAAAGTTAGTGTGTAGTGAATTACTTACTATTTTTCCCAATTTGAGTTGCTGGCTTCTACCTGTTAAGTAACTCTTTAACCATTCGTAGGGCATTCCTACAATGCCAATATTTTTTAATCTTTTGAGGAGTAATTTATGTGAAATCGTATCAAAAGCCTTGGCTAAGTCTAAGAACAGTGCAATGTTTTTCTTTCCGCGATCTATATTTCTAGAAATATGTTCTGTAAGTTGCGCTATAGCATCGTCCGTTCCCCTCCCCGGCCGAAAGCCAAACTGATTTTTGCTTAAAAGTTTTCGGCTCTCTACATAATTACTTAATCTATTTTTAAATATTTTTTCTATAATTTTTGAGATAGCACTTAACAGGGATATTGGCCTATAATTGCCCACTTGGTTTTTAGGTCCACTTTTGTAGATCGGTACCACTAAAGACTTTTTAAGTATGTAAACAAACAATATAGCTTATTGTGTAGGTTCATCTTTAATGTCACAGCTGTATGTTGTTTTAGCCATGTTTTCTTTCCGGCGTCGATATTTTTTTTCAATTCTTCGAATTCACCGAACCAGTGTTATGTTAGTTTATGTGCTATTATTAATTGTGTTTCTGAAAATAAAAAGTATTTAAACATGTACCCCCGAGTTATCATTTTTCAAGCAGAGAAATGTAAATTCGTTGTAGAAAACCATAATCATTATTTGAAAATGTTTTCCTTTTATAAGGAGTTAATATTTCAAGTATTTTAGGTTTTTTACTAACGCTTGATTTTTTTCCTCAAGATAACAGGTTTCCATTTGACAAAGCTCCCTGCTGAGAAAATGAGCTGTTAAACATTATCTAAAGCTCATTCCCTCAGGCTTTGTCAAATGGAAAGTTGTTTTCTAGGGAAAACATAAAACATTTTTCTGCTTTCAAGCATTTTTATTTTTAAATATTTTATTTGGCTAATGAATTAATGAAGTAGGTCGGGTGCAATATTGTCTATGGTGACAAATGGCCTTGAACGCCTTGAACTTCCTCTATGTTATTGTCTACGGTAGAACCAACGGTGTTTTCCGTGGTTAAGTTGGTGACAGTGAGATGACAAAAAACTTACTAGGAGAAGGCCCGAAGATATCAATCTAGGGGTTAGTATATTTATGGTAGCTGCTCGGCATTCATTCAGCGTGGTTCCCTTGCCCGCTTTGAGAGCGTCTCCCGATGATTTTTTCATGTTTTCAGCAATTAAATATAAATTATATTCATTTTTGACTTCAACTATAATTTAGTATGGTACTTTGCTATGAATATTGATATCTTTCCGCTTTAAAATCGCCCATTTTTGTTTGTGAATTAGGTACTCACCCACTGTGTAGTGAATACACAGCACCGGAGCGCGCGGATTTTTTTAGCACAGTAAGGGAAAGGTTAAACAGATTTCCCACAGTTAGAGAAGACGTCAGCACAACTATAGGTACAACAAAAGTGTAATGCACTCCCTGTTGCATTTCTGCATAATAATTCAGTATTGAATACATGAGGCACGTGGAATGCAGCACGGAGTATGTGATCTTCACAGCATAATGCAATGCCGCTGCAGAAAACTACATTTCAATTGAAAACTTTGATTATATTATACTTTAAATATTCATTTCGACAACATTGAAAAGATTCAACGTAAATTCTTGAGGTATATAAACCATAAATTGCATATTTCTATATTAAACAATTATTATTATTACCTCCTGGATAAAATCCCTATTGAAACTTTCAGAAAGAAGATTATACAATATACAGATTCAAAACTATTAAATGAAATACTACATTACAAAATTGACTGTTCTGAATTGCTTTAATTAATCAACACTTAAATACCTAATTAATTTAATTTAAAATTTATCTTATTTCACACTCTAGACTAAAATGAGTTAAATGTACAGAAATATGATGGAATTTTCAATACAATATGTATCTAGATTTATGGTTATTTGTTGCATTTCGAAAGTGCTTCTAGAAATGTTGTTTTGTTCATTGGTCAGGAGTCCAGTGGAGTACGCTTCCACAACAGTGAATCATCAATATAAGGTATACAGAGATTTAGTCGAAAGTATATAGAATAAACTTTTTAAATATTGACGTAAGAAATAAAACAGACCTACAAATAATTTTAAATATAAAAAAGACGTTTATTTTCAGATCTTTTGTTTCAACATGATGTACATAACAAAATTTATAGTTCCGAATTGATATAAATGTATTAATTAATATCCGTCATTGATTTAAATGTTCATAATTGGTGTACCAGCTCACTACTCTTCTTCATACAGAAGCCAACAATACTAAAGCAGCAAATAACTCACCAATCACTCACGCTATCACAACATATACCCATTATGGAAAATTACTACAGATGGACATTTTTCATGATTGCTTGCTAACATTTGAAAGAAAATTATTTAACTAATTTCACTTAATTTTTCATTAAACTTTTATTAACAGCCAATTACACTCGTGAGCACATACTTCTTATTGATTTCAAAAGTCTCTTTATCTTTCAACATACTTTCATCCTTTTTATTATTATTACAAACAAATAAATAAATAAGATGCATTAATATTACAAAATTCTTACCTTATCTCCTTCTACATCTTTCTTATTATGTAGATACTCTCTCCCAGGCTATGACTCTCTCAGGGGCGGATCCTCAACCCACATATCATTGTTCAGGTTAGGTGATTGTTAAATTAAACAGGTTATTTACTTTAAAACATGTATTGTGAGATCTGGAAGAATAACAGGTATAAAAAGGTTCCTACCTATATTGGCTCAACACGAATTCTATACAATAACTTTAATGGGGAAATCATACGCTTTGCCGTGGTCCTTTCTTGGTGGATTCGGTAGTGGTTGTATGCAGCCGGAGATGTGGAATACCGACGCCTGTAGGCTGAGTGCCCAGACGTCGGAAGTAAGTGAGCAGATGGGTCTCCTCGCCAGTGATGCAGAAGTGTCCCTACAAACTCACAACCGGGACCAGAACCTCCGGTTTGAGCTTTTGGTCGGCCTTAGGTATTTACACGAACGATTACGTACGAATTAGTCTTTATTATAACAGTCATTTATTAGAGTCTTTCTGTGTATGGATTATTAGTGAAATCACTTTATTATCACTTAGGTAAATAGTCTAGGTATGTGTGCGCGCTGACCGAGTAATAAATTGATCTGATTAAATTGGTCGGTTCACTTGACTGTGGTCCGTATTTTGCCGGTACTTGGGGCAATAACACTCACATAGCACTTTTCGTAACAAGTTTGGGCGGCGGCCCGGGGCTCCGTGCCCCGGGCCCTCGGAGGTGCGGTCCGTACCGACATGACCTTATTATCTGGGATTCTGGGCGCGACTGCCTGAGGCGGGCCAACGGGTGGCTTATATACCCGCGATTATGCGTACGTGACGACTGCCCCTTGCGACGGACCTCGGGAGGGAGCGGGGTGTCGGGGTCTGTTTACTTGCTTTCTAGTTCGGCCATGAGGTATGGAGGAGTGCGTGGGGAGTTTCCTGTTGTTGCTTGCTTGTTCACCTAACGGTCGCGTGATCCTGTCCCCAGCGCGAACCAAAGTAAGAAGCGGGGTGAAGGGTTTGTTTATTCACTCCCTCGTTCTGACTGAAGTATGGGGAGGTGTGCGGAGTTTCCTGTCCGTTCCAATTGCGTTGTTTTATACTGGTGCTGCATCCAACGGTCGCGTGATTCTGTCCCTAGCGCGAACCAGGAAGGAGCGGAATGATGGGTTTGTTTACTCGTTCCGATATGGTTTGCGTTGCTCATGATTTGCTTGAGGATTTTAACACATTACAATGCGTAAATATTCTTTCAATGGTAATTTCATTTTCGTAATAAAATGGGGACATGGAATAATTATTTTCTCCAAATCTCTTTGACAATGTACTTACAGCGTTCAGATGTTTGTTACAACGTCCCACGTTGAATCGATAATTTTCCGTCGTCCCAGTAAAAATCTACCCAAATTATTTTTTATCTTCCACTCACTCTCCATCGTCTGCCATTTAGCGCTACCAACTGATAAAATTCCTCCCTTATTCATTCGCAAAAATGCCTTTTCTAATGCTTTTAACTTTTAAATGGAAGCTTTAATTAGTTATTTATTAAAATGGTATTTGGAAAAGGTAGAACATGTGAAGGTCCAGCGGATTAATGTAATATAAAATAAATCAATCATTAGCAACCAAAAACCAATTTAAGAATGGTGAAGCCAGTATTATGAACCGCTTTGAGCACTTTAATAACAATCCAAATTTACGGTAGAAACTTTTGAAATGAACCTATTTAATGGTCGTTTCTTATTTATTATGGAGTCCCTAAAAAAGAAGTCAGATAGTTTTAAATTTAAATTATATCCTGGAAAATCGGTTCATAGATTAAGGAATTATTCTCTTCTTGTATGCTTTTTAGAAATATTTGTGAGGTTCTGCCAAATATGTTAAAGAAAGAATACAATTACTAAAATATTTATTAAATCGTTAAATTCCTTCCGAAAAGCTTTAGTTGACATTTTGTAATCAAATTTAGTGAATCAATGTACGGTTTCGTTCTTTGTTTTAATTAGATGTGTTTTTAAATATAGGTTTGAATGAATATGTAAATGTGTATGTGTGCACAAATTATATGCATAACTTATTATTAAAAATAACTAGCTGGAAATGAAGAACTACCAGAAAAGCAGATGAATGCATTCTTATGAAAATGCACATTCAACTAACTGAAAGTTGATATTCAAACAGGTATATACATAATAATAACAATAATTTTTGTATAATTTATGCATCGCCGTTTTTGTGAAAAATCACCTGAAGAGCTCTCAATCAGTCGTGTTAATAACATCTGGTCATAAGGGGAACGACTGTGCGGCCTTTTTCATACTAAACTAAAATTTGGATTTGATGCCAAAATACCCAACCAAACTGATTAATAAGTTTTTAATGAAAAGTAGCTAATATCGAGGACATAATATGTGCTCCTTTATTTGTTGGTATTTCGTATTATAAAACACAGGCCATTAAATATATAGATTTTTCATGAGTTTAAATGAAAATTTGATAATTATTGCTTAAATGCTTAAAAAAGCATTATTCACATTTTGATTGGCTAAAATTTTAAATTACGAAGGACCGAATTAAGTTGGGACACATAAATTGATGATAATAAATTAAAAAATTTCATTTAAAAAAACGCCTTTTTTACAACGATTTATTATTTTTTTATTTGATTATATTTACGTAGCACGAGCAAGAATATATTTAATTATTACCATTAACTCACAAAAAAAATTTAAAGTTCCCTTTGAAGTCATGATAAATTGAATTCATCAATGCCCTATATTTTATAATTTAAAACACAAATAAATGAAGTAGCGCCTATCCGTCCTAGATATCTAATTAAAATTTTGTTTAAAAAGTTCAATTTAGTTTAAATTTAGTATGAAAAAATCTGAGCAGCTGTTCCTCTTAACACGACTGAACTGCAGTACATAGTGTACTTTTCAGGAACGTTACCATTTCCCCTTTCAGAGTCAATAAAGCAGGTTGCTAATTCTTTTTTTTTTTTTTTTTTTTTTTTTTCATTTATTTATTACAGAAGATACATTATTTATACAGCAAAAATAACATATAAAATATAATATTTATATTTCAAAATAATCTTTTTTTGATACAAATAAACTATATAATAAATTTTCACTGATATTTTTTTTATTTTTTTTTTTTTATTCATTTATACCTTTGAGATTCAAACGAGAACGAGGGTTGATTATTCAAATTAACCAAGGGCCTTTTGAACCGAGCCAAGGACTGCAAATGTAGCTGAAAGTTATCGCCATCCCTGAACATGTAACTCTCGAGGGAGTATATTGATCCCATCCCTTCACGGAGAAAAAGTCACCCCTATTTCTGCAACTAGTACCTAAGCTACCAACGGTTACCCCCTGGCAAGGGCGACAGGAATAAAGAGTCTGCACGTTTACGATTTCACTTACTGGAATTCCAATAAAATATTTCCAGATTTCGTGCATTCCTACGGTAAACATCTCTAGTGGTTTCGTCATGGGCGAAGAATTTTTATATGCTCGCATGTGTTTTATCAAGCCCTTGACAAACGTTTATTTTCGTCCAAATCGGAGGGTTGTTTCGACGTTGAACACGCGGTAAATTGGTTTCAGAAATATTTGCCGTTTCCATAACCATTTAAAACAATATCTCGTTACAAAATCTACCCTGTAATATAAATAATACTGTCGAGTAAAGATTTTCTGTTTCTTATTTGAAATATTTATTGAACACCACCTTCGCAGACACTGTGCGTTGTTATGCAGTTAGAATGGAATATATAATAATAATTGCGTAATTAATAAAATGTCTTAGTTATAAACCTCTTTTCGGATATGATTTTATTGCAAAATGTAGCAAATTAAGTTCTGTAGATTCAGATCTTAAAATATTTTAATATTGTGCATGAACATCAAAAAATAAAACATACCATGCATTTTAGGGACGTTTGTTTTAGATAAATGTTTAATGGAAATTTCAACATATCGCTATATGTATAAGGAGCGCGTGATTTTACTCGATTCTGAATGTTACACGTCGAGATGGATCGCCTTAATATGTACAAACGAATACATAAAGATACCAATTATTTACGTCCCAGGAACCATTTATTTATTTCATTACACCTCCGCCATAGGTCACCCCAAGTGGTTCACTACGTTTGGTGGCTTAACAGTGGTGTCCGGGTTTATTGGGTGAGGTTTGTCCGGGTCTTGGTAGTGGATGCGTTTGCCCACCAGCTGCATAGAAGGCCGGATCGGGGGAGAATGGTTGAGGGAGTCCCTTTGACTTCTCCAGCCGTACCCTCTCGGAACATCGCCTTGCACCGAAGTACGAGGGATAGATTCATACGTCCGTCACTTCTGGACACACTGACCCCCAGATTCCCACCCATCACTAATATCCTTTTCCTTCCCAGACCTTTCATACAGCATCCCCAAAGATGAATTGTAATTAAAGGGGAATTTTATTCCTCAGGAATTTTATTCTTTTAATTAATTAGTGTCCTAAAAAACGGAATTTCCGGAAAAAAGAGTAAGTAGTGTTTAGCCAAATAATTTCGGAGAGAGTTCCGGAAAATAAACAGTATATAATGGTTGTATTTTCAATTTACCCTCTCACTGGTTTTTATTTTCAATTTGCACCTCACCGCTTTATCTGAAAAATAAGCAGACCTATTTAATTTATTTTTGTCGAGTTTTCATTTAGTTTAAACTGGGCAATCCAATGCAAAATAAATAGTACTAAATTGATTGAATTGCATTTGTTTCGTTACATAATTAGTGCGCCCAATATGTAAAATACATGTTCAATTTAATTTGGCGAAAAGTTTTGTGGACTATTATGAAGCTCAGTTGAAACAATGTATGTAGCTTGTAAAATTAATGTATATTGAATAATTTATATGGTATAAAATATATTTGGATGATGCCGATCATCAAATTATTAAAATATTTTTTTTGTAATGGACGTGTAAAAAAGAAAGATCCTATATTATTTAAAACATATGTCAGCAGAAATAAAGTGTGTGTGTGGTGGTTGATAGAGAGAAACGTGTGTAATGGATGTGCAAGAAGTACTTAAAAGAATAATAATAATAAATTTAAATGTCATGTGTCTAATCCTCAACCCTTTTTACTTTATAAATATTACTAAGATAACCCTAATAAACTCGTTATTTTTAGATTTACGACCGAAAAACACAATAACGTTTAGTAGTAACACAAAGAAAGGGAAAATATCTAACTTTTGGACATTTAATTACACCAGTTTGTATTTCTTCCACAAAACTTCCTCGCCTTACTAATATGATAAAGTGCTTCAGCCAAAAAAGTTGCCTTAGGTAATTATTTTTACGAAGGACGAAGAAACTTTTATCAGCGGAAAGTTTCTATCCATCGACATAGTATTTCTAGTCATCCGTCCTATAAGTAAGAAAGCATTAAATCAGGCGAGCCTGCAAACTATTCGGATCTATTTTTTATTGAATTCGTTTTATTATATTTTATTATTTATTTTTCTTTGTTTGCATGTTGCTAGTTCTATAATTATAACAAATTCGCCTGAAGACCGTTCTACACACATAATCAAATAAACCAAAGAAGCTGCACAATAAACACTAATATATACCACGATAGATCTATTAAATTCAATATTTTGATGAGGAACAACAAAGTTATGGTAACCAAGTCAAAGGTTGTTGGAAGACATTGTAGAGGAGATGAATTGAAATTTACGTAGCTGGTACGATTCCTTCTCAACTGCAATGCAGGGTGAAAATTAAAGAATATCGGAATAAGAAGAAACCGCAAAAATGAAACGTATGACTGAGGACTTGTTAGCACAGAATACGAACATCACCAAGGATTTGTTGCACAGGATCAATGCACCGAAAATAGTTTGTAAGAAGGCGTTCAAATTGGAGAGGGCAGGAAAGTTCAATAGTTTTCAAGACACATGAGTATTGTGTTTTGTAGTACTGTGACAGCTTTAATAATATATTCTCAGTCTCTATAGGCTTAAAATATCATTAAAAAGAGAACAAATTCGTAAAAGGAGGGTGTAATATTTTTTCCATGGTTATGATCCCCCTCCTTTTATCCGTGGTTTATTCCATCCCTTCACCGGAAAATGACTTTTTTTCTGTCGGGGCTGAAAGATTGAATTATACTTGAAGTACTTGCGTCTGGATGGAACCTTCCATAGAATGTTACAAGTATCACGTATATTCAGAAGCATTCATTCTGCTCGCATTCGGGGTGTAACTCACAGAGAACAGTTGGAATGATTTGAACGCTGTAAAGGGAGTGATAATTTGATTTTGGATTCGGAAGTACTTCAGAAAATATTTTGAATTTGATTGAAACAGATTGCAAGATTCTATGTCGCATATTAAAAATAAAATTGGATAAAATTTATCCAAGACACTGTCTAGATTGCTTTGGTTCAGATTTGAATCTTACAATCAAACTTAAAGATAGCAGCCAAAAAAAAATTGCATTAAGCAAATGAAGATAATGTTCCTAGTTCTTAGTCGAAGTATGATACAGTTACATATGACCGAATCAAGGCGAAGGTCCTGGGTTCGAGTCCTGATGTTCTGTTTTTTTTCTGTTTTCCTGCGTTTGGGTTCGAGTCCTAGATGTTCTGATTTTTCTGTTTTCAGATTTTCGATTGAGTTTAAAGTTGTCTTCATTTAATTAAATATTACAATTTGTGATTGTACACATTGAGTTAAAAATAAATATTTTTTATGTTTCACAATTACACGAACATTTGAAAATTTCAATGAATATCTGTTTTACATATATTTTCCTTAGTCTATATATCCCAAAGCTACGAAATGCAAAAATCATACGTGATATTGACATAATTAACGTAAATTTGGTGAATTTTGTGGAGTACTTACTCCAACCCTATTCATAAACCTTCTACTATTTCTTCGTAAACCTACCTAGAGTCTGTCAAATAAGAGTAGAAAATAAATAAAATGGAACTAAGAAATTTTTAGGCTAGCAGCACCAATTTATCTGTCAAATATTCTTTAAAAGTGACACTGCAAATTCAAAACACTGTATACACATTTAAAAAAACATTTTTTTGTTCTTAAAAAAAAATTTAAATAGAATAAGCACTATTGTGAAGGTACCTACTAAATGACATAAATTTGATTAAATTGTGTTTTACAAAGTGATTGGCTTTCAATTAATTTAACATAGATTTGAATTTAACAGTAGGTGGAAAGGAAGAATTATTAATGGTGAGTTTAGTCATACTGCTTTTAGATCTGAATAAGTTAAATATATTCAGATCTAAAATTAGAGGCATGATCTAAAGCCCGGGCAACGCTAGGTACTTAAGCTAGTATTAAATAAATGTGAGCAATTTCTAAAGTTTGCTTTATAATTTATTATAATATCGTTATTATTCATTATGTTAACACGAAATTGCAAATTTATAATAATAATATGTATACCTAAATGCAATTCTAATTTTGAGATCAGTGGGCATCTATATAGCAATGAAAAAATATTTTTTTTCACTTAAATGCCTTTTTAATTTTTAATAAAAATGTAGGTTACACAGCTTTAGATTAACACCATGGTTATATTTTTAGTATTGCCATTTGGGCAACGGTGGCGCCCTCATTTATTTTCTACTCTTATTTGACAAACTGTACCTGTTCACCGTATTTTATCTTTTATTTATTATCTAGGTATTGTATTTATTTTATTTTCTCATGTTCAAACTTATTATTTATACTCTTACAGATGTACTTTATACCCATATAATATGTAAAAAAAGCTAGTTAAATAAATAAATGTAATTAAAAAATATATACATATGACTTTTCATTGATCTAATATTATTAGGTTGATTTCCTCTTCCAGTAAAACTAGCACAGTATTAAGGCTTTTTAAGGTTTTCGAGATTTTTCAAACATTATAAGTTTTCATGTTCACAAAATTCATATTCATAATTCTGAAAAAAAAAAAACTAAAAAAATTCAAATATTTCGAGGACAATATTTAAAAACACGATCACATCCACAGGAAACCAACATCGATAAAAAAATACCCTCACTGAGGGGAAATTGAGGTGAAATTGAAATGTTCAGGGGTAGAAGGATGGGAGAAGGATTTGAGGGGAAAGGCTTATAAATATACCGTTATGATACAAACAAGTATTGTAAAGGATGTCTGTATTGTATAATAATTCCAAGTACGGGATGCTAGGGTTGTATTTCAAGGACTCTCCGGACTTTTCATCAATATTCTGCTTTACTTTCGGAAAGAACTTTGTAGACAGATTGAAAAGTTTTATTAAATATCGCATTTTTGTGTTATATTTTAACGAGATGTGTTCGCGACAATTTGGTACTTTACTTCATTGGATTTTGAAATAAGCAACAAGTCGACTACGAAATAAATATTATATTTTCAGTTCATAAGGTATTTATGATACTACCTTGTAAAGGTGTTTTTATGTAACTCACTTCTATTTAAATATCACAAACTTCAATATTATGGATAACACATAATACGGTTATTAAAAAAAGCGAGAAGTTTCTTAATTGATTTCGAGTAAGTAATTTTGTAATAAATGATTTTTTTCAAATTCAAATAAAAATGCATGCAAGAGGAGTACGCTAAGGAATCATACATTTACTTATATTACATGCAGCTATAATGAATGCAGGAGAAGTAAGTTGAGGAATCATACGACTTTCTATTACATGCAGCGCGCCCCACGGTTGAATTTGACAGCCACCTCTGGTCTGGAGCTCCAAAATACCTTAACCCTTGACTCTGTGCAGAAACGGGCGGTCCGTTTGATATAGTCTCCCATCTTAACAGACGGATTGCAATCTGTAGAGCACAGGCACCAGGTGGGAATGCTGTCCTTGTTCTACCTGTATTACAATGAAGGATGCTCCGAGGAACTAGCGTCATTGATCCCCTCGGCGCCGTAGAATAGTCGGGAAACACGCTAAACACGCGCTTAACATTTGTACACGGTTGAAATTAGTCACATGAGAACGGGTCGTTTCTACGACTGGTTCTTGAGTTCAATAGCTCGGCTGAGGAAACATACGACATTCGCTTATGTTACATTCAGCTGAAATGTATGCAAGAGGAGTACTCTGAGGAATCATACGACATTCGCTTCTATTAAATGCAGCTAAAATGCATGCAGGAGGAGTGGGCTGAGGAATCGTACCACATTCGCTTCTATTACATGCAGCTTAAATGCATGCAAGAGGAGTACCTACACTGTTATGTTACATGCAACTAAAATGCATAAAAGAGGAGTACGCTGAGTAATTATACAGCATTCGCTTCAATTACATGCAGCTAAAATAATAACATCTCCTTCTGTTCAGAATGCCAACAGAACAACCACAGAACAGAATTCTACTGGCAATTCCAAGGAGTAGACTCCAGGGAAAACGTATGTCAGTATTTATATTTAGTGATATAAAAATTCATGTTTCTTTGTTTGTCCCTTATGCGTTCCTAAACTATTTATCTGATTGCAATGAAACTTTGGTAATTTGTTGCGAGTATGTCCGCGAAATTTTCTAAATATAAGGGTGAGCTCTGGCCTTATGAAATCATTTCCTAAACCATCTATCCGATTGATATGATTTAGTGAGTTGTTTCTGTAAATAATGGTGAGCTCTGGCGTTAAGAAATTTGTATAAAAATTTTACAATAGGTGGCACGCAAATTTCTTGAAAATATGCGTATTTCATATAATTTGGCTGAAGGGATGGAAGGTGTGAGGGATACACTGTCTTTCTTTGAGGGCATTGCAACGCATGACGGGTAATCGCTAGCATTATATAATATTTTAACCATGAAAATGAAAACCGCTTCTAAATTAAAGAGTATCCGAGATTTGAACTTGGAACACGGAAATGTTACAAATTAATCTGTGGAAGCTAGGTACCTCCACATTTCTTAAAAATCTTTCTTTGTTGGTGTCAGAATTACATTTTTAACGAAAAATGGTTACTTTATTTTTTTCGTTCCAAAGAGCATCCATGTATCAATTGAATTGGTTTAATTTTGGACCGATCAATGGCTGAGTTTGCAAATGCGAGGGTTTCCCAACCAGGCGTCCCAAATTCAGTTTCTCGGCTGGCTAAGTCAACCATCATTGCACAAACTACATATTCTGCTTGTAATTATGGCAGTAGGATTTTTATTTTATTAGGTTTACATTACATGGTTGCATGAACCAGCAAAGTTTCCGCATAAAATTCATATTGTATACAGAAAAAATATAGATGATTAAAGAAAACATAAAGTGATGTTGGTAAAAAAAGTTTTTTTTTTTTTTTAAGAAAATCAATAAAAAACACGTATTAAATTAGATAGATAATGTTAAATTAAACTACTCAATAAGCATATAAACGTATATAAAAACAATAATTTTCAAATATTGTCAGGGTTATTCGTAACCCGGTAATAATTGTCTCTCTTTAAAAAAAGTAACATTATTTCATTGTAAGTTGAACTATATCCTGCATGATAATAATAAATAAATAAATTAACGTTTATTCATCAGTAGATTTTTTACAATATTACCCATTTGGTTCTTTTATCATTGATTATATTGATGAAAAGATCACTGCTAAGCTACAATTTAGGATTTCTCCTGGAATGCAGCTGGTTTTCAGCAGTGCCTCCGATACAAAACAGAAAATCAAATTAAAAAATTAAATCAAAATAAAATAAATACAAAAATTAAATTACATAAAAAAATAATTAAACCAAATCCCTAATTTAACAAAAATAACACAATACAATACGAGTAATAGAAATTTAAAAAAGTCCAATTGTCTAAAATATATCACGATATATGTGTATTCTGTTCATAAATTAAGCCAGGCCTGATTAAATTCACGAGTATATTTACCAATAAAATGATTAGGCTGGTTTCAATTTGTTTGCGTAAAATCCTACATGCTCGTACATGGTGATTTAAATAAAGCAAACAAAATCGAAACAAACGTGAATGTTTTCCATATATTATTCAGCATCCCTACGTATACATGGTACACGAGCCCCCTTCGTTTGGCTCCCCTGTCAGGGGTGGCAGACACGGGCGTGCGTGCGCATTAATTTCAAGAATAATTTAAGGGCTTTTACAGAGATCACTAACGGCGCGACGGAGTAGTGCGGCGGGCATTGGATAAACAAATTATGATTATATGTGAAAGGGGCAGCCCTTGCAACAAGCAACGTTGAACTGAAAATGTGCGATGTCGTAATTTGATGGCTGGTGGAATTAATTCGTTGGATGGATTAAGCTGCGATGATGGAATTAATTAATCTGGATTTTGCGGAACCAAATGTGTTACATCAATAAAGCTCTCCGTAAGTCAATAAAACATCTGCTTAATTAAATCAATTCATTTATGGATCGATAAAAGAGAATCGTAAATTAAGATGATCAGAAAACCGTGTTTAAAATGAACTTTTAAGCGATATTCCTCCATAATGTACATTATAATTTACTTTTTTACACGCCAACTCAGAATGAAATCAATTCAGAACATCCTCAAAAAGGTCGTTAAAGGCTATGAAAAAAATATTTTAAATTAGCCGGTAACCGTAACCTAACGTAACCTAATTAACCATTTTTTATCATGACTCTTAATGAACTTTCCGAGGTGGTTCTGAGTTGATTTTATTCTTAAGTTGGCCGGTCATCAATTTACTCATATATTGCAAATTCAGATAAAATCAATAGTGATTCAGGCGGCGGTACCCATACCCGCCTCCCGAATTAAATTTTTAAAAGCGTTCTATTATTCTCTTACTAAAACTGTTGATCTTAAACGTTCCTCAAATAAAATAACATAAATGATTTCCGTTATCAGAAAATTTAAAAAAATTAATAAAAATATCTATTTTTTTTGGTTTAAATGACATTTTAGAGAAAGCTCACCACCATACCACTACTTTTTGTAAAACAATTGTTATTCTACCTTCATGACTTAAATAATTTGAATTCCCAAAAAATTAAAACAAACGATTTACATTCTCGTCTAAGCGTTATGATCCAAATTATTTTTTTTAAATGTTTTAGTTTTAATTCCATTCATCAAATAACATATACATATATATCAGCAATGTTTTCTATGAATACAAAATGTGAATTTTTGGCAAAGTATGAATTTCTACCCCACGTATAATATATATGATGTCATTGATTTAACATTTTCGCGTTATATTAGGTATATGAGGCGCTCGAGAGTGGGCCGAACCACAAAAATTCGTAATCAGCGAAAACATCATTTTTTTATAATAATATTTGTCATATCGATGAAACCACAGTGGCCCAAGTTAGTTTTTACTATTTCAAAGATCCTTTGTAATCGGTGAAAACTACAATTGGGCCACTGTAGTTTCATAGATATGACAAAAATATGTAAAAATATGATATTTTCGCTGATGTGGGTTGGGTCACTCTTCCGCTAAGTGCCTTATATAATATAACATGAAAATATTAAATCAATGACGTCATATACATTATACACGTGGTAGAAATCTCAAAGTGGAAACAAAAAATCAAGGAAATTTCGTAGTACTCGATTTCGTAGTTTTAGTACGGTCGTGTCCTACCATAGGAGGTTTTCTATCACTTACCCGCCCTGGTATAAGTAACATATGGTTACTCTTTCAAGGCTCTTGCAAGGACTCTAATTTTTTTGAAAGAACGAAGGTTTGTGTCCTACCAGTAAGTAAATTGCATTAAAAAAGTGTCAAAATTCCCCCGTGTGTGATCAGAAAATGTTTCCATTCCACCGCAAACACTATTAAAGGCCAAGGAATAACTTTTCATTCGAAAACACAGGCAAATTGTACAGTATTATAAAAAATTCAGTTATTTCGGTTTTTTTCTCAAGATTTTTAGCGCCATTGCAGAAAGTGAGATGGCAAACGTAGCAACAATTAAGTATAATAATGACTTCTGATGGTAAGTTGTTTCATGCAGCATTCCATATTTACATTAGTGTAAGAGAGGAAGCGTCACTTGGCATCTCAGTCACGCCCGTGATGTAGAATGTAGTATTTGACGTAAATAAAACGCCGCCCGGTCCTATATACACGAGTGTTTCATACTTACCACAAGCTATCTTAAGCTTAAAAGATAAAAACGAGTCTACATATTATGTACAACGTCATTGCGTAAAATGAATAAAGTATCAATTTTTTGTCTTAAATTCAATTATAATACTTTGTTCTCACTCCTTCCTTCAAATAACACATCACAAATGCTTTCCATCAAAACAATTTCACATAAAATGGATAAAGCGATTCATACTTCTATACTATTCTCATTTTCAGGAAATGCTCCGAGCTCCCCTATCGCCAGGTACTTTGTGACAAGCTCGGAGGTTCGTTAAAACTGCAGACAGGGATAAAACTAGCCGCCAGCATATTTTACTACCATCACAAGTTGATGAAACGATTTCCGCGAGGGAGGAAAATTCTATTTGATTACTGGCGGGGACGGGGGACGGGGGAGGTTTATCGAGTCGTAATTCGGTTATTTCTCCTCGCTACTGTAAATATCACTCCGAACCAATAGAATTTATTTGTACATATTACTAGTATGTTTGTGTAAAGGAATTTTCTCGCCGTCAAACAGAAAGACGAAGGCGTGATTTAAAAATTCTACGTTGAAATGAAATGTATAGGTACCGTACCCATACTTTTATAGATTGAAAATCATATATTAATTAGGTACTAATAACGGGCAGTTTAATAGAATTAGAACAATTTATCTAATTTCGAAGATAATTGGCGGTAACCCGGGCGTTTATTGAGATAAATTATTCTGATAATGCAACTAAGTTAGGTACCCGCCTCACTAGACGATATCTGTTCTGAAACGGGTATAATAATAATACGAACAAAAAAAAGTACTATAAAATGGAAATAGGTGTAGATGCATAATGTATAAAAAAATAAATATGAATCATTCTAAAAAAAATACACATGAGTAAAATTATCTCATTAAGGCGATCCGCTAGTACAGGAAAAAATCGAAAAATTTCGTAAAGGCCTGTAAAAAACATTAATTCCTTTTTTATGCATTGTTTATTGTAATAAAACAGAGTTTTTAAATTGATTTCACAAAAACAAGCAGCGCGGACCCTAACACGTTGTTTCTCCGCTCCGTCCGGAGGAGCAATGACGAAAGAATGGGGCGGCTGCCAGTCGTTCTTCGGTGGACGGTATAAGGTTCACTTTGATATAACAAATTCGTCGACTGCCGTATTGTCGCCGTGATGTCAAAAATACCAACGCAAAAATGCATATTATATTTTATTTTGTGAGGTTCGGGCTTAAATTTCAATTTTTTTTGCGATAATTATATAAGAAACTAAATTTGCCACATTATGCAATAAAACCATATCCAAAAAAGTGTTTATAAGTAGGAGAGTTTGCATTTAAAAATGTTTTTTATAGATATAATACTTTATTTTTTTCTTAGCTTATTAAAAGACTTATTAAAAAAATGACCGATATTTTTAAGGCCAAGATATGGTCTACACACAGTATTTAATTGAAGCATCTATAATACTTCTAAGCGGTCAAATTTTCAAAACCAAAACATACGATTTTGTATGATTTTGCATTATTTAGTATGGCTTCATCTTAATAAATGGATGCGTGAAAAACTAAATATATGCATTTTTAAAAAACCATTAGAAATTATTTGTTAAAATGTTAAAAATTACAAAAAAAATCATAATAGATACCATAAATAAACATACACAGTAAGATTAAGAAAGGGACGCTCAGATGGTTTGGGCATGTAGAGGAAAGGAGTGAAAGGAGAATATATGTCACAAATGTGAATGGTCGGGGACGCCCGAGGTAGACATGGCACAACCAAGTGAATCAGATATTTGAGTCGGGCTATGTGAAGAGTCGGAATAATAGAAGAGCATGTATGAGACAATGTATGAATGTGAACGAGGCAAGGAGTGTGTGCCAAGATCGAGTTGTTTGGCGGTCCGATCTCTCTGCCTTCCCCTGCGGGGAAACGGCGTGATGGTTAGTTAGTTAGTTATAAATACACATACAAATTCATTATAGCATCATCTTATTACAAAATTTAAAATGCCAAAAAAATCTAAATAAATGTAAATAGATTCGTAAAAAACATAAAAAATATTTTTTTAAACATTTAAAAGAAAGAATTAATTTTCAGTAAATATAGGATATTAATAGAATAAGAGACGAGAACACGTTTATTTAAAGAATTGTTTATATTCAGAAAGTTTCCATCTACTACACTATATAAAGAGGTAATATTTGTTTGTTTGTTTGTGTGTTTGTTTGCATCGAATAGGCTCCGAAACTACTGAACCGATTTGAAAAATTCTTTCGTTGTTGGGAAGCTACACTATCCCTGGGTGACATAGGCTATATTATTTTTTTTTTTAAAATAGGCATCCTTACTAAAACTGCAATAATGTAACCCAGGGTGTAAAAAAATTACCTAAAATATTCTTTAAATCGCGTGCGCTGCGAAAACTATTGATGATACAATAAAATAATGTACTACGACTTTATAGAACACATTATTATTTACAAAAAATGTTGCAACAGCATATGTCTAACTATTATGGTTATGCCACAATAAGTATTCTTTTATTTTAAAAATTTAATTTAAACGTCGCCGCTTGAAAAGGCTCTTTATTTGTATCTTGGTTTTAATCCTTATCAAAATAAATTACTTCATATTCAAGACAGCTTCAATACCTTTATTTAACTTTTTGAATTTTTCAATTCGGATATTTAATTAGAAAGATATCACGAGTTTAAAATTGTTAGTATTAGAAAAAAGTTTTGGCTACGGGCCGGGCGGGAGAGGAGTCAAGAAATGCGGTGCCAGGGGGGTTGGCGGGACGGGGGAGCGGGAGAGCGGTGGTGGGGAAGGTGGAAGTGGAACGCTGGAGGGGAACGCACGGGAAAGGACATGTAAGGAGTAAAATTTTATTTATTTGAATATGGCATATATTATAAAATAAA
This sequence comes from Limnephilus lunatus, assembly GCA_917563855.2. NCBI lineage: Eukaryota > Metazoa > Arthropoda > Insecta > Trichoptera > Limnephilidae > Limnephilus > Limnephilus lunatus. The sequence goes on along the minus strand of OU830592.1, from coordinate 28,312,743 downwards.
GTCCAAAAAAACGTGCAGCTCGCAAAAACTCAGAAACGAGTCCCGGTTCGATCAAGAGAGTTATATGGTGTGGTAGATTTCTATCCCCCCTAGGGAATAAGGGTATCCGTTTTTACCTAAAGGGCGTGCTTTTAAAGATATAAGGGCTGAAAGTTTCGCCCTCTTGAAATTTCTAGAACAGTCTTCCGGAAAGTTCTAGAAGGTTCCATAGAGCTGTAGAAAGTTGTGGAAGGAGTGGCGGAGTATGTCGTGGAATGATCAGGAATAGGGAATCGGGAACATCATTGTGCAACATTCCAGAACACTATCTTAATGTCCTGAGCGAAGCCGGGTAACCCAGCTAGTTTGGTATAATTTGGAAAACGGTTACGATTACCTTCAGGTGTTTATACGATACAATAAATAACGATAAAATAATAAGTTACTTCAGCAAACACATTAATTTAAAGTTAAAGTAACTACATAATAGAGGAGATCCAACCAACTAAAAATGCAGAACTCGACCGAGGCAGAGTTCTGCATTTTAACGTACAAATTCCATTACGCAAAACGAAAGTCATCATTCACACTACTTTGACACAATACGTCATAGGATAGGGGGTGAAGGGATAAACATTACAGAACTACTTCCAAATATATTTGCTTATCACTAACTTATACTTTTACCACGCCAACTCTTTATGTATACTCTTATATATTCCCCCACAACCAACTAAGGTAGCTACACCTAATCCGTGTGTTGGTATTTTTCCAGCTTCACCGCATCTTTCCGCTTTCAAAACGCATCTCTTTGAGATTCCATAGCACCAGGGTAGCAGACTAGAGGGGAGTGAACTGTGCGAGGAGGGTGGGAGTCGTTAGGGGTTAGCTGTGTGGGTAGGGTGGCACGAGGAGGGGGAGCTGTTTTGGTCCATGGCCCGTATCGATTGGGCGGGCGCCGGCGTCGCGACGGTAGCCTAGCAACGATGCTGCAACCGCTCCTCTGTGCGGAGGGAACAGATACCTCCTACCCCTGCTACATATGTTGGATGCGGTTTCTCTGTGTAAATGGTGCATGAATTCTTTATGAATCAGAGGTGATGACGTTTTTGCAGGAGGAAAACACACCTGTGCAGCAAACGATGCGTACGATTGATAACGAAAATTAATTTCATGGCAAATTTTCATAGAGCATACAATACAATAGGCAAATCCTCTTTATAATGAGTTGTTTAAGAAATAAAAAAATAAACAGTATAGTATTTATTTATACTTTCATGGCCATATTTAATATCGTGAAAGTGTGTAGGCAAGGAAGTTTGTAAGCAAGATAGGACATTTATTTTCGACATTCATCCCTTGCAGCCTACCGCTGTACTTTGAGAAGGTAATTAAGTAATTACTAGATGTGTATTGTTCTATGGATTACTTCAACTCAAGTAACTTGTTTACTTCCTAATTTCACTAAAACGTTCTTCAACTAACTACCAGTCCTCTGCCGGTATATAGAAAAGTTATGTTTTTTTACACACACATGAGGCCCTAAAAAAAATAATTTCCCTCAGGACCTTTGTCATCTTTGGGGATGCTGAATGGAGTGTGTTTTTAGGGAAGGAGAGGAGTTCTGGGAAGGAAAAAAGTATAAGGGGTGGGTAGGAATCAATCTGTCTAGAAGTGACGGATTTATGAATCCATCCCTCCCACTGCGATGCAAGACGATGGGTCGGGAGAGTCCGGCTGAAGGTGAGGTGTCCCTCTACCAGTCTCTTCCGATTCGGCCCACCACGCAGTAAGTAGGCCGGATCGAGAGATAAAGGTTTAGGCCTTTGACTTCTCCAGCCGTACTTTATCGCAATATCGCCTTGCACCGCAGTGGGAGGGATGGATTTATACGTCCGTCACTCCTGGACATACTGACTTCCGGATTCCTACCCACCTCTCATACCCTTCCTTACCAGAACTTCTTCTTTTCCTAAAAAGATCCTGCACACAATTTGACATAGGCCTTGAGGGCAATTATTTTCCTAAGGGCATCCTGTGTGGAGCTAATGTAAAAAGAAATTTAAACATTTCTTTTTATAACCTACGACATTATACTATTAGCCAGAGACGTTTTAATTAATCGCCGATTTTTATACGTTGCTAATCTCTGTTGCAGTGATGTTATAAAATTCATTTCGATCAAGGGGAAAATGTATGTAATATGTAAAAGACCAACATAGGATTTTTCAACTAACCGACTTACTATTTTCTTTCTTTTTAATCTCCGGTTGAAATACCCAATGAGATCCAGAAGGCCATGAACAAGTCTGATAAAATGACCGTCAATCACTATAGTCACTCGTAATATCACTGAAAATGCTCACCGAAAATTTTACGTTAGTAGTTTTAAAGCTACTAAAATAGACGAAAGTCTTTCCTTGATGGTTATTTATTTCCACTGAAAACTCATATTATGAGTCTGGGTAAATTGACCGGTCAACCGTTCTAGAAATTCCTTTCCTTTGATATCCCTTGTGAGTTGTGAGCCGCCTCGAACAAAAGCAAGACGGAAGCGGATACTGCTTTTGCCAAATCCGCTCTGGCGACGACTAAGCCGATTATCGACAGAGTGGAGGCGGAAATACATCCGGAATTATCGCCGGGTTACCAGTTACCACAGCGAGGGAAAATGACGTGTAATTCCTAATGGCGTCGTTGTCAGTTCGACTCGTGAAATTGAACGCATTGCGGTTCGGAGGAATGTATTCTGCAATGACACTAACGAACCATTGCGACAATTCGCCGAATTGGTGGGTAGAAATTGTGGGACGCCAAATATCCTACCAAATAACCATTCCTGGGACGATTTCAGAGTGCACTCCCATAATATGAGGCTATTTCTGGAACGTATAAAAACTTTGCCACTTTCGCGATTCTTAAAAAATGGAAATCTTTTTAATGCAAATACAAAGTTATTATCAAAATGTAATAATTTTTAATGATTTTGAAATTTATTTATTTTATTAAAAGACAAATAACTTTGTTTATATCACTTTATTTTAAGCACAATCAACATATTTCGTGACCAAGGTTCACATCATCAGGAGTAAATGTATACTTAATGTAAATGTAAAGTTATTTGTCTTTTAATAAAATAAATAATGCCATCACAAAGTGAAATCCTGTTAGAAGGTTTCTTCGAAAAATTTATTTATTTATTTTTAGCAAGGTCACCTCCTAACTAGGTCGGCCTACTGACATTTTTTTATCGGGATAAAACAAAATAAAATTTTCTAGTATGCTTTCCTTGGTGACCTTCAGCACTTGATATCCTTCACATCAGCCGAAATGCTTGTCTGATGGCTTCATCCATATTCAAACATACATACTAATCCATTTTGAAGTGGAATCTTTTTTAGCACCGTTGTGATTTAAAACTCGATGAAACGAAAAATAGCGATACATAAAAGAGACAAACACATACATCTATAGGATTTAGTCTGCAAGAGAATAATATAGACTATTCGGTCTCCTCTTTGTGCGGTGCTTCGAAGCCTCCGTTATATTGTCTACTTTAATTTTCTTAAGGTTTCAATTCTGCCGCGTGTGAACTGCACACTCTGATTTTTTAAAATTAAATTTATGGTGAAGTGATTGCTATTTTATTTTTTTAGAAAACTAAAACGAAAAGCTATCAAATCAAGGAGACTAATTTTTCTTATTTTCACATAAACAAAAAATTTTCAGGATGTAAATTAATCAGAGCTAGTGGATCCATCACACCCCCAGTATTGAAGAATGACGTATTGCGGCAGAACTTTGGGGAGATGAACGGAATTACAGCCGAGCTGTCAGAAACATCTTTAGAGTAATACAAAAGCCAAAAAAAGTATTCTTAAGGTACTAATTAATTAATATTAAAATCGCTTAGTGGACGGAGTCCAGAAACGGATACACATAGCTGACAGACCTACCCTTCCGCCGTATTACAAAAACATAATTGTAATAAAAACTCAAATAATAATACTTACTCAGTAAAATTTTATTTATGTGGTCAATAGATCTCGTTGAATTTAATGTTCCAAATACCCAATCTTGTCTGATTACGTCTAAAAGGGATAAAAATGAAAACCTAGTCTTCTTCAACGGAAGCAATCTTCCGAACAGTCCCTCCATTTATATGCTTGGTGTAACCCTCAGTGACTAGCTCAGATAAGGGAGCTCCATCGAAGCCAGAATAAAGTTAGCCTCCCAAAAACTGGGCATACTGTACAGGGCCCGCAGATACTTTAATAGTACACAAGTGCTAACCCTATACAATTCACAAGTGCGCCCCAAGGTTGAATTTGGCAGTCACCTCTGGTCTGAAGCTCCAAAATACCAGAAAATACCGTCGACCCTGTGCAGAAACGGGCGGTCTATTTGATATATTCTCCTACCTTAACAGCCGTATTGCAATCTTTAGAACACAGGCGTCGGGTGGGAATGCTATCCTTGTTCTACCGGCATTACAATGGAAGATGCTCTGAGGAACTTGCGTCATTGTTTCCTTCGGCACCGGCGAATAATCGAAAAACACGCCAAACGCGTGCCCGACATTTGTACACGAAATCTAAGAGTTGCCCTGCTTGAAATGGGTTTACCTATGTTTAATAACCAAAAATACACGGCCAAGTACCTATTTCTCATTAATCCTCTTATAATTCACATTCTCTTTCTCGTTTCCTTTTCACCCCACAAAGTTTTCAAATAATGCGTGACGTGGCTTATATTGTGGGATTTAAATTTTAAAGACTTATTATTTTTAACTGGCTTTACTTTTTGTGTAAAAATACTGACTGCGAGAACGTAGAAATATTATTATATCTCGTCATGATATTATTTGTGTTCTCTTTTGTATTGGACAACCGGAGTGGGTGGGAAAAATAACAATTTGTAAAGAATCGTTTTGTTTATCTTGGGAGAAGAAAATGCTTTCGTGGAAATGCGTGGGTAGGGGCTGGATATGTCTGACAACTGTCTGTTATTGTGTGTGCTGACAGTGAAAATTAATACATAATTCACAATCTTTGTGAAAATTAATACAATATTCTTACTTGCCATTGTTTTCATGGAAGATCTTGTTTTACCCGAGAATTTATTTAATGAATGGGCTTTTATTTATTTATTAATCTTAAGTTAGCTCACATCTTTGTGTGTGCTAATATTTTATAAAGATATAAACATTTACATTGGTTGGCAAACATAATCATTCTTTAAATATTACACATAAATAAAGACATTAATAATTGAGGTAGACATACTTTCGTAATTCTTTTTTAAACTTATTTATATTTTCTATCTAAGTAATTTCATTCGGGATATTGTTATACAGTTGGACGGCCTGATACATCAGAGATTTCTGGGTGCTTGATTTTTTTCTTGTCGGCAGTCTAATTTGCTTTGAATTTCTTGTCCCGTGTCCGTGTGTTTCGTTATTATAATGTATTTTTCTTTTTAATTCCTTAGACATCGTCCCCATGTTAATTTCATGTAAAAAAAATAAGTACATTCAAATACACAGTTTGCATCACCGTCAACATATATAGCTCTTTTATCATGTCTTGTATCCGTGTGTATATGTTGCGCTTAAGTATTATTCGCATTGCTTTATTTTGCAGTATTTGCATTTTTTTCATTTTCTCTTCATTGCAGAGAAAAATAATACTTGAACAGTAATTAAAGTGTCGTGATATAATTGTATTATATATTATCTGGCATGTTTCTTTATTTACTTTGTTTCTGATTCTACCAAGAAATGATATTTTTTTGCAATTTTTTTAATTGTGTAATCTGCATTTTTTGAGAAGTTCAATTTTGAGTCTATGATCACACCAAGATATTTAATTTCTTCCACTTTTTTATGATTTCTCCATTTATAGAAACCTTTGGTTCATCATGCGTATTTGTTCTACCCATATGAATGTATTTTGTCTTATTTACATTAAGTTTCAATTTATTTAATTTGAGCCATTTTGACAAAGTTTCTAAGTCACTATTTATCTTTTTGATTGCGTTCTCATAATTATCTTCTGCAATATAAATCAGTGCGTCGTCTGCAAACAGTCTTATTTTGCAATGTTTTAGTATTTTTACCATATCATTTATGTAGAGTATAAACAATATCGGACCCAATACCAATCCTTGCGGTACCCCCAGCATATTTTCAATCGGATTTAATACATTGTTTCTTATCTTAATAATTTAAAAAAACCATTCCAATTCTTCCCCTTTTTTCCACATTTTTTAAATTTTTTAATAACTCTTTTTCTATCTATTGTTTCAAAAGCTCTTTGAAAATCTAAAAACACCACAACAGTATACAAGTTTTTTTATCTATATCTTCCTTCCAATCATCAATAACTAAATTTAACGCTGTTTCATATGAATTATTGTTCCTAAATCCAGATTGTTCGTCACAAAGGATGCTATTATTTTGCTAAGTATTCTTCAAGTTGAGATTTAATTTTAATATCCAAATTGCATTTAATAAAAAACGTGATGAAAACGAAAAAATTGCTTTAATAGTTACTACTCATGAACAATCGTTTTTAGAGCATAATCATACTGTGAGACGGATGTCCTGATCGTCGGACTATGTCCGAATGTGTGACATAGTCGAGCCAAAGGCACGGTTGAACTCAACCACGGGTTTAGTAAAAATGTAAAACTGCTTGTAATTATTTTACGTAAAAATAAATAAAAGTTAAAGTGGTGGAAGAAACGAGCAGGGCGAGACAGTGGTTGTCAAAAGAGAAAGTGCCGTCAACGAGCGCTTTCAGTCGATTTCAGGAATCGTGCCCGGGGGCAATGGGAAAGTAGAGTTCTACGGTTGTCAAATCCCCAATAAATACTGGCTACAAGTCCTTTTCACACCAGTTTACCAGAAAAATTCGTCTCGTCAGTTACTTTCTTTGGTTGCCCGCTCGTCCTCGCTCTGACCCTGTATCTATTCGTCTCATTTTTCTACTGACTATCGCCTGACCACTGATTACCCTACACTCTCTGGATCAGACCAGGAAACGTCATACGGAAGGAACCACTAGAACATCTCAGACCAGCTCTTCAACCGGCAGCACAGAATATGTTCTCCTTCACACGTGGTGAAAGTAGTGACATTTGGCGCTTCAGTGAATTGGGACCTCCAACTTACCTTAGAGTACTTGCGTGTCTCACACTGCGTGGCACATGCTGTATTTGTGTAATTTTTGTTATGTAATGTAATTTCACGAGTTAGTGTAACTACTGGTACAGCTTTTGAATTTTATAATCAGTTCACTGTTTTTTTTTTTCTTCTTCAAACATCAAAAAATTACTTTGCGGCATCATTAATTATGTAATGAATAATATATCACTTTGTTTAAACCACTATATTATAAACAATATCTACATGTTTCGATTACAATATTATCTTCATCAGGATATATGTATGTAAATTAATTGTTTTTTTTCGATTGTACCAGATGATGTTTATCTTTATAAAATATGAGTTATTATTTAGAAATAAACAGGACGTAATTTTTTCTTCATTAGTCTATTCTATTGTTTGCTATTTACTGTTGACAAATATTTGTTATATTATTTGAAAGCTACCCGAGACGGTAAATAATAGATAGGTTAAAGTGGCCTACCCAATGCATAAAATCGTATTAATATTAATTATGCTTTATTTGTGAGACGTTTCGGCCTACGTTGCAGAGTAAATAAGAAATTTTGTTGATAAGATATTCTTATTGGTTGATTGGGAGGCGGGTATAGGTACCGCCGCCCCGGGAACCATTTATTGGATAACCAACTCTTCTGCCATATGTTACCCCAAGTGGTTTGCTGACTTATCAGATGTGCCCAGGTTCATGAGGTAAAGTTTGTCCGGGTCTTGGCGGCGGATGCGTCTGTCTACCGGCGGCATTGCAGGCCAGATCGGGAGAGAGTGGATGAGGGAGTCCCTTTGACTTCACCAACCATAATTTCTCGAAATATCGCCTTGCACCGCAGTGGGAGGGATGAATACACATGTCCGCCACTCCTGGACACACCGAACCCCAGAATCCTACCCACCCCTGATACCCTTTTTCTTCCCAGAACTTCCTCTCCTTTCTTTACTTAAAAGACTCTCCACACAGCATCCCCAAAGATGACATAGGCCCTGAGGGAATTATTTTCCTCAGGGCCTTTTGTGTAGAGCTAATTAAAAATAATTTATTCCATTATTGTACTAGTTTCCAGTATATATTATTTTAATTCGATTCTTATAATTTTTGTAAGACCTATTCATGAGTTTATTTACACTTTATTCAAACATACTACTGGTTTTGTTCAGCTTTCAAATCGATGCGGGCATTGTTTTAAATTTGTGTACTTAAATTAAACTTTAATAACGAGTTAATTTCTATTTTTCTACTTGCCACTCTTAATGCCTTTTGCTATACCAAACTCTAAACAACTGGTGCTGCTATAATCCCATTGGCTCCGGGCAGTGGCACACTTGTGTGTAGTTCATATAAAATGTATTCCCTGCCATTCACAGAGACACCCTGACATTAACAACATTCCCTAACCCTGAAACGGCTTCTGTCGGAGTTTTCCTCTCGTAATGTGGGGTCAATCGCCTCTGCGCGCGCAATACGTAACCCCTGTGTCGCAATCACCCCTTGTGCAATATCAAACAAGTCTCGATGACACAGAGTCAACGGGTACAAACTTGCCCCTAGTCACCCCTATTCACGCCGTGGGTTTATGAATATTTTTTTACTTTTTCGATGGCAGATATTCTTTTGTTCTGAATGACTCTTTCAATAATTAATTATTTGAAGGCAAAGTAACGTTGGCAATCGCTAACAGTGCAACAGAGAAAAGTTTTTATTTATTAAACTATTTGTTCGAATGCTTCTGAATAGTTTTTCATTTTTCCCGACCATATTCTTGCAGGCAACGTTGTAATGTATGTTACTGATGAAAATGAATTTCCATAATGATTAATAAAAAAAAAACTTTATTTGCCGTGACGTCTTATTAGCTAATAGCTAATATAAGTAAAATTTTCAACATTTTCAGCAACCCCTGACACAAAAAAAGAGCTGATTACCTTGAAACGCCTGAACAGATTTTTATGAATTGTAGCTTAGAACCATCCCAATCATGTCAGCTTTCAAACAAAAAATGCATCATAATCGGTCCATTTGTTCAGGAGCTACGATGCCACAGACAGACACACAGATAGACACACAGACAGACAGACCGCTCCTTGCGTCGGGGGTTAAAATATAAATTATTATATATTCTTTAAAAACAAAATAATAGTAAAAGATAAGCCTTTTTATAAATTTCTTAAAGCAGGATAGACAAAAAAATATACGTTTAGATTAAATATTTCAATATGATCAGTTTTTCCGTACATACCTAATATATAATTCTAGGATGTACACTACATTGACAGAATAATAAAGAGCTAAAATATGTAATTTATTGCATATAATTTAACTACTTTACTAAGTACTACTAGTAACTAGTTACTTATAGCATGTCCCGGATTATGATTTTCAGACAAGTACAGCAAACATCCTGTAGGCCAGGGGAAGGAACCTTCCGGACCGCGGACCTGATATGACCCGCGAAGCCATTAGGAAGCGAAGCCCGCGAGAGCATTTGGTTCAGCCCAAAAAATTTTGCAATTGGACAAAAATAAAATAAATCATCAAATATCCGGAAACGTCTGTATATATCCACAAATATTCATAAACATGCAAAAAAATATTCACAAATATCCACATCAAGTGTGCCAAAATATTGAAAGAAATATTAAAAATTTATTAAATATTGCTCGAATCGACAATAATAATTGTTAAATATGCATAATATTGTCAAATATTAAATCCAACAATAATCTACACATCAACATTTCCCAAATATCCACAAATATGGACAAATATCCATAAATCTTCACATAATTCATCAAAATCTACAAATCCATGCTTACAATCTACAAATCTACCAAAATAATTCAAATACCCTTCAATATTGTCAAATGATCATAATAATATATCCTTGACGCTTTCTAAATGGAATATCACAACTATCGAAAAGGGGAAAAGTTGGGGAATAATAAAATTGCCGTTCGAACCAAATGGTTTTTTTTCGGAATGCATCGGAATGCGGCACAAACTGGAGGGAAAATTAATATTTTCTTCACAAAGACAGCTGTAGAAGCCGAGCGACCGGACCTCGCCGGGCCCGCGCCGCACAGTGGCTGATTTTGATGATTTGGCGCGACATCGCTCTCGGCGCTCGACCATTTGGCAGTTCATTGATGTTTTTTTAAGTATTAATAAGGAATACCACTTGTTTTTTGTTCATTATTATTAGTTGAAATGTTGATAATGATTTTTAATGCTTTTATAAAAAGTATCATGTAACTTGGGCGCTAAGTATTGTATTTTATAGATTATAATTCTTTAATAAAAATACAGTGAAAGATAATATAGTTTAAATAATTCTTAATAATAAAGATAATAAAAATTCAGTGAAAACTAAATAGATTATTATTTTGTAGATAATAATTCTTTAAAATAACAGATAATAATACAGTGACAATTAAATATTTATTATATAATTTAACACACCTAGATACAAAATGTGATTTCCAGTAGTAACCCTATATTTATAATTATTTGGGAAAAACTGTTTAGGTGATTAACGTTAACTTAGAATCATTGAAATCTCTAATGACACTGAACCTGATAAAAATCGAAGGAGAAACCCAATCATTAGGCACAACATTATTAATTGATGTACATAGCAATAATACTCGTACTTAGGATTTTCCAGACAGTGGAGAATAACAGTTTAATAATGGGGGTAATTAGCGTAATTCACACCCTATACGAATATTTTAACTCCCGCTAATAATGTGTAAAAGCAAATTGAATGCATTTACCAAAATTTTATAGTCGGCACGTACTTAAAGATATATATAGGTAGGAGTTGAAGATTGGATTCTGAAAAAAAATTAACGAAAATTACAATAATTTCTTAAAAATGCAATTACTGGAGTGGCTGGCTATAGTTGGTGATGATATTTTTTTTCCATATACAAAAAAGATCCAGCAATAATATCCAATTAAAATTGGAGTGAAGACTCTTAAAGGTTTTTATTCCTACTCCATTAAAGTAAAAAAATTGGAAAAAAAGTTAGGAAAAAAAACTTTAACTTTGAACCAAGGCAAAAGATATAATTTATGAAAAAATACTTTTTAAAGTTATTTAAATAAAGGATGTATCTTGAAGTATTTTTAAAGTATTGAAAAAAATGTATATCCAATGATAAGTACACAAAAAACTTGATTCCGCATTCCTTCAAAATCACCTACAGCAGTGTAAACGTGAGCCCAGTGTATCCCTGTTCTGCGACTAATTACAGAATAATTAAGTTTCAAATGTTAATTTAAATTGACAGTGAGTAATTGTGAATAACTTAATATTTTTTCTAATGGTACGCAGAACTAAATATTACATTAGTTGATCTTTCTTTGACATATCGGAGACAAAGATTGGATTCTGAAAAAAAATTGTCGAAAATTAAGTACAATCATTTCTTAAAAATGCAATTACTGGAGTGGCTGGCTATAGTTGGTAGTGATATTTTTTTTCCATGTACAAAAAGGATTCAGCAATAATATCCTATTAAAATTGGAGTGAAGACTTGTGAAGGTTTTTATTCCTACTCCATTAAAGGCAAAAAATTGGAAAAAAAGTTTGGAAAAAAAACGTAAACTTTGAACCAAGGCAACAGATATAAATTATGAAAAAAAAAAAATTTTAAGTTATTTAAATAAAGCACGTATCTTAAAAAATATCTTAAGTGATTTTTAAAATTACTTTTTTTATATTAAGTACACAAACAACCTGATTTCGCACGCCTTCAAACTCGCCTAGATACAGTAGCGTAGTTGCGCGCCCGAACATCTCAGTTCAGTGACTAATTACCGAGTAAGTAAGCTTCAGATGTTATTTTTAATGTTTTTTTTAATGTCAGTGGTTAATTGAGAACACATTAGTAAAAAAAAAATCATTTCGGGAACATGTCGATCTGGGGTCAACGTCGCGCCAGCGCTCAAATTTCAGCCACTGTGCGCCGCGCCGAGAATCTCGAGGCACCGCGGTTGCCGCGTGACTCGAGGGAGCTCTGCAGGAAATTCACTAAAGTACTCTGAATGCAATTATTTGTGTTGAAAAATTCAATTCATTCCAATACGATTGCACGATTCGAAAAAAAAAGTTTTATAATATTAACGCTCCGGGGAAACGCTAGTATCATGTTTGGCGTTTTACGTTCAAAATTAATTCCCACTCCCGCCGTAAGAGATTTTCTCAAACTTTTGAGGTGACCAAGCCCTTACAGTGAGTTGGAAATTGCTGAAATAAATGTCTGATCAAATACAGCAAGCTATTTTCGAAGAACCTGTCGTAAAGGTAATATAATATACAAGTGTGTATATAGTGAAAATATCGAAATGCAAAAAGTTTCCTCACTCCTGCTGTAGGCGGATGTACCGGAAATTTGTTTCCCGGGGCTAATTGAATTAGACTGTGCATGCCTTTACATAGACATATTCTGCATAGATATTCGTGGCTTGGTGCATAATATATGCATAGCAACTCCATACTGGTGTAATGTTTGCATTACAATAAATGTGGTTAAGCCTTTGGCTTCGCAACACTGGATTTTGTCACAAAAATATCACAATCATTATATCTGGTGTTTTTATCTGATTATTCTTTCACCTATTGGAATAACATTAGTAAAGAAACGGAAAAAGAGCCGGAAAGGTAATTCAATTTCTTGAGAGATGAGGGACTCAACTTATATTCATAGTTTCTGTTTCTTAGTTTGTATTTCTATGGATATTTATAGGTTTTTTTTGTGACATGAGCGCGGTGTGTATTCGTATTGTCGTATAATATAATATGTTCTGAAAACTTGTTTTAAATCAGTGAAAATAATCATGTTTGCACATAAATTATTACATACTGTAGTTACAACGCTTAAAAAAAATCATATATATTATTACATGCATAAATTATATCTAATATTGTAAATTTTATTGTAGTTTCTCCTATAAATGTACTATCCATTAAAAGTTCACACTTCTAAACACATAATCTAACATAACGTCATATCTTTGTTGTAAATCTTATTGTAATTATTCCATCTTGTTATCAGGTACCTGGTTTACACTTATCAATACTACCATAGAGTTAATACTACCTACGTATCATACTCTGTAAATCTGAATATATTATATGTTACCAGTTATACAATCCGATTATTATATATGCTACCAAATTACTTTTTCTACATTGTCAAAAAAATGTATGTACATATATTTGTTATATATACATTTTCTTTACTACATAACTTACTTTCAGAGAAAAATGAAATTTTTTGTTTTTTTTTTGTTGTTTTTGTTATGTATTTATGTACATTTCTTGGAATAATATGAACTATACCATCAATTTGTCTGTCCTGGAACGGGAAACTTTCCTAGTTGGACAGGCAAAGCTTCCAAATATGTAATTTGTACTTTCCTTTGTATCTATAATAAATAAATAAATAAAACTCCCGGAACCGATTGGACTATGGCATCCCTATTTGTGGTATCTTGTGAGTCTTAAAGGAGTAAGGAGTGGAAAGAGTTGGAGAAGAGGTACTGCTGAAAACCAGCTGCTTTCCAGGATAAATCCTAAAATGTACCTTTTTTTCAATAGAATCAATGATAAAATATAAAATATGTAATGTTGTAAAAGAATCTATTGATGAACAAAAGTTTTTCTAACACAGCAAACTTATTTTGTGGCAGCATTTTAAATTCAAATTAATAAAATACTTTGTTTTTACCATTTTTATTGTTTATAAAAACCGACATTTGCTCACGAAATATGTGGGTTTTTATAAACAATAAAAGTGGCAAAAACAAAGTATTTTATTAATTCGAATAAAAGTTTTTATTATTATTAAAATGAAGTTTATGCAATTTCAAGGAATGTTTCGATTATGTGTGCTGGTCTATTTCCAGAGTGAATCCGACAGTATCTACCACACTATATTATAGAATATTAATCGAATGAGATGAAAAAAAGCTTGTAATAAAAAAATATTAAATAAAATGGTTATTAAAAACCTTTTTCACGGTTTGGAACTGTGAAAAAGGTTTTTAAACACTTTTGGTTTCTTGGAACAGAAAATAGAGTGAAACAAATATTAATGCAAAAGTCCTCGCAATATCTGAGCGCATACATTATACACCTATTTCCATGCAAATAAGTAAATTAGCATATCGGCTAACAGAGGAGGATTAAACAACAAACAACGCAGTGTGTTTACTGACACGAGAGTTCCGTGCAAAGTACACAGGGTGAAGTCTCTCCCGGAGGTATATAATGACTGTAATACCTCCTCTCTACGCGGGTTCGTACCTATATTATTCGCACTATCCTCCTCCTCGACCTCTACTTGATTAAGTGACTCTAACGTGGTAGACCACATTATAGACAGAACGTAATTATCTACCATATATTATCATCCTAAACTCCTTAGTGCTTCGATGTACTTAGAATGACATAGGTACGCAGTGAATTTTTTAATATTTTTTTTTTTTGTTTCATGTCTAACTATTTCTTTTAAAATATTTAGATTGTTGGCTTACCCTCGTTTTTTTAAAGAAAATATAATAACCACCTTTAATATTTCCTTGGTAAAAAATTGTTAAATGGAAATATTTGCGAATAATCTGTTTGTAGGTAATTTGTAAATATCACTAAAGAATTCCGAACTCTGAACTCTGGCGTCGTTAAATTGAATAGCTTCTTAAGTTTGGATTTTATCTGTCAGCACGTTAAATGAGTTGAAAAAAAATATATATAAAAAATCTAAATACCAACAGCTTTCAATCAAAATGGCCCAAATGATAGATTTTTTTAGACAAATTGTCTAGAAAGAAAACTAGTACAGCCATAGGATAAAGACTTAATTTCCAGTTAAATTTCATAAGCAAAGTAACTTTTTTTATTGAAATTGAAATCCAACGGTAAAACAAATAATTTAATCGGTTTCATTATCTAGGTTTGTATATATTTTATTGTTTTTCAAAGTACAATCCCGTTAAGCCGCGGTTAAGCAGTTTGTCAACAGGATGTTAATGTTCAATCATAATGTTTACAATTACAAAGATTATTCAATTACAATTCAGTTTGTTCAATTAAAGTATAAAACATAAATACATAATATTATTAAATATACGCTGTAAAGACACCGTTGATGGATAGATGTATTAGTGCGCCTAGCTGTCTATGGAGTCCTGAGAATTTTTCTGCGATACCCCAATATTCTGGTCAAATTTTATGAGAGACAAGAAAGTCAAGATTACCCAAATGATAATCCAGGATTTAAATTATCAAAAAATTATCTCTGAGGGAAAAATAAAAAAGACAAAATGTACGCTTTTATCTAACATTCTTTTAAAAATAACTTTGAATATTTGGATATTTTCATCTTCTGGGTAAATAATTGGGTGGCTGCCTTACCGGAATACTTGGGGTTCTTGCCTACGTGTTTTAATCAAACGAACTTTAAAATTTCTGGAAAATATCGGGTACCCTCCCACGTACTACGTTACGAACGTAAGCTTTTCTAGCTAAGCCAAAGTATTATATTTATACGTGGGCGACATGGGAGTTACACTACAAACATACTTATAATTCTTACCTAGACGTTTAGACTAATAGGTATGTATAAACGATAAGGCCTCGGATTCGAATCTGAAGGAAACGACGAAAATATTGTCCTGTAGTTTTGATTTTGGGGCAACCCGGGGTCAACGCTAGAATGGTTCCAATAAAATTTGAGTAATTGCAGTACTTATTAAATATTAAGAAATTGATTTGGTAGAACCGATAGTCAAGCTGTCTTCTTACAGCTTTGTAGGACTACCTAACCTAACTTTATATAAATAATTTTTTATTTATACCTACAATAGGTACCATAGTGAATTTCCAGGGCGGATATTAAACCATTGAGCCATCAAGATAACCTTTAAGACTAGTTTGTATTTTTTTATTTGGATGTTTTCTTGATATGATAAAATTTTCACAAAGGTGTTATGTGAATTGTGTATGTCAAATATAATATTGAAAAAAAAATGATTATATTCAAATGTTTCGGTAGTTAGCTTTGTTATCTTCAATTAAATGAAGAGAATATTAGCAGAACTCAATCAAAAATCTGGAAACAAAAAAATCAAAAAAAGATATGGGCACTATTCCTTATTGTATGTTCCTCTACTCGTATGTTTAAATTTATAATTTTTTTACACTTCACAAGGCTTCTATTTCAGAAAACGTATCCTCTGTAAAGTATAACCAGGATCGCGTGAATCTATTTTCAACCGTACAGCTTTTGACATATTTAAATAATTAGTATTGATAACAGAATTAACAGCTATTCAAATATCAACAAAAAATAGTTATACCATTACCTTAGAACCATTCCTCAGACTGATTTGTTCGTTTTTGGTAACAACTCATGTAGTTCTCGTAGAAATCATTGTGTTTCCCTTACTGTAATCACGCAAAGATTTATTTTTTAGACGGTATTAGAAAGTGACGATACCACGCATTATATTCAAATCTAAAAGTTAACTACATAATAATTCAAATGTACAGCTTTATGAAACCAAAGAGAAATAAATATATAACTAATTTTAAATGAAACAATAAAAAATAAGGTGATGAAAACTTTTATAATACATTTGTGTAGTAAAATATGTGTTTTTTTTTTCGTTTTTAGTAATTTTAGTTAGAAAAAACGAAAGGTGAGCCATTTTAAAAATTTTTATGTTTGCATTAAAAAAATATATGTTTTGTTACTTATAAAATTTGAGAGCGAATTTTATCACCTTTCAAAAATAGTTTTTAGTGTTCGGATATGTCCAGAAACATTCAATTTATTTGGATTTTATGGCAAACCTATTAACTAATTTGACCTTCTAACAGTTTATGCCCGAGGCCTGAGGGATTAAAGAAATTGCATAGTTTTAGCAGAGGTTACAATATTTACAAACAGTAAAATGGAACCAACAACATAAGACAGCTCTCTACGACAAAAGTGACTGTTGACAGTAGTAGTTAACATCATTATAAATAAATAAAACAATGAGTTAGCACGGGTAATATCTCTCGGACATTTGACTACATTTTATGTAAACTGAATACATTTTCCACTTTTGTAGGAATATTGGCGTGTACATGGTTTTACACAAAAAAATACATTATGCTGAAAAATGATAACATTTAATTTTTCATTTATTACTCATTATTTATATAATTTTCTTTATACATTGCTTAGCTCTTTTGCCGTTGATATGAAACATCACTACCAGAGCTCTTAGTTATAAAATATTAAAAATAATACGAACGATAACTTGATTTTCTTCTGAAATTTTCTCTCATTTTTAATATTCCCTGTTCATTGGAAAATCTATTCTGCATGTTGCAACTGGAGACCGGAAGTAGCTAGCAACATCCCATTAATCATTTCCGTTAAAACAGGGTTTCGGCTCCTTTAAAAAAAACGATTTTAACCAAAAATGAAATCCGCAGACCAAAAGGCTTACGAAAATGAGGTCAGACATTTAACTGAATCCCATAAACCAAAATGGTGCCTATATAATAATAATAATAATAATAATAATAATGTTTATTTCAGCCGAACAGAGCGGTGGGTGCAATACTCTGTCAGCCATAAAAAAGTATACATTAAATAAAACGGATTTACCAGATAAAAAATCAAATAACATAAAAAAGATTTAAAAAAAATATATATACATCTACATATTTAGTACGTAATCGTATATCTACTACGGGGGCTTCAGATGTATTCTCCATGTTTGGTGAAGAGGCGCGCCCTGCCACTGGGCCACGGCCTGGACGAGAGTGTTCTCCGATCTTTGGTAGCGCTGACTCACCCCGGCTATTCTGTGGCGCATCAAGGCGGCGAACCCATGTACCCTTCCTTCTGCGAACATCTGCGAGGCACTGCATCGCCAAGGTAGGCCGAATAGCGCCCTATATGCGTTGTTGTATTGTACTCGAAGTGAGTTCATGACGCCTTGTGAGTATCTTGTCCAAAGTTCGCTGGTGTAAAAGCTCATGCAGTAGCTCTGGAATATTTGCTTCTTCACAGGAGAACTGCACCTGTTGAATCTCCTGGCGAGCATGTTGGCTCGAACGCTGAGTACTCTTCTTTGGCGTTCTATGTCATTTTTATCATTTAGGTCATCAGTGACGACATGCCCCAAATATTTTATTTCCCTGCAGATTTTGACAGTGTCTCCGCCGAGGAGAATAGGTGGAATGACAGTAGGAATGTAATCCCATTGTATCTAATCATTATTTATTAAACTTTCAGTTATACTAGCTTAGTACCACGTTGTTTTATAGAATACTCATTGAAATACGATGGACGTATTGCAAGGTTTGCAAGGAACGAAAATAACGTAAAAGAAATTGAAATCAATTTTAAGTAATTTTGGTGTAATTAAACTCATAAGTGCATTTTTTGTTACACAATTTTTGATCATCAAATAAATTGAATAATTTTGTAGACAAGTTACATTAACAGTATGGGGCTCAAAGTAAGTAAATAAATTCAATAGAAAGAATTGACTGCACGTAAGTCCGACATAAATGTTTTTACGAATATAATGTCCCGTCTATTTTCTGTCGTGGTGTCTGTTTTTTTTTGTACGCGAGTATGCTCGCAAATGCTCCAAGCTATGTAATAATTGGGCAAAAAAGAAAGATTTTCCCAAAGAAACCCTAGACTAGTTGACAAAGCGAAACAAAGTCCCGTTTTAAGTTTTAACTCGATCGTACGGCATTTCATCTGCATGTAAATTAGTCAGTAAATTCGTTTTCATAAATCTGTTGCATCTTTATTATTCGAGCAAACTGTGACTTACTTACCGTGACTAAATAGCTAACTTTGGTTAGGTGGGTAACACTGACTGAGCTTTTCAATATTATGGTAGATAGGTACCTACCTACCTTCCTAAAGAAAGTTTGAAAAGTGAATAATCGAGAAAGCGAGATTTCTATTGTTCACTGAACTACTAGTTAATAAAATTTAATTCAATCATAATTGTATAAAGTCATAGCAATGGTGACCGGACATCTCAGAATCATGCAACTTCAACACTTCTTTTGAAAAGTCATTAAAAATTATATATATATATATTTTTTAAATTAAATATTTTACTTACTTTTAATGACTTTTCAAAAGTGTGTTGAAGTTGCATGTTTCTGAGTTGCCACGAAACCCATAACAATATATCGCGTAGCGCTGAAATGCCAGTAGGGCAGAAAAAATAGGGTATTTTTATAAAAAATGGTTTACGAAAGAATCCATCAATCAAAATAATTAACTGTTCTTTTTTTAAGTGTACTTTATTCATTGAAAATTTTAATTGCATGAATTGGGGATTTTTCGACCACCATGCTAGGCTATTTAACCAATCTGTTTACCAATATTATTGTCTAAAAATTCTGAAAACTCTAATTCATAAGCAAGCAAGAATTAAATTATTTTTTTATTATACGTAGTTAGATATTGCATAGAGCAAATTAGTTTTGGCGTGTTCATATAAAATTATTAATCTTTTCATAATTGGTGCTATAATATTTTTATATATGTATGTGTAAAAGCCTAAATAGGCGTAAATAAGTAAATAAATATTTTATACAAATATATTATATAATTCCTTCTTTCTGTCGCAAATTCGTGAATTCTTTGTGAAATAAAATCATGAGGGCACAAATGACCAAGATTCGAAAAAGATCAAAGAAATCTCTCTACTCTTCAATTTTTTAATAAATAATACCATTAAAGTAAAAATGAGATCCCTTTCAAGTAGTAAATCAATGGAGAACCAAATTTATCATACTATTTTTTAAATAAAATAAAAAAACCATTAAACGTTTGCTATCCTTTGCTTCCATACTTTCCATTATTATTTTATAGATTAGATAGATAGGTACACACATAAGTACAATATTCTGGGACGTCGGGTATCCCAAATAAAACATTGCTCGCTACTTCTTCATTATCCCGCGACACGTACTCAGCGCTGTGTGCCGTGAGCTCTCGCGGTAGGTACCTACATAGATACCCGCGGGAAGCGACGACGCGCGACGTCCGGATGCAACTTCCGGCGACTCGGGCGCCCCGGACGACAAATTATACAACCTGCAAATATTTTTCCACGTCCGACATCTGCCGGTGCATCTTGTAGGCTTACGGAAATTGCAGGAAAATATGAAGGTTTTTTCGTTGTGTCTGGCATAAAATATTTATATATTTACTTCTTCAATATTCGCATATATATATATTATTTTAAATGAATTAATTATGTAATAACACAAATTAATCAAATAAAATTTATTTGCGCACGCCGGGTTCGAACCCGCGACCTCCGGATTGTGAGTCAAGAGTCTTAGCCACTGGACTACGAAGGTCGTCAATTAAAATAATATATAGTATATTTAATTATAAAATAATATTTAGTATTAATTTATTTAAAATAATATATAGTATATTTGCGGCACGTTCCAGAGTGGAAGATAGTATCAGTATCGCCCTGGTGTAAGACCACCATTCAGAATTGAAACGTTGCTTGAAAATGGCTTTAGCCGTGTTTGGTGACCAGATCTGAATAGCCAGGTACTTCCCAACCTTCCTCTTTCCCACCTCCTTCCCCTCCCCACTACTTTCAGCCTCACAACATACCCCAATTGGGGATGCCATAGTCTCACTCGCTCCAGACGGGAGCAGTTGAGATTCTTGTGCGGTATTCAATGTAAAAAAATATATATACATATATATTTATATATATATTTATCTCCTCTCGTAAAACGTTGATCTTGCGCGACGGTACACCAGTTTTAAGTTGATCCGTTCGGACGTGTTGATCCATCCGGATATGCTGATCCATTACACAAGCTGGCATACACATCCTGATCCATGTGGATCAATTTATACCATCAAGATTTCGCTGTAAGCCACGCCCATTGTTCGGTGTCTTATACATTTTACACGTTTTTTTTTGTTGATCCATATAAATGCCAAGTTTTGACCGCCAACAAAGGTGCCCGTCTGTCGTACTTTTTAGCTTCTTTTAGTAGGTACCTGTACGTTCTTATTTCAATTCGTTCTATTTCATTTCTTTTTTAATGTATTTTGGTTTAAGATTTAATTTTTATTTTGATTTTGTTTTTGATTTTTAATTTGGATTTCGATTTTGATTTTGGATCGAGATTTTAATTTTGATTTTGGTTTGAGATTTTAATTTTGATTTTGATTTTAATTTTTATTTGCATTCTTATTTTGATTTTTATTTTGATTTTTACTTTCATTTTGATTTTGATATTGCTTTTGGTTTGAGATTTTGATATTGATTTTGGTTTTGATTTGAGATTTTAATTATGATTTTGACATTGATTTTGATTTTGGTTTTGGTTTGAGATTTTGAATTTGATTTTTGATTTTGTTTTTATTTTGATTTTTGATTTCGATTTCGATTTCGATTTTGATTTCGATTTCGATTTCGATTTCGATTTCGATTTCGATATCGATTTCGATTTCAATTTCGATTTTGATTTTGATTTTGATTTTGATTTTGTTTTCGTTTCCGCTTCTAAGACCCGCACAAACCTCACCCCATGAACCTGGGCACCCCGGTTAAGTCACCAAACATAGCGAACCACTTAAGGTATACCTTAATTTTGGGAGGCGGGTATGATTACCACCGCCCCGGGAACCATTTTTGGGTAATCAACACCTCTGTCATATGTCACTTTGCAGTGACATTCGTGACTTAGCAGGAGTGCCCGGTTCAAGGAGTGAGATTTGTCTAGGTCCGTGCGGCGAACGCGTTCGCTCACCTACTGCGTGGCAAGCCGGATTGGGAGAGACTGATTTTTTGTGACTTAGCAGGGCTGCTCGGGTTCAAGAGATGAGATTTGTCTAGGTCTTTGCGGTGAACGGGTTTGCCCACCTACTGCATTACGGACCGGATTGGGAGAGACTGGTTGAGGGAGACCTTATTTTTTTTACATTAGCTCCACACAGGAAGCTCTGAAGAAAATAAATCCCGTCAAGGCCTATGTCTTCTTTGGGGATGCAATGCATTATCGGGGAATACGTATGATTCCTCGATAATGCATTGCATTACGATCTCTACAAATTCGGAAGTCGCAAGAACAAATTGCATTACGATCAATACGAATTCGGAAGTCGCAAGAACAAATTGTTGCGTGCTAAAGTAAATATTATTTTGATTTAAATGTATAATTCAACGATATCTAAGGGGCATTGCGACCTTGACTACGAATTCAGGAGTCGCAAGTTCGAATTGTGGCGTGCAGAGGTAATTTTTATTTGATACGTTTGTATAATACAACAATAATGCAGTGCAGTGCGATCTTGACTACGAATTCGGATGTCGCAAGTTTAAATGGCATGCGCCAGTTAATTTTATTTTGATAAATACATATAATTCCTCGATAATGCACTGCCTCACTATCTTGGCTACGAATTCGGAAGTCGCCAGTTCGAATTGTGGCGTGCGGAGGTAATTTTTATTTGAAACGTTTGTATAATACAACAATAATGCAGTGCAGTGCGATCTTGACTACGAATTCGGATGTCGCAAGTTCGGATATTGATTTTGATTTTGGTTTTGGTTTGAGATTTTAATTTTGATTTGGACTTTGACTTTGATTTTGGTGTTGGTTTGAGATTTTGATTTTGATTTTGAATTTGATTTTGACTTTTGATTTTGTTTTCGTTTCCGCTTCTAAGACCCGCACAAACCTCACCCCATGAACCTGGGCACCCCGGTTAAGTCACCAAACATAGCGAACCACTTAAGATATACCTTAATTTTGGGAGGCGGGTATGATTACCACCGCCCCGGGAACCATTTTTGGGTAATCAACACCTCTGTCATATGTCACTTTGCAGTGACATTCGTGACTTAGCAGGAGTGCCCGGTTCAAGGAGTGAGATTTGTCTAGGTCCGTGCGGCGAACGCGTTCGCTCACCTACTGCGTGGCAAGCCGGATTGGGAGAGACTGATTTTTTGTGACTTAGCAGGGCTGCTCGGGTTCAAGAGATGAGATTTGTCTAGGTCTTTGCGGTGAACGGGTTTGCCCACCTACTGCATTACGGACCGGATTGGGAGAGACTGGTTGAGGGAGACCTTATTTTTTTTACATTAGCTCCACACAGGAAGCTCTGAAGAAAATAAATCCCGTCAAGGCCTATGTCTTCTTTGGGGATGCAATGCATTATCGGGGAATACGTATGATTCCTCGATAATGCATTGCATTACGATCTCTACAAATTCGGAAGTCGCAAGAACAAATTGCATTACGATCAATACGAATTCGGAAGTCGCAAGAACAAATTGTTGCGTGCTAAAGTAAATATTATTTTGATTTAAATGTACAATTCAACGATATCTAAGGGGCATTGCGACCTTGACTACGAATTCAGGAGTCGCAAGTTCGAATGGCGTGGCGTGCAGAGGTAATTTTTATTTGATACGTTTGTATAATACAACAATAATGCAGTGCAGTGCGATCTTGACTACGAATTCGGATGTCGCAAGTTTAAATGGCATGCGCCAGTTAATTTTATTTTGATAAATACATATAATTCCTCGATAATGCACTGCCTCACTATCTTGGCTACGAATTCGGAAGTCGCCAGTTCGAATTGTGGCGTGCGGAGGTAATTTTTATTTGAAACGTTTGTATAATACAACAATAATGCAGTGCAGTGCGATCTTGACTACGAATTCGGATGTCGCAAGTTCGGATATTGATTTTGATTTTGGTTTTGGTTTGAGATTTTAATTTTGATTTGGTCTTTGACTTTGATTTTGGTGTTGGTTTGAGATTTTGATTTTGATTTTGAATTTGATTTTGACTTTTGATTTCGATTTCGATTTCGATTTAGATTTAGATTTTGACTTTTGATTTTGATTATAAAAGTGCAATATAAAATAACTCAATGTCTATTTTTAAATTATTGTGGCATTGTAAATGAGGTTTTTTCGTAACTCAAATTCTCAATAGAAATCAACACAAACAGGCAATTCCGAAAGCGTTGTTAAAATCAATGAAATAGACGTAAGCTTCTATATTCATTTTAATTTTAAAATACTTACGTAATACAATGTTATTTTAACTAATTAATTATTTTGACAAATGCCTATTTATTTGATTGAAAATTAGTTACTGTTGTTGAATAATAATATTAATTATAAGACATTATAATATCTATGTATTTACAAATGACAGCAATTGGGATCAGTTTTTATTTTTATCGTTTTATTGTTCATTTTTCATATTATAATATCAAAATATATTATAATATGAAAAAAGTTTAACATTTTACTAACATTACTTTGCGAAACTAACATCAAAGATCATTTACTAACTGACCATAAACATATAACAAAAATACAATAAAATAAGGTATAAAGGTTGGTTTTATTTTTTATTTTTTATTGTAACTGCAAAATTTCATCGACGGAGGAATTAATGTTTGGGTTAGTCTCATTTTGAGCCTTTATTGACTGGCCTACAAGGCAGGGGCCGCCTCTGGTTACCGGCTATTTTAAAATTATGTTTTCATAGCTTTTAAGGCGATCCACTAGTACAGGAAAAAAACTAAATTTGAATTCACGCCCTTTTATGGGAGGAGTTTAAAAATACTTGAGAAAAAGCTTTTGGAAAGGTTGGAAAAGATATTTGAGAATTTTTTTTACATGTTGATTTCGTAAAGGCCTGTAAAAAACATTAATTCCTTTTTTATGCATTGTTTATTGTAATAAAACGGAATTTTTAAATTGATTTCACGAAAACAAGCAGCGCGGACCCTAACACGTTGTTTCTCCGCTATATAAGAAACTGAATTTGCCACATTATGCAATAAAACCATATCCGAAAAAGTGTTTATAAGTAGGAGAGTTTGCACTAAAAAATGTTTTTTATAGACCTAATACTTAATTTTTTCTAAGCTTATTAAAAGACATTAAAAAAATGACCGATATTTTTAAGGGCCAAGGTATGTTCTACACGAAGTATTTAATTGAAGCATTTATAATACGTCTAAGCGGTCAAATTTTTAAAACAAAAACATACGATTTTGTATGATTTTGCATTATTTAGTATGGCTTCATCTTAATGACCTGAATTATGAGTTGGTTTCTTTCTGAGTTTGCATGGAACCAATCTAACACTATTTAAAGAGGAAAGATTTGATTGTTTGTTTGTTTGCATTGAATAGGCTCCGAAACTACTGAACCGATTTGAAAAATTCTTTCATTGGTAGGAAGCTACACTATTCTCGGTTGACATAGGCTATATGATATTTTCAAAAAAAAATTAGGGATCGTTACTAAAACTCCAATAATGTAGCCCAAGGTGTAAAAAAAATACCTAAAATATTCTTTACATCGCGTGCGCTGCGAAAACTATTAACAATAGAATAAAATAATGTAGTACGACTTTGTAGAAAACATCATTATTTACAAAAAGTTTCGCGACAGCATATGTCTAACTATTATAGTTATGCCACAAAAAGTGTTTATTTATTTTAAAAATTTAATTAAAATGACGCCGCGTCAAATGGCTCTTTATTTGTATCTTGGTTTTAATCCTTATCAAAATAAATTACTTCATATTCAAGACTGCTTCAATACCTTTATTTAACTTTTTGAATTATTCAATTCGGACATTTTATTCTAAAGTTACCACGAGTTTAAAAATAGCCCCGTTTGGGGAAAGGGTTGAGAAAGTCTGATTGGAGAATTCATAATCCATCCGGTCCGCCACGCAGTTGGTGGGTAAACGCATTCTCCGCCAAGACTTAGACAAATCTCAACTTCTAAACCCAGGCACCCCTGCTAAGTCACCAAACGTTGTGAACCACTTGGAGTAACCTACGGCAAGGATGTTGGTTATCCGATAAATAGTTCCCGGGGCGGAGTTACACATATCCGCCTCCAAATTGATATTCCTTTGTTGGGAGACGGGTCGAGGGACTAATATAGGTATTTTATGAATGTACCGCACAATAGTCCCAGATGCTCTCTTCTATCTGGAGCTAATGAAACTAAAGACGGGTTGTTTCAAAAAATTTTACGGATTCATCAAATATTTGAAATTATTTTTTTACGACCTGTGTAAGTTCTATTCAAATTCTGTATTATTTCAGATTGATAGAGCAACTGGCCTATAATGATATAATGACGGAACTTGAATAGAACGTGAAAATTATCTTAAAATATTTGATTATATTACAAAATTACAATTTGAGGTTTTACTCATAGTTAAAAATAAATATTCCTCCTAGACTTGCAGAAAAGTCAATAGACGTCGCATATTAAATAAAAATTGATAACTTTATCCAAGACACTATCTAGATTATATTTAGTTCTGGTTGAATTTTGCAATCTTTCATACAGATAGCAGCCAATAAAATTTGCGTTACGAAAATGAAGATAATGTTGGTAGTTTCTAGTCGAAGTATGAAACGGTTAAAAATGACAGAATCGGATGGGGACTAATTAATTAGCTTAGCGCAATGGTTAGAGCTGCTGCCCGGAAAGCCGAAGGTCCTGGCTTGGAGTCCCTGATGTGACCGTACCTCTTTCTGATTTTTCTGTTTCAGATTTTGGATTGAGTTTCGCTAATATTGTCTTCATTTATTTAAATTTTACAATTTGAAGTTTAACTCATTGTTCTGAATAAAAATAAATATTCATCCTAGACTTGCAGAAAATTTAATGGCCGTCCTTAACCAGTCTCTCGATCTCGATCCGGCCCGCCACGCAGCAGGTGGGCAGAGGCATCCATCGCCAAGGCCTGGACAAATCTTACCCGAGGAATCGGGCACGCCCGCTAAGTCACCGAACAGAGAGAACCACTTGGGGTGACCTATGGCAGAGGTGTTGGTTATCCAATAAATGGTTCTCGGGGCGACGATACACTTATCCACCTCCCATGTTATTCCCAGTTGAGAGGCGAGTTGAGGGAGTTCTAGGTTAGGACTCTTTCAATTAGTCTCTCCCAACCTGGCCCGCCACGCAGTAGGTGGGCAATCGCATTCGTCGCAAAGACCTGGACAAACCTCTCCCCTTAAAACCGGGAATCCCTGTTAAGTCACTAAACGTAGTGAGTTTCTTGCGGTGACCTATGGCGGAGGTGTTGGTTATCCAATAAATGGTTCCCGGGGCGATGGAACAAATCGGACTCTCTCAACCTCCCAAATTGGGTTGAGAGAGTCCAATAGAAGAGTTCTAGGTTAGGTCTCCTTCAATCAGTCTCTCCCGTTCTGGCCTGCCATGAAGTAAGTGGGCAAACACATTCTCCTCAAAGACCTAGACAAACCTCACCCCTTGAACCTGGGCACCCCTGCTAAGTCACTGAAAGTAGTGAACCGCTTGGTATGACCTATGGCAAAGGTTTGGTTAATCAATAAATGGTTCCCGGGGCGGTGGTGTGCGTAATCCTCTTCCCAATATACCTATAATATTAATGATAAGTTTTTAGATTTTCACGGCCAAAAGCATTTTCGTTGTTTGTTTTTTAGGTGTTATGCCGTGTTGCGCTACCTCCTTTTTTATCCGACGTTTTGGACAGCGTTGCAGTGTCCATCATCAGGGCAGATCCGGCAGATTGTCGCAGACATCGTCGGATCTGCTGGATCCGCCCTGACGATGAACACTGCAACGCTGTCCGAAACGTCTGCTAAAGAAGGAGGTAGCCAACACAAAACAAAAAACGAAAATATAATATTAATGTATGTAGGTTTGCTGAATTGCTGCCAAAAATATTTTAAAACATACATCATGTAACATGCATATCTTCAATGGATTACAAATGTCAAATATTTCAAAACGGTTCACAGCAATGTATTTTCTTTACTTTTACGTAAAAATTAAACCAACTCGTTCGGTATCATTTTTTACGGAGTGCCTTGAAAATAGTTTCCATAGTGTGGATTATCATTGTGGGTGGTAGAGCCCGTTCACACTTCTGGCTAGGCATGAGTGCAGGTGTTCAAAACAAACTGGGTGTTTAAAAATGTTTGGAAGAAAATAATTATCGATTTTTTCTTTTTTAATTATTTTATTTATATAGATGTTTTTATTATTTGGAATGGCTAAAAGCTTATCAACTTTGAACTTCAATGAAGAATGCCCGAAGTAAAAACCATTGAAATCCCGCTTTTTTAAATATTTAAAAACATCTAATCGCATATCCCATTACTAAAAATTGCATTTTAACTGAGAAAAATGAAATTATGTGTGGTATATTTTTGTTTATCAGTTGTTTAAAAAATAAAGCACGTTTTAATAAGTAAGGACATTTTTTTCGAAAAGTAGTTCTTTAGAGTAGGTATTTATTATGTTATTTTTTTGGGCAAAAAATTGTGTTACCTTTACATAGTATAAAATGAAGTCGCTTCCGCTGTCTGTGCGCTTAGATCTTTTAAACTAAGCAACAAATTTTCATGCGGTTTTCACCAATAGATAGAGTGATTCATGAGGAAGGTTTTAGAGTATATAATTTGTCAAGGTTTTGTGTTAATTGGCTGAAATAGGGCTGGCAAGCAGGCAGTGGGCATCGGGCAGTCGGCAGCAAGCGGGCGGTGTCGATTTGATTTAACAGATGGCGTTGGTTATAAAGGTTGGGTAGTGGCGTGGCGTTGTGATGGCGTTATGTTTCGTTAGTCACAGCAACATGTGGCCTGGTCTGCTAGTTTTTAACTAAAAGTATACTATCTCGGGAATGACTAGCTTAATTAAAAAAAAAAAAAAATTATATCATTGTTTTTACCTTACTTAAGAAAATATTTTAGAAATCATAATTAATACTTTCTTACGACGGCGACGGCCAAGGAGCCGCCTTTTTATATTAAAGTGATATTAAAAAGATTTCACAATCTACTCTTTCATAGATGGCGCAAGTTTAATTATTTTAGGGAACACGCTTTTTACAAGTAGTGCCTTATTAAGATGAATGAATTGTTAGCGCCCATTCATGCGTAATATGAATATGAATAAATAGTTTTTTTGGTTTAAATAAATCTTTCAAAAATGGCAAACAAATACCATATTGTATCGGTAATTCAATCCATTATTGTATTTGTACGCCTTTCTTGAAAGATTTATTCAAACCAAAAAAACTATTTATTCATATTCATATTGCAACTGTACGGGCGCAAACAATTAATTCATCTTAATATTTTAAAGCACAACTTAAAAAAAAAAGTTTTACGCTAAAATAATTAAACTCGCGCCATCTACATATAATATAGAGGCGTTCTTTTAAGGTGAAGTTATACGTGAAATCCTATTTAGATTAATCTTTATGACGAATTGGCTTACAGTATCAACATCAAAAAATATGCTACGGATAAATTGAAGCTTTTACTAGGTTTTTTATGTAATGGAATTAGAATAAAATTATTATTTACATAACAAAAACAAAATAAGCGTAAACCACTAAAAAAATGTTTTTTCATGACTTAACTATGAAGTAATACAAGAAACATTTTTATAAAAATACTCCTTTATGGGTAAGACCATTTTTGAGGTTTTCTATGTTCTAACTTTTTTTCACTCTTATAAAATTATGGACAAAATAAATAAAAACCACTTTTTCGCTTACTTGCCGCGCGCAAATAAGACGCTCGATTGCAAATTTTGCAGGCACGAGAATCGAAATACTTCTAGCGTTTATATTCCTCTTAAGTATCACATTTACTTGGAATTCTGAGTTTGTTTGAGTCTCAAAAGTCTAAAAAATCCACTTTCCGTCACATAATCGAGATGAAACTTGGTACACAGTCGATTCTTTCTGTCCCTGAAATTTTATGTTTATGTAATAAATAAAATTTGCCAATGCAGTTCGGCCCACATTTTCATTAATTAATACTAATGAGGCTACTGTGAAATAAGTTTTAACATAAAACATAATCGTAAAAATTGATTAATTTTTATTGAATTTGTTACCACACTGTAGATTTGCTAAAAATTTAAAATAATATTCAGATATATTTTTAAATAGCGGCAACATGAATATATCAAGTTACCGACATCCGGTCTTTAATACAATGGTTTTTAGAATATTTCAACCACTCGGATACGTAAGCGTGTTAATATATATAACAATAGCCGTAAAATAAGCGCGTTTTTTCGTGTGTTCCCACAGAAGTCGTTATAACTCTGTTATTGTTCTAGTGATAACCCTAAAACAAAAAGTAGAAGATCCATATTGAATGCTTCACATTTCTATTCAAAGTTGTCCATAGAAGTACATAAAAAATACTAATTTTGTAGAAACAGTTTTCACCCCCAAATCACCTACGCGCTGTTGACATTATTAATTTTTTAAATATTCTTGTATGAAATGGTGAAAGGTAGGTGACAAAATTGTTTATTTATTCAATAGAATAAGTGTTATTTTTACATAATCAGTGATTTTAGTACCGTTTCCACATAAAAACATCGCGTGAGTCATTTTTACAATATTTTTATGTTTGCTTTCTAAATTTTAATATTTATAAATGTTAATATTTTTTTGTAATATAACAATTTGAAACCTTATTTCAAACAAACGTTTCAAGTTTTTAGTTTTTTTCTGTTATTTGTTTATGGGGTGTTATACCGTGTTGCGCTACCTCCTTCTTTGGCCGACGTTTCGGACAGCGTTGCAGTGTCCTTCATCAGGGCAGATCCGGCAGATGTGTGACAGTTTTTAGTATTCGGCTACGTTCAGATATGTTCCATTTATTGACCCTTAATTGTGAAGCGGAAATAACACAAAGTTTTATAAATCTGGCAGTTCGTTTAAGACAAAAAACTTGCATAATCGCAAAATACCTGAGTGGTTAAAATATTGTGATACATATTAATTTTAAAAGTAAACAAACGATTTCCGACCAGAGGTGACCATAATTTC
Organism: Limnephilus lunatus; assembly: GCA_917563855.2. NCBI lineage: Eukaryota > Metazoa > Arthropoda > Insecta > Trichoptera > Limnephilidae > Limnephilus > Limnephilus lunatus. The sequence goes on along the minus strand of OU830592.1, from coordinate 28,281,654 downwards.
TGTTGAACATTTACAGGAAATACAGTTTTCTACTCCAAAATTTATGGGAAAACTATAATATTAATCAATGTGAATAGTGTTATAATCACCGCCAGACTTGGCAATGTCTGTAATCATGACGTCTGTTTATCGTGTATATTAATTAGTGCATGATGCACATTCGAAATCAAATATGAAGTGTAGGTAATTTTTTTTTCTTCAAACTTCGCAAATAAACTTTGTGGCTTCATTATTGCTTCAATGAGAATAAGTAATTTTGTAAACACCACTATTTTATTAATATTATCGACATGTTTCAAAAACAATGTTATCTTCGTCAGCATAAAAGATTAATAATTTTAACAATTAATCATTATCCGGTTATTATCAATTGAACTACGGTGTCCCCATACAACATATTGCGTGGCTGAAAAACTTTATAAGTAAATGAATAATACTATGAAGTACACTCCCAAACCAGATCGTGTTTTAGATTTTTTGTGAAATTCTTTCTAAACTAAATGTAGCTTCGTTCTTTCAAAAAAATTAGAGTCCTTGCGAGAGCCTTGAAGGAGTAACCATCTGTTACTTATACCAGGGCGGGTAAGTGGTGGATAATAACCTCCAATGCTCGTAGCCAGTAGGACTATTGCATCCCTAATTGGGATATGTTGTGAGGCTGAAGGGTGTGAAAGCTCAACTGTTTGACTACCGGTGTGACTCCAAAGTTCATCAAATTATTGTAGATTACCGGTTTCACTTTAAACCAAAGTTCACCGGATAGTAGTTTACCGGTTTGACTTAAACCAAACCAATTTTTTAATGTAGTTCAAGTACCGTACCGATCAAAGTTCATAAGAATTGAGCTGTAGCTCAAATGTGTTGCTGTAGGCAAATCGCCGGTCAGCAGCTCTGACCACTGAGCTATGGCGGCTTATGGCTTTGGCGGGTATTAGATAAGCCGCCATAGCTCAGTGGTCAGAGCTGCTGACCGGCAATCAGATGGTCACGGGTTCAATTCCCGTTGGCGGCCAGTATCTTTTCTCGGAAGATTTTTTCAATGTAGATGAGTGTTTCAGGCTGATAATTATTGATTATAATATTTGGAATCTTATTTTATATAATTACATTTTTACAGTACCCGTATTTGATTGTGTAACATTTAAAAAAAAAAATTATTATACTTTATACTTGATCGACGCTTTTATTGCACATTATTAATTATTTTATTGAGACTAAATTTGGTAAACTTCTTTTCAAGGGATTATTTCATAAAAAAATATTTTGCATTATGATAAACTAATAATTATTATCTACCTTAAAAACAAACTAAAACTACGAAACTAAAAACTACGTATCCGCTGGTTGAATTCCTTTGTACAATTCACTTATCGAATACTCATACCTCTCATACACAATGAGTATTCGATAAGTGAATTGTACAAAGGAATTCAACCAACCTTTGTACAATTCACTTATCGAATACTCATTGTGTATGAGAGGTATGAGTATTCGATAAGTGAATTGTACAAAGGAATTCAACCACCGGATTCGTAGCTTTTAGTTTAGATTTAGTTTGTTTTTAGAGTAGATAATAATAATTAGTTTATCATAATGCAAAATATTTTTTTATGAAATAAACACTTGTGTTGTGCCTACTTATGTCTCTCATGCTCTGTTTATTATTTTATGTATTATGTACTTCTTATTATGCTATATACTTGTTATAATGCTCCTGTACAATTTAATCACATGTAAAATCCATCAAGTCGTAAACAAATAAATAAATAAAATAATATTATTATTTGTAATTAACTGTATTTCATTTACCCCGTCCCATATACATCGATTTAAAATTTCTCCCCATATTTAAAATTATTCCCCGTCCACATCGATTTTAAAAAAATGTCCTCCATATCCCAATTCATTTTGCCTCAGAATTACTAGCCTAAAGGTTGTTTAGTAATGTATTATAAAAAAAATGTAGAGAGGGAGTAAACTGGCATTCTACCAACGGTTTATCCATGGAACATGTTTTTTTATTCAAAAGTTGTGTGTTTTCGTACGCTTGAATACTATTTTATTTAAGTACATTGTCTTTAAATTAAAAAAGATAGGTCTTCATAGATGACGATTTTTATCGGTGCTTTATTAGAAAAACCTTGGTAAAAAAAATTTGGTTTGAAGTATTATTGCATACCTATATCACACAAAAGCAATAAAAAAGAAAGATTTTATTAAATAATTCAAAAAGTTGTATACAGATATTGAAACAGTCTTGAATATGAAGTAATTTATTTTGATAAGGATTAAAACCAAGATACAAATAAATAGCCTTTTCAAGCGCGACATTTTAATAATTTTTTTAAAATAAAAGAATAATTATTGTGGCATAACCATAATAGTTAGACATATGCTGTCGCGACCTTTTTTGTAAATAATGATGTGTTCTACAAAGTCGTTTTACATTATTTTATTCTATCATTAATAGTTTTCGCAGCGCACGCGATGTAAAGAATATTTTAGGTAATTTTTATACACCTTGGGTTACATTATTGGACTTTTAGTAACGATCCCTAATTTTTTTTGAAAATATCATATAGCCTATGTCAACCGGGGATAGTGTAGCTTCCCAACAGCGAAAGAATTTTTCAAATCGGTTCAGTAGTTTCGGAGCCTATTCAATGCAAACAAACAAACAAACAAACAAACAAATCTTACCTCTTTATAGTGTAGTAGATAGTAGAAGTGTGTTAGATTAGAATGATCGCCTTTCGGAACGGTGAACGGTGGAACAACTCATAATGAAACATACTGAGAAGCACTTCAGAAAACATAGGTTGAATAGGTTAAGTTAGGTTAGGGTTACCGGCTTTTTTTAAATTATATTTTCATAGCATTTAATGACCTTTCTAAGGAGGTTCTGAGTTATAATGAGTTGGTTTATTTCTGAGTTGACATGGAACCTTTCGGAACATCGCCTTGCAACGAAATGGGAGGGATGGATTCACACGTCCGTCACTCCTAGACATACTGACCCCCAGATTCCTACTCACACCTACTACCCCATTCCTTCCCTGAACATCCTCTTTTTCCTTTCCTAAAAATACGCTCCACACTGCATCCCTAAAGATGACATTGGCCTTGAGGGGATTTATTTTCTTCAGGGCTTCCTGTGTGGAGCTAATGTAAGAAAAAAGGTCTCCCTCAACCAGTCTCTCCCGATCCAGTCCGTAACGCAGTAGGTGGGCAAACCCGTTCGCCGCAAAGACCTAGACAAATCTCATCCCTTGAACCCGAGCATATACATATATTATCAAAATAAAATAAAATATGAACTTACGACTGTATTGTAATGCGTTACCGAGGAATAAAACAAATTTATTAAATAAAATTTACTGGTGCACGCCAATTTTGAACTTGCGACATCCGAATTCGTAGTCAAAGATCATAATGCAACGCATTATTGAGGAATCATACATAGATATTTATCAAAATAAAATTTACTTGTGCACGCCAATTTTGTACTTGCGACCTCCGAATTCGTAGTCAAGGATCACAATGCAACGCATTATTGAGGAATCATGCATAGATATTTATCAACATAAAATTTACTTACGCACGCCAATTTTGAACTTGCGACTTCCGAATTTGTAGTCAAGATCGTACCGCAACGCATTATCGAGGAATTATATCTAAATATTTACCAACATAAAATTTATTATTTTTGAACTTGTGACTTCCGAAATCATAACCAAGATCGTAATGCAACGCGTTATCGAGGAATTATAAAAATTTAACAAAATAAAATTTACTTGCGCACGCCAATTTTGAACTTGCGACATCCGAATTCATAGTCAAGGATCATAATGCAACGCATTATTGAGGAATAATACATAGATATTTATCAAAATAAAATTTACTTGCGCACGCCAATTTTGAAATTGCGACATCCGAATTCGTAGTCAAGGATCATAATGCAACGCATTATTGAGGAATTATATATAGATATTTATCAAAATAAAATTTACTTGCGCACGCCAATTTTGAACTTGCGACATCCGAATTCGTAGTCAAGGTTCATAATGCAACGCATTATTGAGGAATCATACATAGACTTTTATCAAAATAAAATTTACTTGTGCACGCCAATTTTGTACTTGCGACATCCGAATTCGTAGTCAAGGATCATAATGCAACGCATTATTGAGTAATCATACGTAGATATTTATCAAAATTATATTTACTTGCGCACGCCAATTTTGAACTTGCGACTTCCGAATTCGTAGTCAAGATCGTACTGCATCGCATTATCGAGGAATTATATCTAAATATTTACCAACATAAAGTTTATTATTTTTGAACTTGTGACTTCCGAATTCATAACCAAGATCGTAATGCAACGCGTTATCGAGGAATTATACAAATTTAACAAAATAAAATTTACTTGCGCACGCCAATTTGGAACTTGCGACATCCGAATTCGTAGTCAAGGATCATAATGCAATGCATTATCGAGGAATCATATATATTTATCAAAGTAAAATTTATTGCGCACGCCAAAATTTGAACTTGCGACTTCCGAATTCGTAGCCAAGATCGTAATGCAACGTATTATCACCCCTCGAACCCGGGCACCCTTGCTAAGTCATCAAAAGTATCGAACCACTTGGGATGACGTATGACAGATGTGTTTATCCAATAAATGTTTCCCGGGCGGCGGAGCCTAGCAACAAAAACCCGCGGAAGTATATTATTAGAATTTTATAAAATACAGAAAGATATATTTTTCAAGTCGGTGCCGCGGCCGTTATAATATTACGTTTTGCAACTTCCATATCGGCTCAACCAATGAGCAGTAAAACCAGATATAGGTATATGTTTTTTTATGACCAATCAGAAGGCTTCGTTCATAACGCCATCTTGAACGCCATTCTGATTGGTCATTGTCAGATCAACAATTTTATAGTAAAAGCACATATAGGTACATAAGACATACGATTATGTGGATCAACAACGCATGGCAATTTGGGCGGATCATCAACGCATGGTAAATTGGGCGGATCAACAGTTACGAAGCGTATGATTTCCATACAAACATCGAAAATTTTATGTGTAGTATTTCGTTTACTTTTACTGGGAAACTGGCAACCTTGCTATTTAATGTAACGTTGTTGCAAATTCATACAGAAGTAATCCATTAAAGCCAAGTTATTCGGTGTTAAAGGTGGATCAACACTGTCAAATAACTTCTTACTGGATCAGCATATTACGAGAAGAGGTCAATATATATATATATATATATATATATATATAATATGATTTAATTCTTTTCTATTGATTTATAAATAAAACACTTGTGTTGCAAAGTTTAACAAAGAAACGACATTTATGTTTATTTATAATAAAATAATAGAAAATAAAACAAGTGACAATTGATAATTACATTCCAAGTATTCCAACTGACACTACAGGATTCAAATTTAAATGGAATATATTGCCATTACATCTCCCCTCCCCCTGGAAAGAAAATTACTGCAAAATTTTCACTCATCTTCGATGTCCTCTTCATGGTTCCTAAATAAAGGTGCTGGAGTTAACTTCGAGATGTGGAAAAAATTTGATTCAAATTTTTTTCGACCAGTGTTTATCTTGTAAATTGAGTTTGATAATTTTTCTATGATTTTGTATGGTCAGATTCTCAATTCGTCGAGCTTCTTCCTGTTAAGTTTGTTTCCATTCTCCACAAAAACAGTATCACCAACTTTGAAGTCAAAGTGTCTCCTGGTTTTATCGTAAATTATCTTGTTGTAATTATGTGACTTCATAGTATTTTCTAGAGCTTTTTTTCTCTCTTGAATCAAATCGATGCCGGTCTTCTTAAGTTTTAACTCATTTGGCAAAATCGTAACATCTGTGCCGTCAAGTAGGTACTGTGGCGCATATCCAGTAACAGTGTGCTCCGTTTCATTATAGTTTTTTACACAATTATGCGCTATAGTTGTCCAAGCTACTTTTGAGTCATTTTCGTTGATTTTGCATCTAATTTTATTGACCAGCGTTTGGTTCAATCTTTCATTTAATCCATTTGAGAAAGGTGAGTTCACTGCAGTAAAAATTATTGGAATATTTTTTTCATCCAAAAATTTTTTGAATTCTCTAGAATTGATACCCGGGTATTGGTCTGAGAGTATCATGCCAATGTCATTAGTTTCTGTGGAGTTTAAGAGTTTGATGAAATCATTGGTATTTTGAGTTCTTGACGTCAAAATATATCCAAACCTCGTGAAATGATCTGATAACAGGTGCAAGTATCTCTTTGTTGATCGTGAACCCCCAAAACCGCCTATTGTATCAATGGAACATATTTCAAAAGGTTTTGTTGCGGGACCCAAGTGGGACATCAATCCATATTTATTTTCACCTCTTGATTTGTTCTTTAAACATACTGCACAACTTTCGCAGGTTCTCTTTATATTATTTGTCATGTTTTCTGCTGTGTACCATGAGCTTATCATTTTTTGCATTTGTGTAATTCCTATGTGACCTAGTTCTGTATGAACATTTCTGATAAAGTCTATGCTGAATTTTTCTGATAGAATTATTTTTTCTCTTTTTTTTACTTTCTTGTAATAAACATTATTTTTCGATATCAATTTATCTCTTCTGCACTGTATCTTCTCATTTTTTACCTGATCTTTTAAGATATCTTCTAATTTTATTAAGTTGACAATTTTTAATTGCTCATCTGTATTTTCATTTGATTCCAGCACTGGGTTTCTGCTTAGACAGTCAGCTTCCAAACTTTGTTTTCCTGGAGCATATTTTATGTTAAAGTTATATTGAGAAAGATAATATGTTAAATCACCTAGCTCTTCATCGGTTCTAGATTTGAGATTCATGTTTTCCAGTGGTTTGTGATCTGAATAAACTGTAAATGGTTTACCTATCAACCAGTATTGCCAGTATCTCACTGCTTCTTTTATAGCTAAGCATTCTAAGTAAATTGCTTTTTTCTTTTTCTGGGCGCCATTTAGTTTTTTCGAAAAGTAAGCTACAGGTTTTTCTTTTCCATCAGACTGTGTTTGTTTTAAAATAGCTCCAAGGCCTTCTAGAGAAGCATCTGTATATATATTAATTGGTAAATCTTGATCAAAAATTTCCAGGATTGGTTGTGAGCATAGTAGGTTTTTCATCGTTTCAAAAGCATTTTGGCATTTATCAGTCCAAATAAACTTTTGGTTTTTCCTTAGTAAGTTATGCAAAGGATCTAGTATTATTGCACTCTTCGGAATGTACTCATGATAAAAGTTGATTTTTCCTAGAAATTGTCTCACATTCTTCAGTGTTTTTGGAATAGGAAAATTCTTTATTGAAATCAAATTATCCTTTACTGGTTTGACTGAATTATTCTGAATTATATGACCCAGATATTTTACCATGTCTGATGCAAATGTGCATTTTGTAAATTTTAATCTAAAACCTTCAGTTTTGATTGCATTCAGCAACTTTGTTAAATGATCGATGTGTTCAGCAAAAGTTTTTGAAAATATAAGTATGTCATCTATGTAATTGACAGCAAAATCGGTTAGTTTATATTTTCTCAATATATTGCTTAATATCCTCTGAAAAATTGCCGGAGAGGTCTTTAATCCAAAAGGTAGGCAGGTCCACTGATAATGCCCCTCCTGTGTTACAAATCCTGATTTTTTTTTGTCTTCAATCCGCAACGGAATAGACCAAAAAGCTGAGTTTATATCCAGCGTTGAAAAAAATTTGCAATTTCTGGTCTTTGTCATTAGGTCTTCAATCAATGGAAATGGTTGAGCTTGAGGTATTACTATTTTATTTAAGTCTCTGAAGTCTATGCATAATCTGGATCTTTTGTTTTCTTCTTTTTTAAATGCTAGAGTGACAGGTGCAGCAAATGGGCTGTACGACTCTTCTATCAGTTTATTGTCTATTAATTTTGCTATTTGCTCTTCTATTTCCTTTTTATCTTCTACGCTGCATCTGTAAGGCCTCTTACTACTATATTTATCCACCAATAAGTCTATCTTCGCTTCATATCCATTAACAGTACCAACATCGTATTTACTTTTCGCAAACACTGATGTGTATTTGCCTATTAGTTCATATATTTCTGTTTTTTGATCATTATTTAAATGATTTATTGTTATTTTAAAATCTTCTTCTTTAACATGTTCATTAAAATTAATTTGGTGTTTTTCTATAATGTTCTTATTTTCAGAATGTTTAAATTCAGTATTTGTTTTCATATTTGTAGAATTTTCTTCTTTTTTATTTGTATTATTCAGGCAGATTTTCTGTGATATTTGTAAGTCTTCACTTTGGATTAGTTTGAAGTCTTTTATCATGTCTAATCCAATCAAAAAATCATACTTAAAATTGTGTTCATCAATAATGTACACATCAACATTTTTCTCCAATTCAAAAATTTTAATCTTCAACGTTGTCAAACCACTCGTTTTTTTAACACCATTAATCGTTACTAAATTTGCTTCATTCAAATTGTTTCCTTTTCTTTTTAGTTTCAAAAACTTAGAATTAATTAGAGAAACATTTGAACCCGAATCATAAATTCCGTATATTTTTAATTCATCATTTAGTAATAGTTTGACTTTGATTAATGGTGTTACTATTAGTTTTTTTGATCATTTTCATTGATCTCAGTCTCTATCACTGAATTGTTTACATGTTTAATGGCATTTCTCTTAAATTTTTCATCCTCTTTTGTTTTGAACCAGCATGTGGCTTCAGGGTGGTAACGAGTGCCCTTATTCAATTTTTCACAAATTTTACATGGCTTTTTATCCTCATTTTTATTATATTCTGCATTCCCAAATGTTCTCCTATTCATGAATCTTTTTTTGTTGACCATATGTTCATACTTGTTTATTTCATTAAATAAATCCACAGTATCTTGTAATCCTTCTCTATCGATCTTGTTAAGTATGAATTCTGGTAGTCCGGAAGCAACAAGATCTATCAAAGTACCGGTGTCGATTGATCTTCTCATATCCAATAGAAGTTTTTCTTTTCTCATAGCATAATCCAACAGAGAACCATCTTTGTATCTAAATAATAGTGCGTAGGTGACAGGGTTCCATCCTTTGTTTGCGAATGATTCACAGAATTTGTTTTTCCATGTTGACCACTCTGAGTTCATTGTTAGTTTAATAATCATGGAACTATACCAATCTACACAACTTTTATCCATGAACAATCTTAGTATTTCTATTTTTTTTTCATCCATGGTCACATCAAATCGTAAACATTCTTTTTCAAACACTTCTATCCACTGGCTTGCATTTGTATTTTTACTACAGAATTTTTCTATAACAAAATTCTCAGCAATGTTTTTTAGGCTCTGTTGCTTATCTTCCATTAATTTTACCATCAATCTTCCCAGTGTATCTTCTTTTTGATGTACTTGTAAACTTTCTTCTTCCAATTCTTCGAGGTATTGGTCTCCGAACTGTAGGTTTCCATCTTCATCTACATATGTTTTTTTTAGTTCTTCTGTCATTGTTACCCAGACTCTTCTAACCTGGTATCTTTTTTTTAAACTATTTTTTACTTTGCCAAAAGCACCACTTTTCATAATCTCCTTGTGATGGCTGGCGGATTGTAACATTTCTGGTATTGTAAACACTTTTTCATCACTTGTGACTATTTTTGTAATGCTAATAATATTTGACTTGCCATCGCCTCCAGGTAGTAGCGTAAATTCAAATTGAAGTTTCTCCATTTGTGGTTACGAAAAATGTCGTTTTATAATATGATTTAATTCTTTTCTATTGATTTATAAATAAAACACTTGTGTTGCAAAGTTTAACAAAGAAACGACATTTATGTTTATTTATAATAAAATAATAGAAAATAAAACAAGTGACAATTGATAATTACATTCCAAGTATTCCAACTGACACTACAGGATTCAAATTTAAATGGAATATATTGCCATTACATATATATATATATTTTATTTTTTAATTTATTAACGACCTATTGGGCTTTTAAATACGAGTATTAAATACAATTTTCATTTATAATAACAGTATAATACAAATAAAAAGATTACAAAATATACAAATAAAGCATAAACTCGATATAATAAATAAAAATAAATTTAATGCTAATTCCACATGGATGACATTAGACAACTCGTAGGTACAGTTCATATACCTACGAGCAACAAAAACCAAAAAAAATCAAAACACATTAATTTTTACTTAATTTCTCGTTGTATGCAATTAGAATACGAACAATAAAAATAAAAACAACAAACAAAAGAAAATGGAATTAAAATAAAATGATTTCTCATTCCTTATTTACAGCTAAAATATGGTGGACTAATTTGGCCCTAAATATATCAAAGTTTAAATTGAATATGTCGGCGATATCAGTTAGTTCATTGCCTTATCTATGAATTCTTTCTAACACAGAATACAAAGCGAAGTTATTGTTATAAAATAAAATATTCCGCCTAGTATATTTTGGAGGTATATGTAAGGATAACAAGTTTATAGCGTCAGAGCAGTCCAACCTTGAATGAACAATTTTATATAATAAGAGGAGATCAAATATTATTCGCCTTTCAGATAATTTCTAGTTAAATTTACTGCGTAAATTGACATAATTGATTTCAATGATAGGAACACCAATTTTGAAATTAATAAAACGTAATAATTTATTTTGTTTTTTTTTTTCAATTTCTAAGCAATGAGAGTCGAAATGAGGACACCGAATGCTTGAATTGTATTCAACCTGACTTCTAACCAAAGACTTGTATAGTAATATTATGGTTTTTATGTTATTAAAGTCTTTACCGAATCCAACCATTTGTAATCCCTTACTGGTAATGTTAATAATGTGATTCAAGAAGCATAATTTGGAGTCAAAGATAACTCCAAGGTCGTTGAATTCAAAGACTCTTTTTAGAGTGGCTTTTAAAGGGGTTTTAGATCTATGGAAACTGATCGTTTGGAATTTGTTGATATTAAGATATAATTTGTTTACGATGCACCATTCAAAAAGTTTATGTAAGTTCCTTTGTAGAATTAAACAATCAGAAGAATTTTCGATCGATTTAAACATCTTTAGATAGTCAGCGAAAAGAAGAAAGTGAATTTTATCGAAAATTAATGAAATGTCGTTAATAAATAGTATGAAAAGAATTGGTCCTCACTCCACCCCACTTAAGGCAAAAAAAGTGTAAGAAGTTGTGGAGGTAATTTTTACAGATAGTTTTCTCTGTGTAAGAATTACCTCTAATTTTATTGCATCATTTTAATTAAATGAAAAATCATTTAGTGCACATCAGTTATTTAATCAAAATTATCAACATTTTTCAAAACCGATGGTTTATTCATCAAAATAACAAAAGACAAACAAGTATTGACAATAATCACCAATTTAAATTTTATCCTGACGAAGAAACCATCGGTTTCGAAACATGTCGATAATTTTGATCAAATAAGTGGTGTATACAAAGTGATTTGTTCTCATATTTCAGTTGTGAGGTATTAATTTGAGTTTGAATTAAAGGAGGGGCTGTGGAAAGGGATTTATTAATGCATCAATAAATTTTAAATTGCGCCCGTTTGGATTTGTACCCGCGATCTCCGGATCTTACCCCTCGACCACGGAGGGCGTCGATTCAAGTCACTGAATTCGTGCATAAATGTTCAATTAAAAAAAACTTTCAATTGCAAGTTATCTAGTAAGCAGGTACAACTGAGGACACGAAAAAAGTATCGATTCTTTGTGGTATCGAGTACTTTTCCTCTCGATACCGATACTTTTGTACCCGATACTTTGTATTCGATACTTTTACTCAATTAGTACTTTTTGGCAAGTATCGATACATTTAAAAAATTTGGTTAAGCGGCTCATTTTTATGGCAACGCCATTTAGTTCAATCATAGCAAACCTTCTAAAACATTCCATTGCGTTGGTATAATTGCAAGCACAAGCAATCAAGTGTGTGATGAAACGAATAGATGGCTTATAATTAAAGAAAGTACGTTTATTTTGTTATCTAAACATTAAGTTACTGAAAAACACCATTAGGAGAAGAAAATCTGAAAAGTGCCATACTTGTAAATTGTTTCAAATTTATATATTTATAGGTTTTTTCATGTTTACATTACACCTGCAAAGCTACTGCAAGTAGCTTGTCGGCAGGAAAATTGTGTGGACAAAAACATAGTACAGTATAAAATGTCTTACAATAGAAGAAAAAAATAATGCAATTTAATAAAATACGAGTACATAATAGAAACATAAATAAGTATAAAAAAAAATAAAAATATGAAGACAACGTCTAAAAAAAATTAAAAATGCACGAGGAGTCAGTTAATACAGAAAATCTGATTCCAACAGCCATGTTTTTAACAATAGTGCAAATTTAGGTGTCGAGCAACATTTTTTCAAATCATGTGGCAGCATATTAAATATAAGTGGTACAATGTATTCAAAAGTTCGCTGGCCATGTTTATTAGAAAATCTAGCTACTATCATACCTTCATTTTGTGTAAGCCTAGTATTGTGCACGTGATTCACCATTGTTTTGTATGGGCTATCTAGGATATGTTGCATACAGATTTTATGCCAAAAAAGAGCTCTAATAGGTAAAACATTTATGGATTTATACATTCTTGTGATTTTTTGACGCTCGTCATAAACTGCTTTGCTGACGAGTAATTTGACCATGGCGTTTTGAATTGACCGTAGATGTTGGATGTTTGTCTTACATGAGTGCCCCCAAGAAGTTATACCATATCTCACATTAGATTCAGCCAAGGACAAATAGATTAGTTTCATGGTTTTGATGGGCACATAATATTTAAGTTTATAACAGTTTGCCTACAATCATTCGAAGGCGCTTACATAGCTTAACAATATGGATATCCCATTTCATATTACAATCCACCGTCACCCCTAAGTAGACATATTCTTTTACTAGGTCAATACTTCCACAGGCACATGGCTGTGTACAGTTCTGTTATTATGTATGCAGAAAAAGTTATGTGATACTATTGAAGGTGCTACTGTATATCTGGCATGAGGCGATCTTATGTGCATTAGTTTTGTTTTTTGTGCATTTATAACTAAGCCAGAGTCGTGAGACCATTATAGTAATGCTATGAAATCCTGCTGTATCATATTCATGGCCGTGAGCAGATCCCTATGTGAGATGTTGATTATAATAATACATTTTTTCATTGTAATAAATCAATTAAGTTTTAAAATTAATATGATATGATAAGAAAAAATCTGCTGTAATCAGGCCCTATGAAATGTACTCGATACTTTTGTTTCAATACTTTTACGAGTACCATATTTTTTTTCCGATACTACTCATGAGTACAGTATCGATACTTTCTATTCGATATCATGTCCCTAGGTACAATAGTAAACATGCTCCGGTCCAACCTCTCGAATATCCAACTGCCTTTTTCCTTTCCTGCAGCCTTCCAATGGCCTGTACTTTTCCTAATACTAGGTCTGCGAGAACACTAATCATCGTTGCTTATACCCAACACACAAATACAAGCCACGAAACAGACAGGCACTCGGTAAGCCCAACAACACCTATCAGGATGCAAAGAAACTTAGGTAAGTACCAATTTGTATTAGAGATTTGAAAATGGTTAAATTTATCTTATGCAAAACAGCCGATATAAGTTTATATTATTTTAAAATGAAAATATATTTTACCTTTGAAAGATTTACGACTATAAAATGGGTTAGAAATTCGAGTCAAATAACCGGACCTCAACTAGACAACTTCGAATTTTGTCATGAATGGTGGTCTTACTCCGGAACGTTCCACGAATATGGTATATATTATTTTAAATGAATACATTGTGAAATAACAAAAATTAATCAAATAAAATTAATTCACGAAAGTTGGGATTTGAATCCGCGATCTCCGGATTGCTAGGAGATTGCCTTGCCCCCTGATCATGGAGGCCGTCAAACTACTCTCAACTACCCCTGCGGCGGGCGGAGCGGTAAGATTATCGGCTCAGGAAATTTAATTTTTCAATTTTTTCTGCAAGTGGAGGGTTAAAGAACTTTTGGAGCCGGGTATCCAGTCTTCGACGCACTTTAAATAAAATATACAGATGATATTAACCCCCAGGGACTAAAATAAATTTATACATAAATTATATATTTCTAAATTTTTTTGGCCTAAATTTACAGGAAAACAAAAGTTCGAATCAAAATGTATGAAAAATACTACGAAATCGATACCAAATGTGATGTGGGTTCACAATTTTCTCGGTTTTACTTAGAGTTTTCGAACACTGATCGATATACACCGAAATAATTTGGAATATAAATGAAACTAAACTAATATAATCTTTGGGGATTTTATAAAATGTTTCTACATCTTTCTACGTCTGAAAATATTACTATCAACATGTTTGAATATAACCAGAAACCGGCTGATTTTACACCTCGATACGTCTGTATATGAACGTTGCCTCAAGAAATTATTAAAAAGAAGCGATTAATAATTATTTCATAACTTTGCACATGTCCGCGATGATAAAAAAGCACCAGTTATTACAGTCGTTTTATTCGTTTTTTTTTTAAGTTTTCTTTTTTGATTAGCTAGGAGTCTAGGAGGAGAGAAATATATTCGTTTATAATAATATATAATATAGTCGTCATCTATGTTAGATGAGGAGGTGCACATAAAAAAGTCCTGTAAATGCGGTAAAAAGATTAATAGCTACTTTTAAAATAATTTTCGACAAACATTGAAAATTCCCTTCAACAACGATGTTCATAATTTTCCATGTTCCAAAAATTGAGAACATCTATTAAAAATACTCAATATTACAAATATTCAAATATAATAATATATTGAAACAATTAAAACACATGTAATTCAATATTAATGAATATATGTAACCTCCAAATACCTCTATTTTCTACATTACAAATGCGGAATAATTATATTTACAAAGCGATAACATATTTTAATGGTTTTCCCTAAGAAGTAAAAAAAATAACAGATTTTTTATTATTCAAGACAAAATTAAAATTGTTATTAAAAAAACTGAACTCGTAAAATCATGAACAAAATGCAATAACTTCATTTCAACTTATTTTTTAATGGTAATACATCCTGTACTTAAAAGCCTCAGGCCTCGACCGTACGTCAGAGGATCAAAATATTTCCGCTTTTCAATAAAATCCAAATAAATGGAATATTCTGAACGTATCCGAAAACTAAAAACTGTTTTTGAAAGGTGATAAAATACGATTTCAACTTTTATAAATAGAAATAATATATATTTTTTAAAGTGTGCAAACATAAAAAGTTTTTAAAATGGCTCACCTGACGTTTTTTGTAACTAAGATTACGGCTAAAAAAAAAAACACAGGGTGGTATTTTTTCATTCTAAAATCGTGTATATCAAATTTCTCAGTGTGATAGTAAGGGAGAAACAACGATTTCTATGAAACCTATATGAGTTGTTCCGAAAACCGAACAAATAGACTTTTAAGGTTAAAATATTAAAATATTGTACACTATAATATTATTTTTTTCACCTACACCAAAAAGAGCTGGCTCTCCTCTTTGATGTATAAATACTTAAAAATATGTATATATATCACTATTTCTTCTTATGCGCATTATTTTTAACAATATTATAATTTATATAAAAACTTAAAATAATTTTTTACCCCAACGTTTAAATACCTATCAGCCTTTGGATAAAGTGTTTCAGAGCAATGTCGCAGTGACTCCATGCATAATTAGTTATCTCTGACAAGGAGACTGTTATGTTTTATGTCCAGTCTCTGAATATGTGGAGCATTAAAAAACAGTAGCGTTAATTTTTTTACTTTTTAATGGTGTCATCCGATATGCCAATACAGTACAAAAGGTTAAATAAAACAATTGATTAATGGAGTTTGAATTTCGGTGAGGTAGGGAGTGTAGGCATGTGTGTGACATTAATATTAATATGACCTGCCTGAGTTGATTTATGATAAAAAAATTGTTACCGAATGTGATTTTTATCCTTACCATAATGATAATTTATAATCTTAGTTTATTTAAAACTATATGGCGATCTATCTTTTAATTTTTTTAAATAAAAAACTTACACTTTTCATTATATTGTTGTTAATTATATAATGATCTACGTTCTTACCGATGCAAAGATAGCTTTATGATTAATATTTGTTTTAAAATACTATTAGTTAATGCCCAAAATATCTGGCTCAATCCAATTTAGAAAAGTAATAACTTGTTAAAAGCTTTTCGCAGAGTTACTGATAAGATCGACTGCTTCAAAAAACACCATTTGAAACTTTCACAGTTATTTTTGTGATTAAACAGAATAAGAAACCTAACAAAACTAAGCAAAAAAACGATTTATCTGAATCAGTAAAAACTCACGAACTATGGGCTCTGACGTCATGAATGTTTTACAGCTAACGGAATGGATTTATAAGGTAACTGCAAATATTTTTAACTTGAAAAGTAATTTCCAAAATCATGGAGCTACCCATCACTAAATTAGACAAACATGCCATATTTTTATTTTATAATTTCAACCTTACAACTAAATGAGCCCACTGTTAACCGGAAATCTTTGTCATCTAAAGCTATCGATCGGTGAGCTTTGGCATCATACAATTTGGACAGCACTTTCTCTCAGGATTTTGTAGTTAAGTGCAACCATTTTCCGCTCATGACGCATCTTTCACCATGAGCTATAGAACTTTAAAATATCCAAACAAAAATATTATTATAACATTTTCGATAATTGTAAATTCATTTAGTGGCATTATTTATAATAATATAACATTACTTTTATTCAAGTAACATATTTTTTGCTTCTTCACAATTTAAATACATTGATTAGCATGTAATTATTAACCCCGATAAGGTTCACCTGTATCTGGGTTAATAATTTCACAATTTAATAAAAGTAACGCATAACAATGATAAATAGAGGAAATTTGAAGAAAAAATAATATACGAATTAACAACAAAGTGTTGAGAGATCAAACAAAAAGTTATTGTTCATTGTGTCATTATTTCATACCATTTTCAACAATAGAGAAAATTAAAAAATATATATCCTGATGGTTTATAAAATATATAAATAAAAAATAACATATGGAGAAACAAAGATTTAAAGCGATTAAAGTAAAAGCGAATCTTTCTTTGAAGACTATAAGAGAATGTAACACAATATTAAAGTAAGTATCGAATAATGTTGGGCGAATTCAAGTAGCAAAGCTAGTAAATTTCTGAAGATTTATATGAGTATATTATTTTAAACTTTAAATTTCAGGAATTTTCATGAAAGATAGAACGAATGGTATTTAAAACATACATAAAAATATAGGAAAAAGATTTGTCATATTTATCCCTTGCATAAAGTCCACTTCTAGCAGACACGGAGGCAAAGGGTTCGCCCCAGGCACTGAAACATTCCTTTGTTCGAATGTTCCCAACACATCCCAGTCCGTTGCACATCGGCGAGGCAATGCAATACAATAGTGCAATCATCCCACTTAACCAAAGCAAAGAAAGTGCACTTCCACTCGTATGCTCTTATAACAGGGGTACAGAACTGTTTAAAGGATGTTTTTTTTAATAAAGAAAGGCAAAAGTTTCCGGGTAATGAATAATCTGACAGCATTTGAAAATCTCCTACTACCAGCATAATAGACGCAAATGTGTTCAAATACGGAGGACTTGGCTAGGAATCATGGTGTATAGGTTAGTAATGTAGTTTCAACATCCTTCAATTGATGTCGTTGGTATAGTTAACTATTCGCAGTTATGTGGTATCTCAACAGATGTCAGTGAAGTAGTATTATAGAAGAGTATCACTATGATCGTTCGTGTCTAATGTATGAACGGTTACGATAAAATAGCCGAAAGCTTATGGTAGACTTTAGACTCGCGAGTCCGCAGCCGCAGAATGACTTAGAGCCTCTTACAGAAAGAACGTCTGGTTCGGTTAAATATTTATTGTAAACACTAGCTGATACCCGGCATGCGTTGAATGAACGAAAGAAATTATTGCTCCCTGCATTTCGTTTCCCATGCAATCCGTTCCCCTCCCGCGTCCCCTTTCCTCGAACCCCACCTCCTTCGTTACCCTCCCCCTCCCACCTTCCCTGCCTGCCGCTAAAATATATGAAATACGCAAATTTTCATTTATAAAAAAATCATGACGCAAGAGCATAAAATTGTACATAGAAACTTTCACGGGCGTACGCACAATAAATCACCAAAGTTTCATCGCAATCGGATGAACGGTAAGGCAGCGCATAAAATATAAACAAACAAATATTGATTTTTTATATTATATAACATTACGATAAACGTAAATAAAGAAACTTATTTTAAAGTTTCCAACACAATTAAAATAATCTTAATCCTGAGATTTTTGATATTAGAATTCACCCGTACCTACATATGTACTTGTAAACCTAAAGTCTTGTTGACATACCGAAGAAGAATAAGAAGGAATTACTTCATTAGATACTTAAATACCTTGTTGCCACTAATTCTAGTACTATGCAAGTAAATTTGGACGATTCTGTGTATCCACTAGCACTACAATAATTAACATGCCAAAGAATGCAGATGAATTTAACTCGATTTTAATTTAAAGCAGCATTGCATTGGGAATGCACAGAATTAAAGAATCAACTTATATTGCACAAGGAATTTAAAACAAATATGTGTTTCATTTCGGACGTTTTTTTATAAAAGTGATGCTATATAAACTTTATATTTTTGTATTACAGACCTTATCAGTCTTTGTAATTAAGGTAATCATTAAAAACGTGGACAGGACGCGTGGCTAGCACGACACTTATAGATTAACTGAGTAACTCCCATTTAAAAATCATTTTTAGATGTACACTAAATATCCCAGTCAATGGAAGTTTTACGTCGGAAATAATTCCCCGCAAGCTGATGTTTTTTACAGATGACCTTCAGACATGTATTTTAACAAAGTTCCAATTTTTCCCCCTCGTGCTTCCCTCTCTACTCTCTCAAGAATATATTTAGCAAAGCCTTTTAGAATATCTCCTTAACTGCTGTATGAAATTAGACTTCTTTTAGTTGCTAATTAGTATTTCTAAAAAATTGTTTCTTTTGAATTTAATTTAATTAAAGCCATACATTATTTACAATTCATTCAAAAATAAATATACCAGCTTTTAAAATAGTATTTTAGAAAATATTTGCTTATAACTTTTTTCTAAGCCTTTTAGGGAAAAAAAATCCAAGAAAACTTGTAGACAATATTTCAAACTGATATTTTTATTTTATAAATACATTTTAAAGAATGTACGACTTTCATCTCAAAATTGTGAAGAAAGTATCTTGTAGAATAACTAATTAGCAACAAAAAAATATTTCATACAGCGGGTAAGGAGATATGGAGAATTTTGTTAAAATACATGTCTAAATTGTTCTACCATCTGCAAAAAAATCAGCTTGCGGGGAATTAATTCCAACATTGGGTGATTTCTCTTCGTTGACTGTGTGTAAAACTAGTGTTGAAGAATAATTCGGTAACCGCTGTAGGATTCGAACTTCATACATTTAACAGCTTGCCGACATTTTGACACTATGAACATAAGTCAATTCGATATACTCGTGGTTGACCAAAGGTTGACAATCCATTCAGGTGAATTTAACTTATTTCCGAGACAGAGAGATTAGGAGTCCAGCAATACGAAGATACAATACTACATTCTCTGTGCATCAGTGTTATTCAATAACAGGAAACAATTCCTCGCTCCTCGGCGAACAGTGTTGCCCTTCGCGATTAGTTTCACCCGGGGCTATTAATTCTGCTCGTGCCACTCGTTGCCTTGTCAGAGCTTGATTGTGTTCTGCCATCTTGTGCAATAATTTACATACGGCAGGTATCTACGTAAGAGTAATGAGAAGGTTAGGTAGGTACATGACAGTTATACAGATGCAAAATACAGCCGTAATAATGTGCAAAATACATTCGAACTAATATTTCCAAAAATCTACTTGAGGGGTGGGTAGGATTCTGGGGGTCATTGTCTCCAGAAATGACAGACGTATGAATCCATACCTCCCACTGCGGTTCAAGACGATGTTCCGAGAAAGTCCTAGAAAGCTCAAAAGGTCTCCCTCGACCAGTCCCTCCCGATCCGGTCTACCAAGCAGATGTATGAAGAGGCAAACTCGTCCACCACCAAAACCCGAATAAACCTCAACCAATGAACCCGGGAACTAAACACAGCGACCGTTGGCTTTCCAAAAAATGGTTCCCGAAACGGCGATACCCATATCGTACCCATACGTTTTAAAGACGCAAAATACATTTAATGCAGAATCAAATCGGCAATTATATTGAGAAAAATCATTGGACTTGTGCTAGAAAATGAATCATACGCAATCAAATAGTACCACGAACCTGAAAATCTGAATGAACCTGATATGTTCTGCCACCTTGTGCAATAATTTACAAACGGGAGGAAGGTACCTACGTAAGATTAATGATATAGTTAGGTACACGAGGTACACGGCTGTTACACGGACGCAAAATACATTCGATTACAATGTACAGAATATAATCTAAAATTATTTTTTTTCCCCTAAGGCAAAATTGATTTATTTTATTTTGATACCTAATCTTTTTGTCTAATGTGTGTTTATAATTTCCGATATAATAAATATGACCTTAATAAGCCGACAGCATACCGGCACGCAGTGTACAATGATTTTCTATAACACAAATGTGACTTAGGCGAAAGTTCTACTTCTGTACATGTATTTCCAGTAAGACAGGCATCGAAAAAAACACTTACAATCAAACTAAAATAAATAAAATAAAAATTTCAACCCGTAGGTATGTCGAAAGATGTAACAAAATACCTAATCTTTATCTTGAAATTTTTATTCATTTTCAAAATATTTGAAAAGCGGTTGTCACACAATAAATTGATCGATCTATCGAAATTATATTGACATTTAATTTTTAAGAATGTTTAAGTGATTCTGAATACGTAGATACCTAGGAAGTAACATTTGTACATCCAAAACCATTACATTTAAAGGGGAAAAAAATATCCATTTATTGGTACAAAACATATGCTATCTATAACATATTATTACTTTTTTGTGCAAATAGTTTTTAGTTTTAATATAGTTTTATGCGAATAAAATTGTTCACAGAAGAACAAAAAACCTTTTTTAAGAGAGACAAAGTCCTCACGTACTATTTACATACATTATAGAATTTCACCTTGAATTGTCATTATCAAACATAAAAATATTTAGGTATATGCACTTTCTTTAGTAAAAAAGGACAGCTACAAAATATTTATTCTTTTTATGGCTCTGGAAAATTGTCAAATTTTTGCTTTGTTAAAGTTTTCTTTTTTTTGCCACTGTGTCCGGGAATTAATAGTACATCTACGCCGAAAAATGTGGAGTCTACATCACTTAGAAAAAAGTTAAGTTGATTTATTTCATTTTTTAACTTTGTCATTTGTCTTTTACATTATTCATTTTTTTCGGAAGAAACTCTAAGAGCAAGGTCTAAGCTTCAATGCATTTTAAAAGGCAATAAACAATTAATAGTAACGATCGTTTTTTTTTCAAATTTAACCAAAAAATTTCAAATTCTACGTCGGTTTACTAAAAAAAAAACGATTGCTAAAAATCAATAAAAAAGTATAGCTCAAAATCAACTCCAAATGTAATGAAGATTCACCAGTTTCCTACTTGTAGCACTATTTTTCATATAACATTATTATATAATACATTCAAGAGCCGTGATACCTACAGGGTTTCAATGATAACTACAGAAAATTGTGTAGATCAAAACTTAAAAACTGCGTTCACAAATTACACGCTTTACGAGTTATATTGTAATAATATCATATCTATTGAATTTATGAAACACTCAGCTGTCCGCATTACGAGGCCTAGTCATTTGTAACAATATAATATTTAATGAATTGGAAGCCGTAACAAGACTTATCTCGGGTTTGTGATCTCGCACGCCTTCTCTAGTTACCTAACAAAACACTTTATCTTTCTCGCAAAATATCCTCCGAACCTCCTATCCGTTCTGTGGCTGGGATCCGTAGAGTCTGAACAAAGATCTTTTCTTTTTATTTACACAAACTGTAATTTATGTCCGATGTTTTGTTTTTGTGGTGTAAATTTCGAAATGGTTGGCTAGAACAAGACCGACACCAAAATAATATGATCATATATCATATTATGCAAAGACTTTTTTGTGGGAGTTTTATGTAGGTATTTTATCTATTGGAATGGGATAGAAAGGGTGGCGGATGATGTTACCTAATGTAAAATTTTGCGAAGCGGTTTCTTAAAATAGGTTTCCCAATGTGAAAATAAAAGGTTGTAAAAAAAACTGTCCATATATATGAATATAATACTTACCACAAAAAGAGTATTGGTCAAGCCAAAAAGATGTTATCAAAACATGAAATTGTAATAATTAATGAAATTATTATTTTTTTTTTTTTAATTAATTAAATTATAGCTTAAAAAATATTTAAAAAGTTCATAAAAGAGTAGTTATCTGTTATTACATTAGTAAGTAACTTTTCTGTTGTTTATATTTTAAATTTTTTTTATGTACATCCTATCTTCTAATGATTACCGATAAATGACAACCGTGAATATAGGTATGCACCACACTGAAAATTAATGTTTTTCTAAATTATTATTATCGTGAGTGAGTTTTTGTTGTTATTGATTTATATAATTCTGTATTGAACTTAATCTATCTTATTTTAAAAATAAAATGATATCTTATCGTGATGTGACGTCTTCAATTACACCAGAAGTTCCATAAAATAAATGTTTTTTCTTACAATCCCGAGTAGTCTTTTGATTTATATAGTTTTCTGATGAATTTCATTATTTCTTTTTTTTCATTATTTATTTTACATTAGCTCAACACAAGAGGCCTCGAGGAAAATAATTCACCTCTAAGAGCGGAGGGTAGGAATCAGGGGGTTAGTGTGTCCAATCCGCCGCCAAGACCCGGACAAACCTCACCCCATGAACCCGGCACTCCTGCTAAGTCACCAAACGTAGCGAACCACCTAGGGTGACCTATAGCAGGGGTGTTGGTTATCCAATAAATTGTTCCCGGGACGGCGTTGTTACTGTGTTGTGTGGAAAAGTCGCAAGGAGTAAATCCATGATTGGTTTTATTATGGCCACAAACTGATAAAATATGAACAGGTAATTTCGCGAAAATGAATTAAAAAATTATCTTTTCGATAAAGGAATTTCGATTTTTGGGAATGTTGGAGAATGTTCCTGTATTAGGGTTAACATTAGTTACGATTTGTTCTGTGAAATTTCGGATTCAATTCGAATTAGAAAAAAGCCTTCAGACAACATTGTTTCAAAAAATTATAAACAATTGTACAAATCACAATTAATAAAAAATAAAAAATTCTTTGTGTGTACGGAGGAGATTTCATAATGGTAATTATTTAACCCGGTTCACACACGCGGTTCAAATAATTTGTTGCAGTCAAAAGGCAAACAAAATTAATTGTGACCATAATATTATTTCCGACCTTTGCATTAATGTTCAACTATCGCTTAAAACTATTAAAGCGCTTGATTTTTCAGTAAAACATCAATTTATTTTAATTCTAACCAAATTCGTAAATTGCACAGTTTACACAACTCTTTCCCACAGAATCTAATCATATCTCACCTACAACTTTAAACATCAGTGGGCAGATTTTACTAGATGAACATACGAAAAATAATTATGGTTTCCAAGTTCAAAAGAAGACGTAATTCTAGCGTTAGATTGTTCCTAAGATTGTTTATTACTTTCCTTGAAATTGTTATGGAATCAAAGTGATCTCTTGTTAGTAACAAGGTATGCGGAATTACTTTATTACTTATAACCCCGAGATAATAGAAATAATCTTCGCGGTAGAAGGGCGCAGAAGAATGATGAAATTACTTTAATTATCTAAAAATTGTTGCCCAATAGAAAGAAGATGGATTCAATTATGATTTTAAAATCTGTTATCAGTACATATTTTTGAAGTGAAAACTGCTTTAGAATCGTTGTGATTTCAAACTCGATGAAACGAAAAATAGCTACACTAAAAAGAGACAAACACATACATTTGTAGGATTTAGCCTGCGAGAGAATGAGATAGACTAATCGGTCTCCTCTTTATGCGGTGCTTCATAGCTTCCCCCCTCTTGTCTACTTTAGTTTTCTGAAGGTTTCACTTCTACTTAAACTGCACATTTGTATTTTTTTAAGCCGCCGCTACCCGAATTTCTACCGATTTCTTACATATCTCCCTTAAACTTTGAAATTAAAGCTTTTGAAAAAAAAGTGTTATTTTTGAAGATAATGAAGTTCCACGCCGAAACGCAAATTATATGAAATTCCATCGATAGAAAATAACCGCAAAGTATTCTCCGAAAATTATTATAAACACGTTTGTTTCAGTTATTTTACAAGTTATAGTGGTGAAAAAATTCACAATGTTTCTTTAAATTATATTAAGACGCCTTCCACAAGATTTTTGCTCTATTTTTAACGAGTCGTGTTATATTAAACATTTTCACAATTTTCGCATCGATTTTATCGCTTTAAATATAAGCGCGCTCCTCTAACATTCGTAATTACATATCTCTCCATCTTCTTCTTTTTGATGGCGGATGCGGCGCCTTAATTAATACAGGTACCGGTGATATAGGTAATGAGTCCCAAATTATTCAGATTTGGTTACACCGGTCTTATCAAGACTTTACGAGGTTTATATAGTATTTTATTTTTATTAATGAAAAATCCAACAATGCATAAGACGTGAAAATGGCCGCTTTAAGGAATAATGAAAAAGTTTGAAAGTGAGATAATGAATTTCACGCAGCATTTAAAGAACTTTTTTGTTATTTATTACTTCGAAAAGGAGTTACAAATTATTTATTTTTGTTATACAAACGCCACTATAGAGTATACCTATTCTGATATCTACATATTACAAAAATTATTATTTTACACTATTATATGGCAATGTCAACCTGTAATATAAAAAAATAGACAAAGAGTAGATTTTTAATATTTGTATTTTTGAAACTGACAATTCATTATGGAATTCAATTATTTTAATTTAATAAAACAAATATAAAACTTATTTATACTTTAATTTATTTGACCGTAACCGGTTTCAGCTTGTTAAATCCATCTTCAGATTTGTACAAATTATTCCTATACTACGGTTTATATACATAACATATGGGAGAGGGGGAGAGGGGTGGTCTACAAGGATTTTATTCAAGGAATAAAATTTTGACAGTCAAAGACGACTTAGTAACAAATGTAAGAAAACCCATGTAATTCAATAAAATCCTTGAAGACCACCCTTCCCCCCCCCCCCCCTCCCCTATATGTTATGTATACAAATCTTTATGGCTTTAAAACAAGCTGAAAATGGTTACGGTCAAAGAAAGTAAAGTGGAAATAATTTTCATATTTGTTTAAGTTTATTATTCAAAGAGTAGACCTTAGAGTATTGCTTCTGTTAATTGTATTGTGATTTTGGTTGGTGAATTTACTTTTTTGATCTGTTGGTTTTTATCAAATCTCTTTCTTTTCTTGATTTAGGTTTTTATTTGTTAATCTTTGTTCTTTAATCATTGCTTATCACACAGGTAAGGACGGGATACAGGATTCCGCAGTCGATGGTAGTTATGCAGGAGTTGGAAGGTTGATAGCTTGGCACATTCTCCCGCAGATGGTGTCTTATGATCAGCATTCCGGCTATGGTGGCAGTGAGTGGTGACCTTAACGCCGCGCGCCGCCCGAGCCAATTAGTCAGGAGCGATTTTACCAGGGATTTCTCAACGATGGAAAAAACAACAAACTCTAATATCATTTAAAGTTTATTGCATAGTCCGAGGTGGGGATTGAACGCATCCAAGCTCCCTAAAGACAAGCATATCACAAATTGATTTAAAGTACAATAAATTACCAAGCATTTTTCTATATAAATATATTTTATATACCTATCCACAACCTACATATTTATACCGGTCAGTACCTACCTACATATTTTTTGTTTGTTTGAGAGCCAATTCAGAAACTTTGTTTTAAGCGAAACTGGTGGGCGATAAAATAATAATTGGCAAAAAAAAAGAAAGCTTTTAACAAAAAGGGGTTAGTTTTCAACAATATCTGGGAACCTTTTTTATGCGACTGCTAATTGGGTTAGTGAGACTATAGCCTCCCCAATAGTGGTGCAATTAGGTGAGGCTGAAGAGTGTGGGAAGGGGAATGATATGAAAAGTTTGGAAGTAGGTACCCGCCTATTCAGATCTGATCACCAAATACGGCTAAAGCCATTTCAAGAAAATTTTGCGGCGATCTGTATCACTAGGACGGTCTGTATCACTAAGATCATGTAACACTCTGGAACGTGGCGCAAGTATACGTACTATAATATGTTATTTTATATGATTTTAATGAAATTTATTTAAATAAAATTTGCTTGTGCACGCCGGGATTCGCATTCGTGACTTCAGATTGGTAGTCGAGGATCTTGCCCCTCGACCTCGGACCGTCATATTTAATATTGAGTCGTACCTAAACATAAACTTCTGTTTTTTCACATACAGCAAACTCTTTGTGGGAACACATAATTATAATTAACACAACAAAGTTATATTATTGTGTTTATTATAATCATTTATTTTATTCACAATTATACGTTCCCTCTCAATTATATCTCGCTCTCGCGATGCCATTAGAGCTCTCGCTTTTTATAATATAAAATACAATTTTATTTTAACTACTACTGTCCCTTTTTTTATTTAGGCAAAACCGCACGCAATATAAATACCCGTGTCAAAGAACACCTTAGATGTTTACACAGCTCTGGATTTTCGGAATTTGCAAACCACTTGATCGAAAAAGACCATAAATTTGACAAAAATACAGGCGCCACACTAATTCATAAAAACAACATCGGTATTAGGCTAGACAATCTAGAAGCACTTGAACTAAGGAAAGCCATAAACACTAACAGTAAGGTAGTTAATAACCAACTAAATTTAAATAAAAGTCCCATACTAAGATTGTTCCCTATTGACAAAGAACACGCCCGTTCCCTTCCCAATTCTCCATCTACACCTATACCTACTTCCTCCGTTACTTGAGGAGTCCAGCCCATTTGGTTAAATCATGTATTAGTTATAAACACACATGTAAATTAATTTTAGTAGAGATTGTACTGCCCTGAAGAAGCTACGGTTGTAGCGAAACCCGGTCGGCATAAAGTATAAAAAATAAAAGTGGTGTTTACAAAGTTATTGTTTTATTTTAAAGTATAATGTCACATCACAAAGTAACTGCTTCATATGAACAAATACAATTTTATTGCTAAGCCATCACACCTATTAAACCTAGAATATTCAAGAGTGTAGCATAATAGGCATAAAACGCTTTATTTACAACTGTGTGACATGTTTATTAATATATCAAAAGCGATCATTGAAGGAATAGCGGATAATCAAGTTATTCACGGAAGAATCATTTTGTTTGCATGGCAGTACTACTTGGAATTCCACCTTCCGTTGCCACCTTAATTGCCGTGCGAAAAGGCGGTAATTACGAATTAGATACAAGCAGCGTACATCCTAGGGAATAAATATGAAGTTTTCTTTAGATCTTACACATCAAAGAAATAACTGCGTTTTGTACCATCTACACTAATTTATGACCATTGGATTATTTTTTTTATCGCATAACTATTATAAATGTACAGTTTATTTAAGCATATACCTAAGCACACAACTTTATTATGATTCATTGGGTATAATTATAGCGTAAATTTTTCAAAGCTTTTTAGAAATTTATTTTCATGAAAACTTTACGTTGATTTCAGTAGAGTAGTTTCATCATTGTATGATCCTTTACCAATACTTTTACGGAGATCATGAGTGTGTGAGTGTTTTTTCGAGACACATAATTGGCTGGACAATAGCCGGAAGCAGAGCACGTGTTAAAATCTTTTCCAAACGGCAACAATTTTACCAAAACTATAGGAAGTTAATATGAACCATCCTATACCCGAGGATCTTATAATGGCGAAACAACTCTATAGATGTTAATGACAATGTCGACGCAACATGTCACCAGTTTCTTCTATTAGAAACCAAGTACCGGGTGTTCTACGGACTTTGTTCTTATTTAAGTGGTGGGAAAAGGAGATGGGGATGGTTTTTCGAAATCTCACGTAGGCAGTTACCTTCCCCGTGTTTAGAAAGTGAAGTGCCAAAAAAATCATCGATCTCAGAACAAAACTATAGATTTGTATAAAAAAACAAACCTACCCCGCCACAGACACTCTTCTTTACGTATAATATAGATGAATCACGTAGATGAAGAACCAATTTATAATTGTAGCAATATCATTATTCAAATAATACAGGTTTACAAATACACGCGAGAACAAAGGTTATTTGTGGTAAAGGTGTGAATATGTATTATGTACATTTCAACAGAAATATTATTGTAATCTCAAATTCATGTAGGTTCAGTTTAATTTTTAAAAATGTGATAAAAGTTAAATTACTAAAGTTAAATTACTAAAGTTAAAAGACAAAAGAAAGCACTACGAAGTTGGCCTTAGCAGGATGAAACAAGGTGAGGTAAAAAAATTGATACGTTGTAAAGTCACAGGCTTTTTTTTCAATAATAGGTTATTCTAAACTTCTAAAGCATACAAACATGAAAAAAGAGCTACATATTCATAATAACAATGAGATAAAACATGATTAACCTCAAATATGGAAAGCGGATTGCAATAATAAACTACAAGAAGGATTCTATCACCAAATATTAGAAAAATTATATATCCTTAGCTTTTCTGCATTACTTCAAAAATGTAACATTATTTATTATTCGCCTTATAAAAAATGTTATTTGCTAAAACAACTGTACAAAAAAAAAACTAAGCCCTAAAGAACAGTACCTACCTACGATTTGTGTGCCAGTCGTGCTACAGAAATTGAAAAATGGGGTATTTCCATTTTTTATTGCTTAAAAAATTAAGCAAAAAATTACGATGATTATAGCATTTTTATTTTATTTTTGTGTTGACGAATAAATTTTCTACAGCGAATTAAAGTTTCCCATTTTTGAATTACCACTAAAACGATATATTGGGGCGTGGCTATAGTGTGACGTCATGACTGCGGACGCTCCCTGACATAGTTTATTTATGCTGGTTCAGCTGAGCTACGCTTGTGACGTCACAAACCCATTTGCAAAAAACGGGCCGTTTTGATTTTCTCAGTTTTAGAGCGTTTTTAAAATCAATAATATTGAATGAAAACATAAAATACAAACTTGTAGTAGGATGATTAAAATCAGAAAAATGATCTCCAAATATTCCGTACATTCTCAACAGAATCCCGCGTTTGTGGAAATATCCTATTCATCAAATTTAAAAGTTAATATTCAAGTTCTGTGAAAGTTTTAATCAAGTTCCGCTATTGTTCTACCAAGATCCCGTTGAACTTTCAACTTTTTGCTGTTTTCACTGAACTTGAATGATAATAATTTGAAATATTTTAATTGTTCAAATTGTGAAACAACTGATCCTTATTTTAGGTTGTCTTTTCTGGAATTATTACCAATTCAAATTTCAAAGAACACGTGTTCTTAAGCCTTTAATCATTTTTAAGCCTATAATAACTATTTTTAAGTCAATCGATAATGATCGTAGCTTTATCAATTACATTTGAATAACCAACTCGCCATAAACATGAGTTTTACACCACAATCCAATCTGTTAATCTATACCGGAATTATTGGAAACTATCATGTTTACCGGTTTGCTAGTATGCTGGCAGGCTGTCTTGAAGTATTAACCCTTTAGAAGTCATTAAAGCCTTAATTATCATTTTATTCGAACAGGTTCTTGGATTATAATTGGTTGTCGTTTCTGTAGAATTTTATTATGAATAGAGACGTTTTAAAGAATTCAATTGGGCTTGTGATTTTTGTTGTAGAGCGATATGCAATTGACCTTTTCTAGCATTAATCGCCTGACTTATTAAGTATAAGGCTACAATTTAAACTCAATATTAGCTTTTATTTATTGTTATCAAGTTTAATTTGTAGAACTCCATTTTAATTTTTATTTATTTTATATATTCAATAATTTTATTATTAAATTAATAAAAACAGTTTATTTATAAACAAGTTCTGCTGGTAATTATTATTACGCGTGACAGCTGTTTCGCCTTCTGAGGGCATTATCAAACTGTATCGAAACAGCTGTCACGCGTAATAATAATTACCAGCAGAACTTGTTTATAAATAAACTGTTTTTATTAATTTAATAATAAAATTATTGAAAAAATAAATAAAAACTCAATATTAGTCTTCACAATATGTACTCGCATAGTGCGAGGAGAGGCTTGGAGGGAAGCGTCTACTAATATCTACAGGAATTCCAAAAACTGAACAAATCGGACTTATATCTATGAGAATCCATGTTCTGACTAATATCTATACGAGGTATGTT
Organism: Limnephilus lunatus; assembly: GCA_917563855.2. Classification (NCBI taxonomy): domain Eukaryota; kingdom Metazoa; phylum Arthropoda; class Insecta; order Trichoptera; family Limnephilidae; genus Limnephilus; species Limnephilus lunatus. The sequence goes on along the minus strand of OU830592.1, from coordinate 28,251,042 downwards.
GGAACAATATATATGGGAACCAAAGTGAGGACGAATATCTAAAGCTCAAACTGCTGACTAATATCTACAGCATTGGCAGAGGTTGGTTAGGTTAGGTGCTTAGCTGCCCTCTGTAGATATTAGTCCCACCTACGCTCCATAGATTTTCGTCTCCACTGGGACCGTCATAGATATTTATCCGACCTTAGCTCTGTAGATATTAGTCTTCACTCTGAAGTTCATAGATATTTGTCCAACATATGAGCTGTAGATATTAGTATCTGGAGTCGCTGGGAGTGCCATGGACGGTGGCAGCCGAAGTGCAATCAGAAACCCCTGGAGGCGCCCTGACCCGGCATGACTAAGGGAAGAAGATAAGATGTATTTTTTATAGTTTGTAGATGAGAGAGTAATCTGTTTAGTATTTTATGGATTTTTTCCGCATTGCCGATTTGGGTAGATAAACCAAGCATGGCTTGCGGTTCACTCTCACTCGCGGCTTTCTGTTGTTTATTTAATTAATACTAACTTAATAATTCTTTTTTTTTAATACTGGGCTCATCAAAGGGTGCTAAGGCAGACGATTAGCTGGCTTGACACTTGCCTGTGTAAGCCCTGGTTGAAACTATGATCCGTGTATATTTTTTAGTATTTCCAACACTACAAAGTGTTTTCTTAACCCGGTACTTCCCTTTTTAGTGATATCATTGGCTAGTATGCAAATCTTTACGTATTAGCTATTCGCGTTTGTATCCAAACGTTTAGTTTTTTTATTATTTTTTTTTTAAAGAAAGCCAAACATTACCGGGTTACGAATGATCTGACAGTGTTTGAAAAGCTCCTACTATCTCCACAGTAACCGGAAAATGTTGCTTGTATCGTAATGGTGGACTTAGCCAGCTGAGAAAGAGCTCACGAGGCTTGGGTGGGACCCAGACGCGATGCCAACTCAGCCACTGACCGGTCTAGACTGATTTAGGTTTGACAGCACCGGTACAAGAGGGTTATCTTAGTTGCTAAGCGAGCATAACTTGCGTTTAATTTCATTATTGCTTTCGAGAGCTGCTAAGTTATGTGAATTTCTGTAATAATAGTAAGTTAATTAAAATTACAATGAAAATACTCCAGATTACATTGAAATACAACTAAATTAAGCTCACCGTTAGATGGACAAAATACTTTAGTTTTTTTTTTGTGTAATTACTGCACATCCTGTGGCATACCCAATTTATCATTATTTGGTTTATGGTAGTGAGAGGAGCATGAAAAGGTTAGAAAGTATGGTTACTTTTATAATATAATACCGTAACCCCATTTTTACTACGATGTTAATTTGATCTCATATCTTCATTTCTCTTAGTCGAAGTCTATATATTTTGTAAATTTTCTAACTTAATAAAATAAATTAATAAAAATATTAGGGCCTTTGCAACTACTGAACATATTGCGGGAGGTTTTATGTCTTGACACATATTACTTATTTTTATTTTATCGCGTTGAATTGTCTTCGATAATGTGTTTTTCAGAATCTACTCGAAATAAATTTCTCAATAAAAAATATATATATCAGCAAAAACACCAATTGGAATTGTTTCAAAAAAATGCATTCAGTTTTTATTGTTGTTCAGTGGAAACTCCAAAGGATCATAGATCTGTTCCAGATAGCATGAGCGGTACCTTAATAATAAAGCTGCCACGAGTTTTCACGACTTTCCGGATTTGTCCGCCAGCCGGAGACTTGCCGAACCAGGTTTTCTGAAACTTAATTTTAATGGCTTTGTCAATTCTAAAATATTGTGACATAAATTATCGGGAATGTGCCAATACTTGACACTTTGAGTAATGGTTCACAATACTCAATTGCCTCCATGAGAAATTAGAATTTTGCATTACAAATGGTTTTCTTCTTGAGAGTAATGCTTTATAGGCTGCTTTTGATCGTTCGCAGACAAATACATTTCTGGTCTTAACTACTAGGCAATAGATAACATTGACAGTAATTATAAATATTTTTTTTATCTACTAGTACTTACTTTTGATACCATATAGGACTGATTAAGTTTGTAGTATAGTAAAACTCGTTTTCCTCCGCCAAAGTTACATAAATCACATACTACTGAGCTTTGAGAGTAATATACATTAACTAGGTAAAGAAAAATAAAACACAGCTTAAGAAAAAAAACTGACCTATCCGCAGGCATTATCCGTAAAAGGGCGTACTTAAGAGATAATTATAATACCTGTTGTAGTAATTATTATTGTTGATTGGGTAGGCTGCAAAATATCTAGCAAATAACCCTTGTGATAAAGAAAATTTCTTTAGTTATTATTTTTTACAAAGCTATTGCCCAAGCCGTATTGTTATGTTTATTTTAATTCATAGCATTCTTGCGTAGACAGCATTTTTTTTTTATCTCAGCATGGGAAAATGGCATATTATATGCATTGCTTTTAACTACTCTTTTGCAATAGAATTGAAATTATCTTTTGCAATACTATTTACCTGGTGTAATTTATGATGTATCCCACCTACATACTTGCACACAGATATGATTATGGTATCTACTGTCTACCCATGGTTCATACATTTCATGACCAACCATGTGTTTAAATGTTCATAATAGACGTAATCGATCAAATTAATGCTAGCATTCCATCAAGCTTATTATAAACTACGAGGATTTTATTTTATATCTTATCCTTGGGCACGGGCAGGCTAAGTATAAGGATTCCAATGATTCCCTTCGTGATAATGACATATTTTTTGGCAGGATCTCAACAAAATCCAGAGTGATAGTCAAAACTCATCTCTCCAGAAAGTGATGTCCATTAAAGATTTATAAAATTGACAAATTGGATCACCTTTTTTCAATGTCAATGTACCCAGGCACCAAAAATCTGAGACTTTTTAAAACCCAAGACATTTGATAATTATGTAAAAACCATACTTCATTTATTCAATAATTAATTCAACAATTAATCTAACATAAAACATATCTAAAAAAGCTAAAAAGGTGTTTTCCTGCCTCTTCAGTGCCCTGGAGGTGATATTTTTCCGAATGTACCGTTTAAAGTAACAAGGAAGATTTTTTTATTATATCGTCACAGGAAACTGGTATTCCCACTAATTGTATTTTAACAACTCTAGTACAATTTTGTTTGCTGTATCACTGTCCCCTTAAAATATTACTTTACAATATTCTTACAAATTTATCAATAATAATAGAACACGAATGATATTTGGACATTGCAATGCTCCATTGCTTTCTGGAATCTTTTTCAAAAATCTCATTTTCACACTCTTTTCTATGAAGCCTTATCCAAAATTTCCTTCTCACCTTTCAACGTTCCATATCTTCTGTAACTTCAATTTTTTTATTGTGTTCAAATATGATAGTTTTAATAATTAATAGAAAATACTTCATTACTTTTTCCTTCACTTCCCTTTCTCGTGAATTTTTAGTTCCATGTCAACTTAGAATCAAGTCTAATCAACACCTCTTTGAAAAGTCATCAAATGCTAAGAAAAAATAATTTTAATATAGCCCATAACCCTAACCTAAAGTAACCTTTTTAACCGTAACCCATATTTTTTTATGACTTTTTAAAGAGGTTCTGAGTTCTGACTTAATTTTATTCTGAGTTGTTCGATCACCATATGAATGATAGAAATTGAAAACTTCGCAGGAAATCCTAGAAAAGAGAGTCTTTTTATAAATAATGTGAATACCGGAGAAGAGTTGCACAATCGCTAGATCCCAATCGCTAGATCCTGTGAGACTGGCATCCCCAATCGGGGTATGTTGGTATGAGGAGGGGAAGGAGATTGGGAGAGGAAGGTGGGCTGGCTATTCAGATCTAGTCACCAAATACGGCTAAGCCCATTTCAAGTAACCTAAAAATTCTGAATAGAGGTCTTACACCAGGACGATACTGAGAGCATCTTCCACTCTGGAACATGCCGCAAATATCGATTGTCCAGTTGATTAGCCAGATACAAAGTTTTGAGATAATGAGTAAAGCAATATTCGAATGCTCGCCACAAATAATATATTATTCATAGTACTGTGGCGACCAGAACGGTCGCCCTCTTTAGCCAAAATCATTGCGTCGCCCCTGTAAGAAATTACCAGACATACAATTGATGTGTTTCACGCCGCACATGACTACACATTTCGGGAAGCACATCGAAAGGCCTCGACTCAACAGCCGTTGCATAGTTACGGCCGCGGAAGGTTCGAGAGGCTTCTCCCTTTTGCGCGGGCACGCAACAATATTACTTGGCGCTACGGGAAGTTACTCACACGGTCGGCTATATAAGCGCAGCGACACAATGCTAGTCAGTCAGTCAGTTCCAGTCTCTAGTTCAGTAACAGTTCACCAACACATAGACAGTGCATCATAACGTTCCAGTGCGGTAACCCGCCAGGTCCACGGCGACATGTCGGACCTGTGTCGGTGCATCATCAACCTTCGAGGACGCAACATCTCGCAGCTTATATGGTCCATCGCACCATCAGCTCAAGAGACACAATTACCCACGACAAGTCCCGCGGCGGGCCTTCTTGTCACGCAGGCAGCAACTTCTCAGGCATTCCGAAGCCCATCGCGCTTCGCTGCCACTGAGACCAATTCTCCTCACAAGGTTCACCGCAGCCCAACTACGCGACTCACCGCGTCGAGAATCCATCCTGAACGTCAAGGTCTTCTCCACCATCACGGTGCAGAACTACATGCTGACGACATGAAGACCCGTATTCTGCTCCACCATCACTGCATCACCGACCTTCATCACTGTATCACCTACGAGCCTCATCAACATCGCTCCTATCTGCACACTGTTACTCCACACCAACTTACCATCGCTACGTAGCAGCAATAAACGACTGACTCAATACATCGACTGACGCCTTTCATTTAATCGTCCCCCGTCTCTGCCGATCCGCGCCCCTCCCTCGGTACATTTTATTTCTTCATATAATTCTTCAGCTAACCCAATTAACAATAATTAACGTACATTGTTGTTATGACCGGTCAGTGGCTGAATTAAAATCGTGGATGGTTCCCCCCAGGCGTTGCGTATTCGGCTGGCTAAGTCCTCCATCACGATTCAAGCAACATTTTTGACTTACTGTGGTGGTAGTAGGAGATTTTAAAATACTGTCGCGTTTTTCGTAACCCGGGAATGTTTGCTTTTTTTAAAATAAATAAATAAAAAAGTGTCTGTATTTTACATCTAAAATATGCTATAAAATTACACTGGGAAGGATACTAGTGACTACTAGTGACACAGAAAACACGTTTGTTTTTTAAATTCACTTCAAGTTTTTCTGCATTATAATTTATTTAAGGGTGTTTTTGAGGAATCTGAGTATTGAACCAGTTAGAGGATACAATTTTACATACCTATAACTTCATACTCAACTCAAATGATCAATTTTTCAGAGATTTCTGACTAATCAACTGGACGATCGATGTACTTTATACTATTTGTATGTGATTAAATTGTGAAATAAAACAAATCAATCAAATAAAATTTATTTGCGCAGGGCCAGGATTTGAACGCGCAACTTCCGGAGTCAAGAGCCTTACCCCTCTACCACGGAGGCCGTCATATGCATGTAATCATAATTATAAAACAAGTTAGGAATACCTTACAAAGGCGCACATAATCTTCACGTAACATTAATAGTTTGAAAAACATACTAAGCGTCATATGCACAACAGTTTAAATGAACATAACAGCGTTGAAGTATAACTTTTAACTGTACGATTATTTTCAAAGCTGTAATAAAATATTATCGCTAAGTGTATGATGTACGCTTCATCAAATGATTATTACATGTAATAATACTGTTAAATCACTGGTTTAATGAATACTATATTATTTTATGAGGCCATTTAAGATTTCCAATCCCAGCACTAATCACACGTAATGAATGATTGTATTTTACTAAAGGTTAGAACACAAATCTTCTACACTATAATATAAAGAGGTAAGATTTGTTTGTTTGTTTGTTTGCATCGAATAGGCTCCGAAACTACAGAACCGATTTGAAAAATTCTTTCGCTGTTGGGAAGCTACACTATCCTCGAGTGACATAGGCTATATTATATTTTCAAAAAAAATAGGGATCCTTACTAAAACTCCAATAATGCAACCCAAGGTGTAAAAAAATTACCTGAAATATTCTTTACATCGCGTGCGCTGCGAAAACTATTGATGATAGAATAAAATAATGTACTACGACTTTGTAGAACACATTATTATTTACAAAAATGTCTTGACAGCATATGTCTAACTATTATGGTTATGCCACAATCAAGCGGCGACATATTATTTAATTAATATGTCGCCGCTTGAAAAGGCTCTTTATTTGTATCTTGGTGTTAATCCTTATCAAAATAAATTACTTCATACTCAAGACAACGTTAATCCTACCTTTATTTAACTTTTTGAATTTTTCAATTCCGATATTTAATTAGAAAGATATCACGAGTTTAATGTTAGTATTAGAAAAAAATTTCGGCTACGGGCCGGGCGGGAGAGGAGTCAAGAAATGAAGTGCCAGGGGGGTTGGCGGGACGGGGGAGCGGGAGAGCGGTAGCAGGGAAGGTTGAAGTGGAACGCTGGAGGGGAACGCATGGGAAAGGACATGCAAGGAGTAACATTTTATTTATTTGAATATGGCATTGCAACGCATGCCGGGAAACAGCTATATATTATAAAAGAAAATCCAAAAAAACGCGCGGACCGCAAAAACTCAGAAACGAGTCCCGGTACGATCAAGGGAGTTAGTTATAAGGTGTGGTAGATCTCTGTCCCCTCTCGGGAAAAAAGGTACCCGTTTTTACCTAAAGGGCGTGCTTTTGAAGATATAAGGGCTGGAAGTTTCGCTCTCTTGAAATTTCGGAAAGTTCAAGAAGGTTCTATAGAACTCTAAAAAGTTCTGGAAGGGGTGGCGGTGTATGTCGTGGAATGTTCGTAAATAGGGAATCGGGATCATCATTGTGAAACATTCCATAACACTCTCAAATGTTTTCCTGAGCGAAGCCGGGTAACCCAGCTAGTTAAAAATAAATTTATACGCTCTTTGTTATAATGTCTGAGGTTTATAATTAAAACACAGAAAGCCGATTCATATACAGGACGTTTATTGACACTGTTAACAAGTTCAAGGTTGTATATCAAGTGATGCGACAAACCTGCCAACTATCAACATGTGATAGCTGATGCATTACTATTACCAACATAACATTTGTGTTTTCCGTTTTATGGTTCCGAAAAGTATTAATATAACTTATGTAAAATGACACAAATATTTTATTTATTTTATGTTATTGAAATAAATAATACGTTGTTTACAGTGATAAAACAATTTCCACATATTAAGTGATATTTCATAGTGGGCAAATATAAAATATTTCTTTGTAATGTCTTATTTGTGGTATGTTTTACCGCCGCCCCGGGAACCAATTATTGGATAACTAACACCTCTGTCATAGGTCACCATGTCTAGTGTCTAGTGTCTTGGCGGCGGGTACATCTGGCCACTTACTGCGTGTCAGATCGGGAGAGACTGGTTGAGGAGGATCATTTGGCCTTTCCAGCATGACTCTCTCGACCCATCGTCTTAAACCGCAGTGGGGGGATGGTTTCATATCTATGTCTGCTACTCTTGGACCCACTGACCTCCAGACTCCTACCCGTCCCTCATACGCTTTTCCTTCCCGGAACTTCCACTCCTTCCGTTCTTTAAAAATACCATCCACACAGCATACTTTAAGACGACATAGGCCCTGATTATTTTCTTTAAAATTATTTTCCTGGGGGCCTCCTGTTTGGATCTAATCTACAAAAAGAATAATAATAACAGAGTATGTATGTATGATGTACTATTACTATCTACTATTATCGAGTGGGTACAGACTGTACAGTGTGTACAGTACAGTATTAAATATGCTTGAAATGTCAGAATTTAAGACCCGTGCCACACACAGCTATAAAAGAACAAAGATCGTTTGGCTTTTCCTATTTCATATCGCTCGCCATATATTCCCATTGGGAATGTACGGCGAGCGATATGTCGAAATACGCCAAACCTCATGATCTTTTATAGCTGTGTGTGGCACAGATCTAAGGTATCCAACATCGGAATACCCCGAGGGAAGTTTAGACGTTGATTGTGTATCGATGTTTTATCTGTTGATGGCTACTAAATATTATATCAATCTATGCAAACTAAAGGGTGCGTCGTTTTAAGAACATTATACTTCCGTCTTAATATTGCCCTGAAGATGGAAGGGTAGGTAGATACCTATTTCCAAAATGGGTCAATAATTATTTTAAATTAGGTATACAAAACACACCCATATATACGTGTATACGTTTTATGTCCATCTAAATCCTTTAATGGGGAACCTCATCACGAATAAAAAAAGCAGTGATGCCCAAAACAAAATGTACCTATGTGTGTCTTAAATAATATTACTAGCAGACCCAGCCAAACGTTGCTGTGGCTAACGAAACGCAACGCCACCTACTGACAACGCCATTACACAACCTTTAGCATCTGTTAAATCAAATCCACGCCGCCCGTTTGTCAGCATGCTGCCCGCTGCCCGCTGCCGCTTGGCCAGATATATTATATATTTCAACCAATTTACACAAAACCTTGACAAGCTATATACCTAAAAACCTTCCTAATGAATCACCCTATCTATTGGTGAAAACCGCATGAAAATCCGCTGCGTAGTTTAAAAGATCTAAGCGCACAGACAAGGGTTTTATACTGTGTACCTAAAGATAATACTTTCTGCCTATATAATACATTTTTTTAAACCCAGTTTCACTAGAACAATCTCTTCGTAAAATTGGAACAGACCATGAATATAGGATCTGATCTGATTTTCGAAAGTTAGGTGGATATTTTAAAGCTCCAAAACTGAAAATGAGGGCTGAAAATAGTTGAACTAGAAGTTCCACATCAGAAACAGGGTATTGAAATTGTCTTATAACATTTATAATAAAAATATTGAAAAATTCCCACGTACTAAGAGGAGTAAAATTTATTCCATTCGGTCTTACCTACTAAGTTTATTTTTTATTTATTTAACATGTATATTTATTCAAAAAAGTTACTTTAAAGAATACACGTAGATATTTAATCCCCCTGTAGCACGGAGTCTGTGAAATACAATAGACAATACCTATATACGATTTAAGTTCATTTATAGTTTCAACGAGTGCAAATTTATTATTCAATTATCGAACACGGCTTTTATTGATTGCATTCATGTACATCTGAGATACAGACGGTTTCTAACAAAGGATATCTCGGATATACCAACACGATATCTGTTTAATAAATGCCTTTATACAAAAGATGTACTCCAGTATCTTTTGATATATCCTTTAATCTATTTTTTGATGAATATGAATCAATAAACCCATATTAAACCTTGAAAATAGATTTTCTAATCAAGTATAGGTTACTTTAGGTTTATGGGCTCTTTTAAAATTATTTTTTTCATCGCTTTTAATGACTTTTCAAAGAGGTGTTGAGTTGACTTGTTTCTGAGTTGGTATGGAACCATATTCTTCCAGGTGTCATCACTAGTCACGCAGCCGAGTAACCGCCTAACTCCTTACCCCGACCTGTCCAATACCTACCTGATTTTTTTAAATTTTGAGTTGAAAAAAAAACATCGAAATTGTGACAACAAACAATTTTCATTTATATTTCTGACTCCAAATAATGTCAGGAATCACTGGTTTTAAAGTAAGTCAAGTACGTCCCATTATATCCTTTATGTGTAATACGAGTAGGTACACGTGTAGATGCATTTACTCAAAATCAACATAATACATTTTAATTTTTTGATAGAAAGCGGTCACTTTGTGAGTCGATATATAAAAAAAAATAAAACAATTTCTTTGTCTATAGAACGAAATTTATTTGATTTATTACGACGGACCGATTTCGCTTAACACAAGCATCATCAGGATACAAAATTAAACTGGTTAATTTTTTTAAATTTTAGTTGAATAGACAAATATTTGTTTAATTTCAATAATTTTATTTGTTACGTTAAACTAGCACATACCAAGACACATCGATCAGAAGATATCAGTATAAATCAGGTCCAATTTTTGAAATAACTAAATATTATGTTATAGTTAGATACTTTCTTTGAATTCTTCACACAACTGATTCCAATTTTGAAAATTATATCTAATCTAAATCAAATTTCAGTTCATTAAACCATATTTCACCACGAACAAACAACCATGCAAAAACAACCAAAATTGGTATAAATGATCGACATTATTTACACATCCTATCTCCACTCAAGAGATAAACCGATAGAACTTAGTATGTTGCTTGACCAAAGAATGCAAAATTTTTCACTGCATAATTTCACCAATTTTTCAAATGTCGAAATTCTTTCTTAAACATATTGCTCTTAGTTCATGGGGTGAGTTGGGTCCAGGTCTTAGCGGCGGATGCATCTGCCCATGCAGGCCGGATCGGAAGAGAATGGTTGAGGGAGTCACTTTGACTTCTCCAGCCGTACTCTCGGAACATCGCCTTGCACCGCAGTTAGAGGGATGGATTTATATGTCCGTCTCTCCTGGACCACTGATCCCCGATTCCTACCGACACCTCATTTTTTTCCTTCACAGAACTTTCTATCCTTCCCTTCCTCAAAAAAACCCTCCATACAGCATCCCCTAAGATGATATAGGCCCTGAGGGAAATTATTTTTTTCAGGGCCTCCTGTGTGGAGCTAGTGTAAAAAATGTTTATTATCATTTTCATTAGAGGATTCGAATGGATTTATGTGAACTGGCGGCAGTTTTCTTCCAACTCGGTACAAATCATACTTACGTGGATTTTCTGATTAGTGTCCATTCCAAAAATATAAAATTCTAAAATTTCCTTGTCAGAGCTTTCGTCCGACGTCAAATAATATTTCGAATAAAATTAACCACTTGTCAAAATTGTTTTTCACTAGGTATAAAAAAATATTGCTCTTCTAGATAATAACTGAACCATTAATTTTATATTTTTTAAACGACTTCGAAAAGGAGGAGGTTATCAATTCGACGATATTTTGTTTTTTTTTTTATGTTTGTTACCTCAGAACTTTCAATTGAGTGAACAAGTTTTCTTATGGATTCCATTGTCAGTCCAGTTCTGACAATGGAATCCATAATAAAACCATATATGTCTTAAATTTGCAATAAGTGTGTGCGCGACAAATGGACGAATAACGATTTCGATGATTCTTTTTTTGAAGTAAAACTTCTTTACGCAAGCTCGTCACTAAAAATCAAAAAAATAAACAAAAATATTAACAAAACAAAAAACTACTTCAAAAAATGCACTAAAAAGTAAAAAAATAATTTCGTACGATTGTTATTTTTGGAGTCGGTGTAAGCCAAGATCTCCACATCTCACCTTTAACTACCTATGTATGTATGTAGTTACCTTGGCTGACACCGACTCCAAAAATAACAATCGTACGAAATTATTTTGTTTACTTTTTAGTGCATTTTTTGAAGTCGTTTTTTGTTCTGTTAAAATTTTTGTTTATATTCAGTTCGACAGTCTGAATTCCACGTATAAACTCAAGTAATTTATTTTTAACGGAAAAACAAAATACGTTTTTGGATTGGAAAGGTGAATTTTGCGACGAAATTTGGAAATGGAAATCTGGAGTAAGGCGTTTTTTTTAAGATACGATTTTCACCTAAAAGCCCCGTGGGCGTAAGTATAATACAAAAAATAAATACAAAAAGTATTTTTAAATTTACGGAAGATCAAAAAACATATTTTAAAAGAACCTCGTTATAAAATTACTCCATTGAGGTTTGCAAAGTTAAAGAAATTTTGTATTTTTGATAAGATCAATTAATTATTAGAACATACCAAGAAAATCGTTGAAAAAGGGGTCTGATTTGCAAGGGTAATGAAATTAATTTGCTACTATTTAAAACATGACAGATAATTCTATTTAATTTAACTTACACAGAGGGTGGTGTTAAAAATAATAAAATTAAGTTAAAATATAACAATATTATTTATCTTTTACATGTATTTTAAAACCTGTGGTTTAAGCAGTCGACTATAAAATAAACTCGAGTCCACGCGAATGTGGTTCAAGTCTAGCACCTCGCGACGATACTACCAATTAACTGCAGGAGTGAGGGTCACGGGTCAGAACTACGAAGGAAATGACTTTGACCTGCTTTGGCCTGAGCCTTTACTCCTCGAACATTACTCGTGCTCGGTGTGATTTATATATAAAGTCGTATAAGCAAAGCCACCTGGGAGAATAATATGTTCTTATTAGTTGCTGGTCTACCACAATCGGTCTGGCGATTTTGCAAAAGCTATCAAACCGAAATTTGGTTCATTTTAATTACTACGAGAAACATACAACGGCCTCTGTAACATGGCGGTATGCTCCTTGGCTCTGAAACAAGAGGTAGTGCTCTAATAAATTGTGTGTGCTATTTTCAGAGATCTGCAAAATGGGTACCCAAAACCATTTGAAATGCAAAACGGAAATGGGTCAAAACTTTCCCATTTGAAAATGCAAAATGTAAAATGGTTTTTAGAAAAGTATTTCGATTTCAAAATAACTATATTTTCTAAATGAATTAAAAAATCAAGATGATTTTTCAGGTCAAACAATGAAAGAGTAAAAACAAACGACCTTCTTTTAAACTAATTGTTGAATGTTTTAAACACTTTTGTCATTTAATAATGGACATCAAAGTAGAAAAACTTGTGGAGTAAGTCCGGACTTATTTCAATTCTTCAAACCCTTGACTCGGTGCAGAAACGTGCAATCCGTTTGATAGATTACCCCTAGTGCATGGGCGGATTGCCCTAGTATCAGGTGGGAACGCTGTTCTTCTTCTACGGGTATTTCAAAGGAAGATGCTCCTAGGAACTATTGTCATTTATCCCTTCGGCACCGGTGCATAGTCATGAAATATGATAAACGTGCGCCCAACATTTAAAATTCGTGACATTATTCATCTCATGAGAACGGGTCGTTTTTACAACCCATGTTCCATGTTCACAACCTCATATTGTCAATGAGACCCTCCGCACAGCACCCCAAAGATGACATAGGCCCTGAGAAATTTATTTTCCTTGAGGCCTCTTATGTTGAGATCTTACCTATAATGAAATTGGACTAAATTCGGTATAATGTATAATGCATTAAATTAATTGTAATATTTCATTAAATGGTGATGAAAAGAGTTTGGGCTATTTCGGTGGGGCGGAGGTAAATGAGGAAGAGGAAGGTGGGGAGGTAAATGAGGAAGAGGAAGTACCCGGCTATTCATATATGATCACCAAATACGGCTAAATCCATTTCAAGCAACGCTTCGATTCCAAGTGGTGGTCTTTCACGACTTTCACCAAGGCGATGCTGAGAGTATCTATCACCATGTGCTACTCCTTGTGTGAATACAATTCTTCTCAACGCTTTCCTTATCCTTGTCATGAAAATTTAATGAATGAGACTTTCAATTTGAACATTATTTAAATGTCTTCAAAGGCAATACATGCAAGGTGCTAATTACCTCGATTCTACATCATCAATGCATAAGTAACACATATATTCGTGGGATCTTTCCATTTATTCCGGACGTCAGTTTTAATATAATAATTAGTAAAATATTACCAAAGTAAATCATTGCAAATGCATTCAGAATAGCTTGATGCCACTTTTATTCCAGTAAATTAAAATCTCCCAATGGAAAATGAACTTGTGATTGCCTAAAAAGTTGTGACGTAGCTTGATGTCACAACTTTTTAGACAATCACCACACTATCCTGTCGATGGGCTATCCTTTTTAAATACATTTTATACAAACCTTGAATTGGATAATAGGAAGAATGTTGGAAAAATGCATTTAAAATGGAAAATGCATTGAGAAAAGTTTTTAAAATGGAAATGGGTGAAAAAAAAAACATTTTAAATGAATTTATTTGAAATAAAGCATATCTCTGGCTATTTTTTATGAGTTCATTTTTATGTGAATACCGAACGAAAGGCACAGGTGCTCCCAACCGTCTGGGGTGGAGTGGGACTATGATATCTTTAACTGGGGTATATTGTAAGGTTGAAGGTAGTGTGGATGAGAAAGAGGAAAGTGGATAATTAATGGCCTCCGACAAAACGATGGTGACCGCAGCCTTCCAACATTAAACGTCATCCTGAGCTCACTCAAGATCCCATCCTACATAATTCTTTATTTTTGTAAATATTGACTTATACTTCATTGTATTAACTTATCTATTATCCTATCAATGTACACCTACCTGTAATCATATGCAGTGGCGTAGCGAGGGGAAATCTAAATTTTTGTTTATCAACTTTAATGGGGGGGGGGATAGGACACCACGTTATCCGCCCTATCTATGCTAGCTTCGCTACTGATCATATGGGACATGTGGGATTGCATTAACCTCCCCACATCCACAAAAATATTATTATTATTTGGTGAGCTGATCTGAATAACCAGGGAAGTACTGCTCAACCTTCATCTTTCCAATATCCTTGCCTTACCCATTCATACACACTGACCCCAAAATTCCTACCCACCCGGCCACCCCTAATAACCTTTTTCCTTCCCATAACTTCCTCTCCTTCCTTTCCTAAAAAGACCCACCATTCAGCACCCCCAAGATGACATAGGCCCTGAGGGGAATTATTTTCCTCAGGGCCTCCTGTGTGGAGCTAATGTAAAAAAATAAATTACAATAATGAAAAAATCTTTTTTCTGTTATTGTAATATGAGTAACAGATTACAGGCGCGCTATATTACCTGGAATCGGTTCCTTTCAAAAATTTTAATTTGATTTGGAATTGAAAAAAGCAAAATGAAAATTTGCTTACGATTCTGCATTGACCATCGACATTTTCAATGTCACTTCCAGACAGTTCAGCAACTATCTTTTGACGCATGTCACAAAATTGTAAAACTGCCCCATGCCTTTTTAATTTGTTATTTTCTTCATGAATTTATTGGTGTAAGTTTTACGGAGAACATGAAAAATGAATAAGTTTAAAAAGTAATCTTGAAATTTTGGTTTAACATTGCTGTAGGGGAGGTCAGGGGGACGAAACTAGAATTTTTTGTCAAAATACACAATTTCGGGGGTGTTCTTTAATCTCGAGTGAATTTCAAATGAACGAAGTTCTACGGTGTACATATATTACGCCACATAGCACTCTTTTTAGGGTGAATTGCTTTAAACAACATATATTACGTACGCATCCACAAATGGTTTTTATTTGGATAGAAAAAAGAAGAAGGTACCTACATGATAGGTAATTTTTGGTACACAAAATCTAATTATTGCTGCTTTACATTCAAAGGAGCTAAACTCCACTATCAGGGAACTTTACTAAATTGGGCGATGCCCATCAAAAGCCGCCTATAGGGCCTAGCAACAAAAAACTCCGGGCAAGCGGGTTTTTATCCTGCTAGTTTATTTTATTGTTTTATTTTAATAATATACTCGGTTGTTTGATTAGCACAAGTTTGGGACAAGCACTGCCCTCTAGCGAAAATACTCAGAAGTGTTGTATAAAAATAATGTTTCCTCCGGTCCATAACTATTCGGTTTGGATCTTGGCTAAAGAACTTACACATAAAATTATATTAAAAAAATTTAGCGAATAGGGTGAAATACGGAGAATTAGTTTTAGGTGTTGCTGCCAAAAAATATTAACAATTGAAAAATCAGTGAAGAAAATTTGTTCAATGCTTTGAGTTTGAGAACGAAAAACTTGTTTGCCAACTAAATAAAATCACTTACAGGTGCAAAATTCTTTGCTGCCAAAATGTTGAAAGAGTGTTTGATTTGATGCAAGAAATACAATCATTCGCAAGCAAGTCAAAAAGTATCCCAGAATTTGAAGACAAGGAGTAGGTTGGCGACTTTGCATTTCTGGTCGATATAGTTATCCACGTTGTTTATACTCGTCTACAAGGGAAAGATCAACCAATTAATAACATGTATAGTATTATTTCCGCATTCCAAATGAAACTTGGGTTTTGGGAACAATCTTCTCTCACTTTCCTACATTGTTATAGCAGCCAGACGTCACAGTAATAGCGGCGGATAAATACGTTTCGTCGATATCCGACATAAACCTAGAATTTGAAAACCGATTTCAACATTTTAAAAAGCATCGTGTGCCTTTTTCTGCATTTGCAACGCCATGCGCCATTCTGCGTAGACGTGAATTTATTGCCAGGAATTTTGCAAATGGAGCATTGTGAAAAGTGTTGTGATGCACAGTTAAAGTATAAATTCAATCAGGTTGGTTTGAAAGAGTTTTAAAAAACACATTTGGACAAGGAGAAATATCCTGCATTTTACAAACAGGCTCTATCGATGATTTCGCTATTTGCTAAACGTAACCGCTTTTTAGTCGAATAAAACATATTATCTCAAATGAGAACACGAATCACTGATGATAATTTGGAAAAATATGTGCGCGTAGAAACAACATCAATCGTTATCAACATTGATGCACTTAGTTCTGACAAACAAAATCAGACATCTCACTAAAATTCATTTTATTTTGTTTATTTTTATTATTATTTTTTGTATTGCCTCTAATCTAATAAATATGTTTGATTCTCATTTTTGTTATATTCTCTTAAAAACAATATATTTCTTGTTTGCTTTGAATAATAAAATAAATTTTGTTTTGCGGCCCGGTAGGAAATCTCATTTGTGAAATGTGGCCCGGCTGCTGAAAAGGTTGGCCACCCATGCTTTAGACCACACGACTAAAACGAAGTAAAACTACACTGAAGAGAGAAAGAAAATGTGCGCGCGCACTGCTCTCTCTTGCTCCTACAGTGATACAGACAATAGGCCTGCACTGGGTCGATATAGGTACGAAACGTAATTGGCTATGAGAGAAAGAGATAAAGAAAATGCGTGCTCGCGCCTCTCTCTCTTGCCCCTTCAGTAATACGAAACGTAACTCTCTCTGTTTTTATCTTCACTAACTTATATCTCCCTCTCAACTTCCGTTCGCACTTTTCGTAAAGCTCTCATCACGCATTCACCAGCTTACTCCCCAAGTCAAGCGTTTAAAGAATTTTTACTTTAAACATTGAATCACCAATACATTGTTGAATCTATATGTATTATTTTCTTGAAAAAATTGAGTATTTATACAGATAAAACTATTTATTCTATTCAAATTCCAAATGCACTGTACACCCGCCAAAAATATTTGGCACATGGCGTATAAAGTGTGTTTTTCTAAAATATATTAATTCGCACTGTGTATGTACCTACACGAAGATTACAAATCAATTGTGTAATTTTCTCAACACATCCATGGGTTCCAGGTTCAAATACTCGTATTGACTTATTGCGATAACGGATTTAGGCGTCTCTTGCATTCAACGCTGCGGAATGAAGAGTTTTCCTCCTCACTTTTCTGCGTCCCTGATCGATATGGAAGTCTACGAGAAACCGTAACCGAATGTGTGAAGTGTGTTACAAATAAACTGAACCCTGAAAAGAATGAAGAACCAAAAAGTAAAACGTATCGTATCATCAATATTTTTACTGTAGAAAATAAATGTAATAGGTTATTAATATGCCGATGAACTTTTGGTTGGGAATATAATACATCAAGTTTACGTGAAAACTATCGCCATTTTCTGTTTGTTTACTCTAATTAAAATATACATTTATTTTTATACCATCATTCGACATGTAGTTTTCGAATAGCTCCCAAAAACACCCACCGCCTTGACATCCTACCTTCCTGGTAGAAATAACAGCCACTAGCGAGAGGCGCGATTCCCACGCTACCTTCTATCGAACTCTTCGACCAAGTATACCCATCGAACTATAAGAAATTACGAACAAACTGTGTTGTCTATTTTCACCGTTCGAGACGCGACTCCGTTGTTTGTGACGTATTGCATAAACAAATATATCTTCATCCTCATACGCTCCTGATTGGCATGGTTGAACACGGATACGTTCGCTAGTGTGGTTTTTCCGTGTTTCGTCATTTTTCTGAACTACCTACCAATAGATTTTTTTCCGTTAAAATAGATTATTTATTATCTTTCTAACCCATATGGGATAATATCTGTTTTTTTTATTAATAACAAAGAACTTAATCAAGCCACAACCAACTCAAATTTTTTATTAATAATATTTTACAATATAAGATATTCTTCCTTTGAGGAGATTCTGCATGCTGGCCTGTGCATATATGCACCCCTTGTGACGTCGATTAGTAATTCAGTCGCAGAATAGCATCATTCTCACCTCCTCGCGTTCCTGTGCTCCTGGTAGAGGTGACCCGCCACAAGCGCTGCTTTTATTCCACACGCCATTTGCAGCCTCATCACAGACAATCAAGTTCTCCGTTAAGAAAATTAAGTAGACTTTGAAAAATAGGAACCTCGTGACAATAATTTAGTTTTAACCTTCTTTTTTAATTTCCCCTTGCAATGGTTATATCACTTTGGATGATTTTTGTGCCTCATTATCAATAAAATTATCTGGGCATCACGAATAAACAATAAAATGATGGCAACTTTGACAACAACGAGAAAAAAAATGTATAACTTTCAATTTAATTTTCCTATAGCTGTTTGTGATGATGACCATGATTATTGTATTGTGGCATTCGACTTTTACTACTGAATTCTTGGTGTTTAAAGGATTAAAATATTCCCAATTTTTTGGGAATATTATATAGTATACACATTACACATATATTAATTTCTATGATTTTTAATTCTTTTGAAAGGATTACTCATGTCGAGTTTTCTTCTTGTGGGGTGGCTATGTTTGTGTTGATGGCCATAAAACATTGTAAAAAGTAAAACTATTTATTTGAAGTCTCTCTTCTATCAAGTCTTGTCTAAAATTGCGTCCTCTTCGTTCAACATAACATCTCCTCTAAGCCTGAACTCGACTTAAATTTTCTGTATAAAAGCATGAAATTTGTCTATTTAACATACCTACGTATTTTACATATATATAAGTAAAAATATTTGTATATTTTTTTTATTTTATCTGCTGTTAATGTTAATTCGTGAGAAATAGTTTAGGTGCAGGTGAGTTCTCTAGTTATTGTTTTGTATATTCTTGTCAATTGACATCTGTATTTGTATTTACTCCTAAATAAAAAAAAAATTAAAAAATTAATAAAAAAATAAAATAAAATAAATAAAAAAAGTATCGTATAAATTCGCCTTTCCCATCTCCATAATTTTAAATAATGGAGATGGGTAAGGCGACCCTGGAAGGGTGAAATCACTAAGCAAGAAAAAAGAAACATTTGAAAAAATAATACTATTTGTTTAGACAAATTAATAAGGGAATTTTCGTTATTTGTTTTTGGGATCTTATGCCATGTTGGGCTGCCTCTTTCTTTAGCCAACGTTTTGGACAGCGTTGCAGTGTCCATCATCAGGTCAGATGTGTCCTGATGATGCCTGATGATGGACACTGTAACGCTGTCCGAAACGGTGGCTAAAGAAGGAGGTAGCGCAACATTGCATAACACCCCAAAAACAAATAACGGAAATACTTTTGGCCGTGAAAATCTAAAACGTATCTAATTAGGGAATATTTGTATTTCGGGACTTTATTAAAAATGCGTTGTTTCTCAAAAATTTCATATTTATTCTGTATCTTTATAATTGTACTTATCTATGTAAACGTTATATTCACATTGTACACATAATATTGAAATTAAAATAGGCGGGTAATTAAATAATTATATTTTTGAGAATAGTATCTACGAAAGGGCGATTTATTTAAATTTAAATCTACACATCATTTATCTAAGTTAATAAAAGGAATAAAAAAATGTGCACAGTTTGCATTCACTACACACTATAAATTAATAATTAAATGTATTTTTACATACTTTTCACACAACTCAAAGTTGTATCCAATTGTTTCAAATACGTCACATTTGAATATTTGATGTTGTTTCAAAATCAAATCAAATGTCGTTTCGAAATTTTGACATTTGAATTTTGACATTCGTTAGCCACCGATTCTGGGCCCGTCAGTGTTATGTCAAATTCAAAATCTTAGTGCTTATTAACAATTTGATGATGACGTCAAATATAACCAGGCCTTATATATCAAAGAAAATGTAAAAAAGATCTAATTATTTTGCCGTTACATTTGATTCATGTTATTTTTTCATTTTAATTTAAAAAAAAAAAATTTAATATGTTCTACGTTAATAAATATATAAACCGCAATGAAAAAATATACACACTAATATTTATAATAAAAAACTAAACACCCTTTAGCAAAATTAAAAAAAAAAATTAAATTTTGAATAAATTCAAAAAAGGATTTTATCAATTTTAAGTGTACGGTTCGATTGCCAAATTAATAGTCACAAATCAAAATTCAAAAATCATAACTATATCACGTTTCAAAATATCCTCGATATTCATTTATCCGGTCATCATTCCTATTGGTTGCAGATCGCAAAACATGATAAAAAAGTTATTTGCGCTATTTATATACTAAAGTGGTCCCCTTTTCAATTATAACCTTTCATTAATTATTTTTCTAAGAAGTCGCACCACTCCATGGTACGCGATGAGAGCAATAGGCAAAACACAGTGGGTCGCTTATGTGCGCTTTGAGCTGAGATTAGAACCTGACTACAATAAATTCAAAAATAAATTAAACAAAACTATCTTAAATAATTTAGCTACCTAGAATCACATTAATAATACTCAACCAATAATTTTTTTTTTATTATTGATTTGATTTATGTACATACATATATGTATGTGCTATAATTTTTAATTTCAATTTTTAACTTTTAAATTTTCTTTTATTTTTTCTTTACACACGAGTAGTCACTCTCGTAAAGGTTATATATTATATACAGATTTATGTTTATACAGTTTCTGATCAATGTTGCAATGGACAATGTTGTATTTAATGATGTGAGTTTAATCTGATTGTAACCTGAAAATGTAATTACTCATGATTATATTACATGTATATGTATACCCACCTCAAAAACAGAGATGATGGTTATAGGAAGGGACCAAACTCAGTGCAACATACTCGCTAATGGGACTCAGTTGAAACAGGTGGACAGGTTCAAATACCTTGGGGTCGAATTCTCCAGCGATGGTCGGCAAGGCGGAGAAATTGATAGAAGAATAAGTGCGGCTAGCAGTGTATTGCGTCCTCTCTACAGCTCAGTAATAAGAAAAGCCGAGCTTAGCACCAAGACAAAGGTGGCAGTGTTTAAAACGGTATACCGCCCAACACTCACTTACGGCCACCAGACATGGATGCTAAATGAACGAACACGCTCCAGAGTCCAAGCTGCCGAAATGAGATACTTGAGAGGAGTGGCAGGGGTTACGAAATGGGATCATATAAGAAACTCGACGATCCGAGATGATCTAAACATTAAACCACTGCTACTCTTCATAGAAAAATCACAATTGAGGTGGCTTGGGCATGTACTAAGAATGTCTGATGACCGAATTCCGATGAAGATACTGAGTGAGATTCCAGAGGGAAGACGTCCAGTGAGCCGCCCCAGACACAGTTGGGCGAGGCAACTCCAGAAACTGTGATGAGAGGATGGGTCTACCATGGACAGAGGTCGAACAATCAGCACAAGACAGGGACGTATGGAGGAGCCTTGTCGATGCAATGGGTCCCCGACCCGAATAGGACAAGGGGAGGAAGATGTATGTATGTATGTATGTATGTGTGTATATGTATATGTATATAAAAACTAATTAATATTTTAGATAAAAATGTACATAGAAAGTAAGTTTTAATGGAAAGTATTATTTACATAACTAAGATTAATTATTATATGTTATTGTTCGTGAAAAACGTAAACAAGAATAAGGAAACTCCCCGGTGAATTTTGAGAAATATTTTTACACATTTTTAATTAATAAATTTGTTTTTATAAACTTTAATAAAAAATATATTAATATCAAAAATAAAAATTTAAACATCCTTTAGCAAAATTAATATGAAAACAATCCTCAATGAAAAATGTACCAAAATTTAAAACAAAAAATCAGAGCGTGCAATTCACACGCGGTAGAAATGTAACCAGAAAGTCGCTAGATGTCGCTTTTTTATTTTCTTTTAGCTGTTTATTTTAAAGTGATTTGAAGATTGGATATTGATTTTACAAAAATAAAAATGTTATTTTTTTTTTTTGGATAGGATTTGAACCTCCGTTTGCTGGATATCTCTCTTCAAAAAAAGAATTCATTGTTTGATATTGTGTAAATTCTAAAGTGGTTCCCTTTTATATGCAAGATTTTTTTTTTATATTGATATAAAATATGTATATATGTAATGTCAATTTTACGAAATGTTTCTTTTAAGATCACTTCATTGGTTCCATTTTCGCGATTTCCAAAAAGATCTGCATTACGTGATGCGAAAATTGCAAACCATTGGTATTCAAACTGAAATTTTAAATTACATCCGAAAATTCCAATTGTGTAGCAGTTTCAGTATTCTGGAGGACAGACATTAGAGCGGCGACTTCAAGGCCAGAATTTCTGAAAAAAAAAACAAAATTATTAGCCTTCGTTGAAATTTGAAATACAATGTAGGTAATTCCAAATTTCTTCTTAGTTCCATCCACGTTACATTTACATTTACGAAATAAAACAAATTATGTATTGACGTATTATTATAAAATTTAGATATGCATGAAAAAATATTTAAAGATTTTACAGATTAATATATTTATAGTTTTATTAAATGTATATTTACCACATTTCGCAGGGTCCAGATTTCTTTTATCTACTTCCAAACGCTTCATGATTATTTATCTTCAAAGCAAAATAAGGTCCTCCACAGATATCCCAAATCCCCAAATTGGCTGGACTCCTTGGTAATTTTTAGAGCGCCATTTTTCTGGAACTACAGATTGTATTTTTTCTTGTGCGAGTTGCAGTGTCCTTCAAAGAAAACCAACAGAAGTCTATAGGAACTTTTGAGCACTTCCTTGCTAGTATTGCACAAAACTCAACTGTGTTTACTCGTAAGTCAATATATTCTTCCAATGTTCCTTCGTCAAGTTTTATGGATCCATAACTGATTAAATGACGATTAATTCTTATCAGGTTTATCAATGCCAGGTTTTATTCAGGTCTTTGAAATGTCCTTTGTGCAAAGTACTGGGCGTAGTTTGCGTAAAATATCCGAACTTCAGAATTGCATTCAGAAATTTATAGTATTTTAGAATTAAAAATTTAATTTTCAGATTGAAGTACTTTGTCTTTTTTTGTTGATCTGTCTACGAAACTTCAGTTTTAAAATTGTTTTTTACTTGTAGTCAAAGTAAATACGGCATCTTTGGCAGTCTTTGGATTAATTACCAATTACTTCTGTTCTCTCGATTGCTTTTTCAAAATGGTATATGTTATTTGGCAACAAGAGTCAATGATGCAAGAGCCATATAGTCAGCCATTGGAGAGAGAAACCAAAATTGTCCTGTAGTTCGATTAACACTTGCTTCAAAAACGATCGCACCGTCAGGACCTCCTCCTTTTTCGTGTTTGATGATTGATTTAACCAGTTTCAGCTGGAAGATAGCCATCCATTGTCGTGTCAGGGATCACCTATAGAAAACAAAATATAATTACAAACACATACTATAAAAGTCAAAAACATCAATTAATTACCCGGTGCACCGACTTCTGAACTTTATTATTTTAAATATATTACTATACCCTAGTAGCAATTGATAGATTGATCAACAGAATTATTTGCAAATTTTAAATATATGGGATGCGTATATGTGAAATTGGGTTTATTAGTCAATGGAAACAAAATTAATTGTGTGAAGTTTTCAAGATTATTATTATTTTTTTTAAAGTTATATTGTGAACCATTTACCATTTCTAGATAGTCATTTGTTGAGACTGGATGGGCTTCATATCCCGAAAATCCATCCTTTTATTGAGGCAGGTGTTGATTGGGCCAATAATTGTTGAACCGGTGTTGGTAGACTAGTGCTTAATTGGGTGGGTTTTTCCCCTGGAATTGGGTTTTCAACTGACGTCAATGGTTAAGATGCTGCGGGGATAAATGTCTCCCCTGGAGCTAATTGCTGGATGCTAGTTGCTGGTGGCTAGTTTTGGTTGCTGCGCATTTTGACGCGGTACCTATCTTGATCACAACTCCCTTACCAGAGAGGCTCAGTTTACTAGGGCCAGCGTTACTTTGTACAGCATTTCGTTTGAGATACTGCGGGGATTGGTGTTTTCCCTGGAGTTAGTTTTCAACCAGCGTCAATGGTTGAGATGCTGCGGGGATTAATGTCTCCCCTGGAACAAAGTGCTGGATGCTAGATGCTGGGAACTAGTTTCGGTTGCTACACATTTTGACGCAGTATCTTGATCTCTTCAGAACACCCTTACCACTGAGGGACGGTATTTATGTAAGGGCCAGCGTTACCTCTAAGTAGGCAATGATGCTTTTTGCAGCTCCACCAAACAAATTACAACTCTACGTCCACTGTGATTATTTATGTGTCAATGTCACAACGCAGCTTACTATCTCCTGTGACCTGGGTTACGGTGATTCTTTTCTTTGCTATAATAAATACCACAAAGTCAGCATTGATTGATTGTACAACAAAATTATTGTCGAATATAATATTGGGTTTATTATGTTTAAATTTAATTATTTTTGAAACTTTTTAAGCCACAAGTAGGTGTATATCAGCTGGCATATCAGTTGATATTTTTTAATTGGAAAGTACTTAGAAACTTACCTAACTATTTTTCTTTTTAAACTATCGTGTCAAGATGGTGTTATCTTTATAAACTTGTGGAATCAGTGTATGTTTTTCATTGTTTTCCATTTCATTCGTAGTACCGTATCATACAACTTGTACATTTCTGTATTCTGTATTGTTGGAAAAACATGGCAAGCATTCACTAGCAACAGTTTTGAATGGGTCTTTTTAAGAAATTTCTTTCCTGCAAATTAAATATTGCTTATCAAAAAATAACATCGTAAAAAATAATTTCAATTTAGGGGAGCCCGGGTACAGTTGTCACACATGTTGTTTGAAAAGAAGTTATTCAATAATAAAAAGTTTAAATGGAAACAGTACATTAAAATACCTGCAGTATCTGTGGAGTATTTAAAAAAACTGAATTGTCTTGAGAGCTTGCTGCTTATATTAAATATATAATATGTCATATTACCATTTTAAGATCTTGATACATATAACAACATGGAGATCATCTCAGGATGGAACAATCTATGATATTGTCAGGAACCAAATTGACTATGTGTTAGTAGACCATAGATTCAGGAACTCTGTAAAGAGAGTCACCACGTACCCTGGTGCGGACATTGGTTCTGACCATGTTTTGTTAACTGCCGATATTGTTTTATGCTTAAAACAAATAAAAAAGCCCAAAAACAAAATTAAAATGGATATCTCGAAATTCCAAGAAGAAGTGGTCAGAAATAAGGTATCTCAGACTTTGAACGATAATATTAGACTACTCCCTCGTGATCCATCAATAGAAATACAAACACAGTGGGATAACCTGAAGTCAGTTATATGTGAAACCTGTGATACAAATTTGAAAGCTGATAAGCAAATTAGAAAAAAGAATTGGATGACTGACCACATTTTGAACTTAATGGATGAGAGACGTAAACACAAGCATAATGAGACACAATATAAAAACTTACAAAGAACGATTAGATGTGAAATTAAAAAAAGCCAAAGAAGAATGGATGAAGTCACAGTGTGAAGAACTAGAGTCATACAGTCGTAGTCACAATGCATTTAAACTTCACAAAAAAATGAAGGAAATTACAGGCACTTCTAGAAGAATTACTCCATCATGTTTAGTTGACGATTCCAATAAATTGATATTGGATGAAAAAGATATTTTACAAACGTGGGAAAAGTATATTCGTGATACATTGAAAGATATTAGACCTGACATTAATATTCCTAACGATCAATTGCATGGACCATCGATTTTAAAATCAGAAATTCTTCATGCGATAAAGACTTCAGAACATAGAAAAGCGTGCGGACCAGACGATATTCCGGTTGAGGTGTTGAAGCTCTTTGATAATGAAAATGTTGACTACCTGTTGAGGTTATTTAACTCTTTATATGACACAGGGAATATACCCCAAGATTGGCTAAAATCCACATTCGTGACATTACCTAAAAAACAATACCCTAAGAAGTGCAGTGACTATCGATTAATAAGCTTGATGAGTCATGTCCTTAAATTATTCCTTAAAATAATACATGCCAGGATACGCGATAAGTGCGAGCAGGACTTGGATGACACTCAGTTTGGCTTCAGAAATGCGTTCGGTACGCGTGAAGCATTATTTTCTGTCGACGTACTATTGCAAAAGTGTCGTGACCAAAGAAAGGAAGTCTTTGCCTGTTTTATTGACTACGAAAAGGCATTTGACAGGGTAAAACATGCTGACCTAATGAAAATGCTTGCGGATTGTAACGTTGACACCAAAGACCAGAATTTCATTAAAAACCTGTATTGGTTCCAAACAGCAGAAATAAGACATGGGAATGAGAGATCTAATGCAATCGCCATTCAGCGTGGAGTACGACAAGGATGTATCCTGTCGCCACTATTATTTAATCTTTATTCCAACTATGTCTTCAAAAGAGCCCTAAGTAATACCCAGAAGGGTCTCAAGATCAACGGAGTTGTCATTAATAACATAAGATATGCAGATGATACTGTATTACTAGCTGACAGTATCAGTGACCTCCAAGACCTATTAGATCTTGTTAATAATGCTGGTGAGCAACTGGGCCTAACAATCAACGTCAATAAAACTAAATGGATGACTTTTGGACGACTAGATCACTCTGGATCAATGATTCAGTTAAATGGTTGTAATGTCGAAAAGGTGGAGAGATTTAGATACCTCGGCAGCATCCTCACGGAGACTCTTGACCCAGATATAGAGATTAGGTGCAGAATTGAAGCAGCAAGAACTGCATTCATAAAAATGAAATCCCTCTTCTGCAATGACAATACAAGCTTAAAACTAAGGCAGATAATGCTAAAATGTTAAGTGTGGTCGGTCCTGCTGTATGGTTGTGAAACATGGACCTTGAAAATAAATACCATGAACAGGTGAGAGGCTTTCGAAATGTGGCTTCACCGGAGAATGCTCAAGGTCCCATGGACTGACATGATCACCAACATAGAAATTCTCAGGCGGGCTAGAGCAGATAGGGAACTGCTTACATTAATTAAAATCAAGAAAATTTCATATCTGGGTCATATACTTCGAGGGGAAAAGTATCACTTGCTCCATTTAATATTGAAAGGCAAGATAGAGGGTCGCCGAGGGCCTGGTAGGAGACAAATGTCTTGGCTGCGAAACATATGAGAGTGGACCGGCATTAGAAGTGTGGAGGAGCTATTCCGGGCAGCGCAAGACAGAGAGACCTTTTCAAGAGTGATCGCCAACGTCGGGGGGACCTGATAAGGCACATAAAAAAGAAGAAAAAGATACATATAACCAGTGGCGGACTAAGGGGGGGGGGGGGGGGCCAAACGCCTCCATATTCCCCTGATCAAATTCTAAACAAGGCTTTAAGGCACCACTTTAAAAAAAAAAGTTTTATTTTAATTTCATTTTGTGATTGATGCACTTGTTAAGAATGCTCTCACCAATTTAAAAAAAAAAAATCGTGAAACCGTTTGAAACAGTTTGTGTGTTGAATTATTCTTGAAAAAATTTTAAATGCGTTTTATTTTTTAATGAATTTTATTTTCGATTTTTCATCGTCATAGTCAGGGCCGGATTAAACATGTCGTGGCCCCTGGGCAATGCACGTCTCGGCGCCCCTACCCGATGCGGGGCCCCCAGGTATTGGCCTTCACTGCCTTATGGACAATAAGACCCTGCCAGGGCCGGCTTAAACATGCCGGGGCCCCTAGGCAATGCACGTCTTAGGGCCCCCTTTACGCTAGGGACCCCTACCCAATGCGGGGTCCCTAGGCAGTTGCCTATACGTCTTATGGATAATATGGAATATATTGTAAATTTTCAACGTTCATAAAAAAAAAAAAATAAATGGAAGGGCGCCATTTATAAAACAATCGTAGTCAGGGCCGGATGAAACATGTCGGGGCTCCTAGGCAATGCACGCCTCGGGGGCCCTTTACCCTAGGGCCCTACCTGATGCGGGGCCCCTAAGAAGAGGCCTGAACTGCCTTACAGACAATAGGGCCCTGCCAAGGCCAGCTTAAACATGTCCTGTCCACTAGCCAATGCATGTCTCGGGGCCCCTAACCGATGCGGGCCCCCTGGGTAGTGACCTACACTGCCTTATGGACAATAAGGTCCTGCCAGGGCCGGCTTAAACATGTCGGGCCCCTAGGCAATGCACGTCTTGGGGCCCCTTCACCCAATGCGGGGCCCCCTAGGCCGTTACCTATATGTCTTATGGATAATACGGCCCTGGCTATAGTGACTGGATTTTGGAACAGTTTAAGATTAGATCAGATATAGTTTTTCTAATGTGTTGTCAATCAGTATGAAGAACGTAGTTTTGAGAAAAACGCGTTCAAAGTGTTGCTGAAGGATAATTCATCACACAAACTATTTAAAACGGTTTCATATAAAATGCTGTATCTCCGTCAATTTTACGAATTTATTTAAAATATTTGGTGAAAGCATTATTTACAAATGCATATATTAGAAAATGAATTAAAAAAGTGACAATTTTTTTTTAGTGAGCTGGTGCCTTTAAAATGTGCTTAGTACCTATCTAAGAGGTGATTTGGAGTTGGGAGGTCCCATACAAACATCATCCCTTACATATAAAATAGGAATAAATTACTACAGCCTGAACCGGTAATTTACAATTTAAAAAAATAAAATTACTACTACTAATCTTTATAATGTCTTTACAGTTTTAGTTCTAGTTTCACTTACGTATTGCACTTCGTATTATTTTTTATTAACTTAGGCCCTTTGCTTAAGGTAATCTTATCATTTTACAGATAATATAGATAGTATTAAAATAGGTTAGTAATTAAAAAAGATTCAGTAGCGGACTAACGGGGGGGGGGGGGCGGCCTCTGGTTCCCGGGGACCTCTAATGGCCTCCATGTTTTCTTGATCAAATTCTAAACAAAGCTGCATCCCGAATTTCTGCCGATTTCTTATTTATCTCCATTTTGAAGTTTTTAAGCTCTTAAAAAAATATACGTTATTTTGGAAGATAATATCTATACATTACCCACGCCGAAACGCAAATTATATGAAATTCCATCGATAGAAAAAAATCGCAAAGTACGCTCCGAAAATTATTATAAACACGTCTGATTCAGTTATTTTACAAGTTATATGGAAAAATTCACAGCTGTTTTAGATAGCTCCCAAGAGCTTTCTTCTCTATTTTAAACGAGTGGTGTTTTGTTACCATAATTTTGACAACTTTTGTTTAATTTTACCGTTTTAAATATTAGCGAACTCTCCAACATTCGTAATTACATATCTCTCCATCTTCTTCTTTATGAGCGGTGATACGGCGCTTTAAGACACCAGGACACTGTAAAAAAATTTTTTTTTAAATTTCATTTTCCGAAGTAAACGCTCTCACCTAATTTTTTATACAGCATTTCATGTAAAACCGTTTGAAACTGTGTATGTTGAATTATTTTCAGAAAAATTTTGAATGCGTTTTTCTCGAAACTTTTTAACTCGTTTTTCAACGTTGACAACATATTAAAAACTATACATCCGCCTGAATGTATTTTTATTGCATTGGCATTTTCATTCGCATGTACCAACTCTTAAACTGTTCGAAAATCTTAAAAAAAAAGAAAAAATGGCGGACCAGCGAATTTTATAGGTATTCGATTTTTTATAGAAAATTTTCAGCTTTCTTAAAAAAAAATAGAAGGAGACCCTTTATAAAAAATGTGGTGCCATATTGACTGGATTTTCTAACAGTTTAAGCTAACCAAATTTCTACCAATTTCTTACACATCTCCCTTAATAATTATAAACACGTTTGTTTCAGTTATTTTACAAGTTATAGTTGTGAAAAAATTCACAATGTTTCTTTAAATGATACTTAAGACGCCTTCCACACGATTTTTTGATCTATTTTAAACGAGTAGTGTTTTATTTAACATTTTCACAATTTTCTCATCGATTTTATCGCTTAAAATATGATGCTGCCCCTTAAGATTTCGCAAATCGGATGTATAGTTTTTCTAATATGTTGTCAACCAGGTTGAAAAACATAGTTTTGAGAAAAATGCTTTTCTGAAGGCTAATTCAACATTCAAACTGTTTAAAACTTTCTTGAATGTTTTTAGAATTTCCTTAAAACATGTGATAGCATTATTAACAAATGAATTTTTTAGAAAACGAAATACAAAAAAAATACAATTTTTTTTTTACAGTGAGGCCCCCCAGGACCAGAGGCCCGTGTGAACGGAATAAAAATCTTGTAAAATTACATCAACTTTTTATACTAGGGGGGGGGGCCTCATTCAGCTTTGCCGCCCCGGGCCTCTGACGGGCTTAGTCCGCCACTGCATATAACTAACCTTTAAAAGACATCCGTTCACCTCCCCAACCTTCTGCCCTCCTGATAAAAACAGCAACAAGCGAATAGTTTACTTCCCGCTACACCCTTCTCAGTCGTATAATTAAATTGAATGGGAAAGCACGATGCTGCAATCTTTCCCCGTTAGAGGCGCGCATATGGAATGCAACCCTCTGTGACGAATTGCGGAAAAAGGCGCTACGCCGCTATTGCTGAAATAGATCTTCTTCCTCGTGTGCTCCTGGCCGGCACGGTGAGACCATGATAAGTCCGCCCAGTTCAATTTTCCGTGTTTTGCGTTTTTTTGTGGAATCACTGTAAGAAATCTATGATAAAATACAAGATTGGAACTAAATTTGAAAATAATAAGGTTTTTAGAATTTTTTAACATTAGATTAGTTTACCATATTTAAAATTTTTCTCATTTGACCTGTTTCCCGGAAATCTTTTTTGATGAGATAAGGAATTAAGGCACTAAAATGATATTAGAAAAAAAAATGTCTAGGTACTTACCTACGTAATATTGCAAACCATTTAAATACAGTAGGTATCTATGTGGTCGTTTGTTGAGAATGTTAGGCTTGCTCTGCATTTCATTACTGGGTACTCCATCGACACACACTTACTACTTACTCACAACAATATTTTACAATAGTTTCGATATTCTCCCGAATGGTGCTTTTGCATTCCTTGCGACGTCAATATACATGCATCAACGGCACGATTCTAATACCTCACCACGTTTCTGTGCTCCTGATAGAGATGACCGGTTATGAGGCCAGTTTGATATTACCATGGGCGGCTGCGCGGCGCGACGCCCGCTCCTCCAAAGGCGCCACCGAATCGCCTAAAAGTATTTTCGTGAATGGGGGTGGGGTGGCTATAACGCTTTTATTAAATTTAAATAAATCAATCCGAATGCAATTTTGATGAACAGTTGGGTACCGTGAATAATCAAATAAAAAATTAAAACTCTGTTGATTTGATAACCTGCTGATTTGAAAAGAGTTTGCCTCTGGGGTTGTTGAAATAAAATCTCAGGAAATACTGGCTACTTTTTTATTAAAATATAATCAATTAATTGGCTCTGATGATGCAAGCTTCGGGAAAAGTGCACAAAATAATACCAGGAGCACCAAAATATTAGAAGTAAAGGTTGGTAAATCATGATACAAGACACTAGGTGTGCCTTTGGTAACAGAGAGAAAATATTTTTTCATAAACTATGAAGCGTTTTTAGGTAATGGATCTTATTTCAGTATCAAAACCTTTGAAAAGCTAATTCTGGGGGCGAGTGCCGAAAAGCATTACCGAAAAAGCTGATGAAAATATCCCAATGAAGAAATATATCAATATATATTTAAAAGTTATTTATTCATTTATTTATTTGTTTTGTAGAATACATCAGTACAAAGAAGCTTTGACTGTCCAACTAGGAGTCTCCCGTTCTAGGACAGTCAAATTGACAGAAACATTTTGAGAGGCGTAAATTTAATTTACAAATTACCGATTTATATTGGGACACAAATCAAAAAATCATCGCCAAAAAACTTTATCTTTCTTACTCAGACAAAAAATATTTATTAATTTATTATTAACGGCACAGTATCCTTTACATATATGTTTTTTTTTCATTATAGAAAGTAAGGGGGTTACTAATTTAATATATAAGATTTTAATCTATACGTTACACATGATTTAGCAAACTTAATCGATAACAAATAAAAACTGAATACTTACTTTGAAATGTTAACTAAAAAAATTGCAAAAAGAATTAACTTGTTAAATAGGATAAAGGGAAATTTACACATTTAAATAAAGCAATTAGTCTACAACATCAATTTAAATAAAATCTACACAGCTAAATAAAACGTACTTTAAAAAAAATTGTTTTAATTTTTATATTTCGTGAAAAAACGGCTATCTCATTCAAACTCCTGTTTAAACTAAAATGAGACGCAGTCTCAAAAAATTTTAAGGCTAATAATTAAATTCTCTCGCAGGCTAAATCCTATAGATGTATGTGATTGTCTCGTTTTAGTGTCGCGTGAAAAAGTTCAAATTCGTCGTTAAAATATGCGTTACACATCATTTAGCAAAATAATTGGTTATTTCATATTGACTTAGTGTTCAAAACCAAGTAATTATTTCTTAGATATCAAGTAAAAGGTAAAACATATTTAATGATCATGCCGTTATAATAGTGCCTGTCTGAATAAATCAAAAATTCTCTTTAAAAAATCGTAAAAACTTTAAATCTACATGCTACACATCTTTTAGCAACACATCCTAATAAGCCAACCAAAATATTAAAACATGTTAGAATACACTTACATACATCTTTTTTAAATGTCAGATAAAATGTTTAAGATTTCATTATCAAGCCTTAATAGGTAATTAATGAACTGGTCTCATTTTATTTTTGTCCAAATCTTAATGTTAAATTTTTTCGACCGAGTCGTATTATTTTTTATTTAAATATTTCAGCTCGCTTTGTAAAATAGTTTTCCAGAGACCCAGGAATCCTGAAAAATAGAAAAAGAATTAGTAACCGTCAAAAATACACCGTTTCTGGATCTAAATAAAACCTGCAATATTAAAGATTTTTTCCAATGTATTTAACGTGTATTTTTTACCCATATTTTGTAACTCAGCCGCCTAGTACCACCAGTGGCTCACCCCCTCGTGTCCTTGTGCTCCTGGTAGAGATTACCGGTTACGAGTGGCAGTTTGAATGAATCCCGTGAAAGTGCTAATCCAAGCTTGGATAGTTCAGAAAACTTAAATGCATGCATCATTAAAAATTTACAATTGCTAAGAAGATAAAACTAATAAAGTACATACTTGTCCATTAGGTGACGTCGGCTAGTGTAGATTTTGTCGAATCTATGATTTAAAAATCTTCTTTTACCGCCTGCAATGCTTAATGTTAAGCTGTTGTAACATGTTTTACGATTTACCAACCATTTTAATAATGTCCAAATAATATAGAAATTTTAAATAAAATGATCTAAAATTTTTCAATACCAAACCAACAAACCAGAAAAGAATTAAAAGGTTAAAATGTTATCTAACACCTTGAGTGGATGGGAAAAAATGCCTTCAGCAATTTTTCTTAAAGTGTTAATTTTTTAAATACTTAAATATATTTGCAAAATTGGTCCACATTTTCACCAACCTTCTCCGCAGGATGCTGAATTTACTCCCTTAGTTCATCTCCAAAATATGAGATTCTCTGAACAGATATCCTACTGAGTCATCCGTCGATATAAGATTCTTAGAATAGTCATCTCGCTTTGTGAAACGGATTTCTAGACAATAGATGGCGACTTCAGAAGTGGGATGAGAACCTAAAAAAGAAGAACAGAATTCTTTAATTTTATTGAAATTTGAAACATCTTGAAATTTTGATTTTTTAACTTTCATTGAAAATGTTTTATAATTACCGAGTTGTATATTTTTCTAAGAAGTGATCAGTAGAATTTTAGAACTGCATGCAAATTGAAAGAGAAAATTTATTTACCCGTATTTTGAAATATGCTTTATTATATCCATTGCATACCTGAGACTCTGAACTCGGTGGTGCGATCAGTCCAAATAAAATTATATTATTTCCAATCGGAGCCAAGGTGAGGTATTTTGTTCCCGTCTTGTACTTGTTCTGTTTCCAACACAAGTATACTATTGTCTGGAATCTAAAGAAGCTCACACGGGCAGGGTCGCGTCTGCCTGGGGTACATTTTACAGTATAATACGTTAGGTACTAATACACCCTGTTACCCTCCATTTATTTTCTTTTGCCCTCAATTTCACTCTCGTTACGGGAGAACAGTTTTATTTACGCTACATTATCACTGTCGAACAATGAAAATAAAACAAGAAATAATGTTTTTCACTATTTTCCCGTTCGAGGCGGGACTGTACTCCATTGTGACGTATAGCTGAAAATAGCGCGATGTTGCTAAATCGAGCACAATCTTGAAATATCTCTTCATTCTCTAGTGCTCCTGGTCGGCGTATTGGGACGCGGATACGTGCGCCAGTTTAATTTTCCATGTTATACGAGTTTCAATGTTCCACCGACTGGGGCGCTCCTGCCTCCCTTAGTGACGTCAATTATTTGCAACTCGGCGGTCTAGTTGCTAGTAAAACCGGTAACTTCCTTCCTCATGTTCCTGTGCTCCTGGTAGAGATGACCGGTTACGAGCGCCAGTTTTATTTCCATAATTCGCGGAGCCCAACCGCTTTGAATTAATCACCAGATCAGGGGGTCAGTAGATTTTCAAGTGAGAAGAGCCAAGTTGTCAAGGAAACGGGATAGCAAAAATATCAGAGAGTCCTACATATAATAGGAGGGGGGGGTGACTTGAGAAATTTGTCAGAGTTTGAGAGAGAGAGTCATACGTAAAATTTGAGTCATTCATACAATTTGAGAGAGTCATACGTATAATAGGGGGACCTGAGTAATTTTGAAGAAAAAAAAAACCCGTTCTGTGTTTTTTCCCAAGTCAAAAGTCCCAAGTCTCAAGTGCTCTTGTCTGGAGCCAGTGAGACTATGGCATCACCAAACTGGGGTATTTTGTGAGGCTGAAGGTAGTGGAGAGGGGAAGGAGATGGGTAAGAGGAAGGTGGGGGAGTACCTGGCTATTCAGAAGGGGTCACCAAACACGGTTAAAGCCATTTCAAGCAACGTTTTAATTCTGAATGGTGGTTTTACACCAGGGCGATACTAAGAATATTTTACTCTAGGACGTACCACAAATATATAAAAATGAATGTATGTATGTTTGCTTGCATGTATGTTTATATGTATGTTATATATATATATTGCTATATTAAGCATAGAAAATGTTACATAATACAGCTGAAAAGTTTTTTAATCATTACAAAAACTCTTACGAAACTGTCAAAAATGTCACAAGTTAAGAATGACATTTTGCAAGACATCGATTGTTCAATCAAAATTCAATTTTCGAATAAAATCTTTAAACTAATGAATTTACTTGAAGTTGTCACCTATGATAATAACCAAGATCGAATACTTTGAATCTATTCAAGAACTATAGGTATTTTAAATAGGTACCTATGTTAGGTACCAAATTTGATTGATTGTTCGTAATATGTGTATAATGAATGTTTTTCATGTATAAAAAATGAAAATTTGCATAAACAAAGTGACCATTGATATATTGCGATTGTTTTCACATTTAAAATATTTTAATCAAATGAGAATTGAAAGACAGGGAAGAATGGAAGAGAAAATTAGAGGAAATTGCTGCAAACCAATCCCAGGATTGAAACCAGAGAGAGAGAAAATCAAATAAGTATTCATTTTTTAATGCGTGTCCACACCGCATGCTTTCTGTTATACCGATGATTTTGAGTTATCAGCTCGCAATAAAATAATAACGACGTAAAATAGTTTAATAAGGCTTTGCTTTATTTGAACTTGCAATTGATAGCCCGGTACTTTTATTTTAGATTTTTTTTATATTAGAGTTTTGTATGATTATGCACGCAGAAAAATGTATTGCTATTATTTTATCGTGAAATCGATTTCTCTCAGTATACTGTGGAAATGAGGGGTGGAGGTATAAACACAAAAAAGATAAATGTTTCAAAAAAGATTTTTATTCCTGATATTGGATGGAAGATAACCAAAAAAAAATACTAGTGTAGGTTCATCTTTGGTTTGATTTAGATTAGATTCATTAACAGCCCTATACAAATCTGCCATATTATATTATTATTATAAGAATAATTACAAATTTTGGGTGCTCCTGGCTGGGATGGTACAATCGTATCGTATCGTTTTGTAAAAGCCGGCGTTAAAAAATGGCGTTAATAAAAAAAAAATACAGAAAATCTATTTTCAATTGTAATCATTTCTTGATGGTTACTACCTACATATTTTTTTAATGAATTATGAAATATACTCAATAAATAAATATGCAAGGTGTCCGTTTTGGAGTGATCCTCCATGATAGTCCAAGTTACACCAAATTACGACGGTTAAGGCTAGTAATTATGTTCAAATGTTAATTTTTGGAAAATAAATCCAATAAAAATAATAAATGTGGAAGAAACAATGGATTTTCGTATTTATGCACTTTACATCCGGAAGTTCCTTATACAGGATGTATCAGCACGTAGCCGAAAAACAGTAACCAGTAATTCTTGAACTCATTGAGAGTACAAAATGTTCGTGGAATTTTGGTCTCCGGTCAGTTTTTTTTTCCAAAACATTAAAAATCAGTGGTTATTTGACAGATAAGGTCGAAGCTTGGGGTTGTGTGGTTACTCGGCTGAGCGATCAGTGACGACAAATATAAATTTAAATTAGAAAATATATATACCTAGGCCTATTAAAACATTAAAACTATAAATTTCCACCGGAGATATTTCCATAGATTTCCATTCAAATATAAAATTCAACCGGAGAACAAAAGTTTGTCGGGTACGTGCTGAAACAACCTGTATAATACTCGATCTGAATTGCTCATCCAAATGTTCAATGCGTTATTAATACATGAAAATTGTCTTGTTTATTGGCAATAATAATCCAATGAGGAATGAACTCATGTCGTTCTCAATAAAGGAAAAATGTAAACAACAATAATAAATCTCGCCATTGACTTTATAAACACCCCTAAAAAATATTTTGTGCTCATATATGCTTAATTCGTAGATCACACTTGTGAATAAAAATTTATATTAATATAATAAAGAAATCTACACAACCTTTAGCTAAGAATTCTAAATATATAATAAGTTTATTTTAGGAACAAAATCATTTCATTAATTTTAATTTACATAGGTCTATGGTTATAATACACATCCTTTAGCGATACTTTATTTATGTTTAATAAATGAATACATATATCGTAATTAATTAGGTCAATGATTTACAAAATACGTAAGAACATGAGAAATGTAAACAATAAGTAACCTTGCCAAGCATATCATAAATACAAGAAGTAGTCAGTTAATAAATACTTGCACTTTGATGGGAACATACTAGTTTTCAACTTTATTTTGCTAGTTAGGAGCGGCTCAGCACGTTATGCGGAATTCGTGTGGACGGAACCAAAGACCAATAAAAGGTTATTTTCCTATTTTATTGAACGTTGGCACAATTTTATTTAAAGGTAACAAGATCTGATTTTAGTGGTGGGAAAAGGGATATATGGAAAGGACGGTTCATAAAAATTTCATGTAAACCGTGCTCTTAATATATCCAATATTCAAACCACTAAACAAGCAAATGAAAATAAAGCGACACCAGCGACCTTCTAGTTTCACTTCTACCGCGTGTCACTCTGATTTTTTTTTACTTATTAATTAATATTTGAATTAACAGTCAAACAAATTGTTCAGTTCTACACATCCTTTAGCAATATATTTGATTAATCTAAAATAATGAAGGCTTACTTAATTCGTTTTACTCTGACGTCACGTAAAATTAAAAAAAGGGTTTCATTATCTAGTCCATTGGCTCTTAACCTTTTTGGGGGTACTGAACCCCACCAGTTTCATAATATGCGCATTCATCGAACCCTTTTTAAATTGGAAAGTGGGGCGTGACATAAGTGTCCGCGGATGTCCACAAATGGGGGCGTAATGAGATAGGATGCATCATGAATTTACCACAACGGGGGGGGGGGGGGGGGCGCAATGGGATAGAATGGGGTGGGATGGGATAATGACATTATTCTTCGTTTTCTTTCGGGGTGTGTCTTGCCTTCCACTGAACCCCTGGGATTCGATCGAACCCAGGTTAAGAACCACTGATCTAGTCTATTAACTCATTTCATTCTGTATTTTTTTCGTCTGAACAAATAGAACAATTTTTTTACTGTTAGTCTTTCCAGGCGTTTTCCAAAACATTTTTTGACTTCTACCGGGAAAGATTTGCTTCTCTCCGGGAAGAGCTTCCTGAAAAATAATAAAATAATTATTACGTCTTAGTAGCCTCGAAATGAAACTACCCCTTTTGTTAACAACTTTTGAAATGTATTTAGCATAGTTATATTTACCAGTATTTTACAATTTCCATAATTTCTCCATCCTCTTTCATACGATGCTGAATTTACTACTTTATTTCGACTCCGAGGGGGTTCTTTTAACAGCCTTGTTAAACAGATTCACAGAAGACACGAGTATTGGTGACACGAAGACAAGGTAATATTGGTGATTTCAAAAGGGGGATAGGTACCTGAAAAGGAAGAATAGAATTATTAGGATCTTATTCTATAAATTATTCTAAGGTGCACTTTTAAAACTATATATCGAGTATAAAAATCACTTTAGAAGTGGCAAGCTGAAACTCAGAAATGGATGCAAATATTTCAAGTTCGTATATATGTAAATCAAGAAACATTATAATATTATGTATATTTACCGATATTTAGAAAAAATCGGTCGACCACATTTCTAGCATCCTCTTCTGCACTAGATTATCCATTCTTTCATATTTAAAAGAAGGTAAGGTTCTTTGAACACATTTCCCAAGTCATCCATATACATGTAATATGTTTGATGCTTATTTTGGATCTTGCATTTCAACAATTGTTCAACTCTCTGTAAATTGAAAATTCATGAAAGTAGATCAGAGTTGATTGGCGATATGGTCACGAAGACTTTCTGGTTAGGAAATTCACTATTTTAGCTTGAGTGAAATTTATTTGTCTGGGATCTATGCTATACAAGTATACTTGTATCTGGAGAGGCTCACATGGGCAGAGGCGCGACTCTCTGGGGTGCATCACTCGTGCATCCTGTTACCCTGCATAACTTGTTGTAAGTATTAATTATAATTTTTTTTTTTAATTTTATAAGTAAAAACCTCTAATTGTAATACTTAATTGAATGAAGACAATATTAGCGAAACTCAATAGAAAATCTGGAGACAGAAAAATCAGAAAAACATGTTGGCACCTCTGGGACTCGAACCCAGGACCTTCTGCTTTATGACAACAGCCCTACCAACTGAGCTAAGGTGTCTATATCCAATTCGGGCACTTTTAACTGTATCATACTTCGACTAAGAACTACCAACATTATCGTCATTTTCTTAACGCACATATTATTGTCTGCTATCTTTATATATTATTCAAAGTTTGCATGTATGTTCTATATGTATTGCTATATTAAGCCTAGGAAATGTTTGAAACTTTCAAAACACCTTCTTTCCACCCTCACGAAGATTTCTGAATTATTACAACCTTACAACCGCATG
Organism: Limnephilus lunatus; assembly: GCA_917563855.2. NCBI lineage: Eukaryota > Metazoa > Arthropoda > Insecta > Trichoptera > Limnephilidae > Limnephilus > Limnephilus lunatus. Next base: position 28,211,159 of record OU830592.1, on the reverse strand, counting down.
ACAATACAGCTGAAAAGTTTAATAATCATGACAAAAACTCTTACGAAACTGTCAAAAATGTCACAATTTGAGATTGACATTTTGCAAACCATCGATTGTTCAATCGAAATTCAATTTTCGAATAAAATCTTTAAACTAATGAATTTACTTGAACTACTCACATATGATAATAACCAAGATCGAATACTTTGAATCTTTTCAAGAATTATAAGTATTTTAAATAGGTACCTATGTTACGTACCAAATTTGATTGATTGTTCGTTATATGTGTATAATGAATGTTTGTAATATAAGAAAAATTAAAATTTTTATAAAAAGTTACCATTGTTACATATATTGCGATTATTTTCAGATTTCAAATATTTTAATCAAATAAGTATTGATTTTTTAATGCGTGTCCACACCGCATGGTATCTGTTATACCGATGATGTTGGGTTATCAGCTTGCACTAAAATAAAACAGTATTATTAGGCTTTACTTTAGGTGAACATACAATTGGTAGCCTGGTACTTTTATATAAATTTTGTTTTCATTAGAGGGCAACGTTTTGTGTGTTTATGCACTCAGAAAAATGTATTGCTATTATTTTATCGTGAGGGCAAAAATCGATTTCTCTCAGTATACGGTGGAAATGAGGAGAGGAGGTACTGATAAACACAAAAAAGATAAATATTTCCAAAAGATTTTAATTCATAATGATTGGATGGAAGATAACCAAAAAAATACTGGAGTACGTTCTTCTTTGGTTTGATTTAGATTAGATGCATTAACGGCGCTATATAAATCTTCCAATATTATTATTATAAGAATAATTACAAATTTGTTATTTGGGTGCTCCTGGCTGGGGTGATACAATCGTATCGTATCGTATAAAACACCAATATCTCTAAAAACCACCCTTAAATCCACTTTAAAGTTATAATAATTACAAATCTATATATTATTATTATTTTTTTTTTTTATATATATACCTATATTTTTATCACAAACAAGTCCTGCTAAGCCAATTCAATTGGCTTGTCAGCAGGTGCTTATAATTAAGTTACATATAAATTTTAAATGTTATAATTTTACATCTTATATCTATAAATTCAACATTATTCATACAAATCAATCTAAGTATAAATATTTTTTTCCGATAGCCAATTTTTCAGCATATATTTAACCTTATTCATAGAATTACATTGCTTTATAGTATCAGGTAATAAATTAAATATTTTCCGTATGTTGTATTCAAACGTTCTCTGTCCGTACTTATTATTAAATTTCGGAACTATTAACCCGTCGTTGCGCGTGAATCTAGTGCTGTATTTATGTTCTAATTTCTCTTTATGCTGCTGGGTAAATATATACTGAATTATAATTTTGTGCCATAGTATTGCCTTAACAGGTAAAATTTTAGCACTCTGAAACAGTAATGGTGTATCATGTCTCTGTTTGAAAATATTCGGAACAACTAATAATTTTACAATTGCGTTTTGTACAGCTTGGACTTGTTTCAGATTTGTTACAGAAGTATTTCCCCATATTGTTAATCCATATCTTATAATGGATTCTGCCAGTGACATATAAATTATTTTTAGTGTTTCAATGGGTAAGAAAAATTTCACTGTGTACATTCTGCCAGCAATTGATCTGAGTCTTTTACAGGTTTTTTTAATATGTTTATCCCATTTAAATATAGTTTAATAAATTTTTGGAAGTAAAAAACATCCTAGATTTTATGTTGATTTGATTATTCTGATTTGCTTTCTGCATAACAACGTTCACATGATAGTCCAAGTAACACGAAATTACGACGTTTAAGGCTAGTAATTATATTCAAATGTTAATTGTTTGGAAAATAAATCCAATAAAAATAATTAATGTTGAAGAAACAATGGAATTTCTTATTTGGATAGATACTTTGTATATGAAATTATATTATATTATAATGGAATTTCTTATTTGATAGGATGTATGAGCACGTAGCCGACAAACATTAACCATTGATTCTTGAACTCGTTGAGAGAAAAAAATGTTGAATGAATTGTGGTCTCCGGTCACTTTTTTTTCCTAAAATATTAAAAATCAGTAGTTATTTGACAGATAGGGTCGAAGCTGGGGGCTGTGCGGTTATTTGGCTGAGCGGTCAGTGACGACAAATATAAATTTAAATTAGAAAATATATATACCTAGGCCTATTAAAACATTAAAACTAAAAATTTCCACCGGAGATATTTCCAGAGATTTCCATTCAAATATAATAATTCACCGGAGAACAAAAGTTTGTCGGGTACGTGCTGAAACATCCTCTATAATAGCTGAATTGCTTATCCAAATGTTCAACGTGTTATTAATACATGAATATTATCTTGTTTATTGGAAATAATAACTCAATGAGAAATGAACTCATGTCGTTCTCAATAATGGAAAAATGTAAAAAACCATAATAAATCTCGCCAGTGACTTTAAAAACACCTTTAAAAAATATTTTGTGCGCATTATATAATGTAAATCGAAAATTCGATATGAGGTGCTTATATATGCTTAATTCGTAGATTAAACGTCTGAATAAACATTTATATTAAAATGGTAAAGAAATCTACACAACCTTTAGCTAAGAATTCTAAATATATAATAAGTTTATTTTAGGAACAAAATTATTTCATTAATTTTAATTTACATAGGTCTATGGTTATAATACACATCCTTTAGCTATACTTTATTTATGTTTAATAAATGAATACATATATCGTAATTAATTAGGTCAATGATTTACAAAATACGTAAGAACATGAGAAATGTAAACAACAATAAGTAACCTTGCCAAGCATTTCATAAATACAAAAACTAGTCAGTTAATAAATACTTGCACTTTGATGGGAACATACTAGTTTTCAACTTTATTTTGTTAGTTAGGAGGGGCTCAGAACGTTATGCGGACTTCGTGTGGACGGAACCAAGGACCAATAAAAGGTGATTTTCCTATCTTATTGAACGTCGGCACATTTTCATATAGAAGTAACAAAATCTGCTTTTAGTGGTGGGAAAAGGGATATATCCAAAGGATGATCCATCAAAATTTCATTTAAACCGTGCTCCCTTATTTAAAAGGACAAGTGTGCATAATTTCATCAACCTTTGTATACAAATCAAATCCACGCAGCCCGCCACAATCACACAGACACTCTTCTTTATATTAATAGACAGATATTATGATATTTTTGAAGTGAAACTGCTTTAGCGTCGTTAGTGAATTGAAATTCGGGTGAAACGGAAATGCGTCACAACTCAGTTCTACACAAATACTCGGTTCTATCATAATGTGGTATATTCGCACCTCGGCGCGTACCTTCCATAGCGTATTGGACAAGGTGCCTGACAAGTCTCATCGGCTAGAGAGCTAGACAGACATCAAGCGAACGGGGGTTCGATTCCTACGAAATCCAACAAAAAAACATTTTTATTTTGTGAAATCAATATCCAATATTCAAACCACTTTAATAAAACAAGCAAAAGAAACGAAAGCGACATCTAGCGACCTTCTAGTTTCACTTCTACCGCGTGTGAATTACACATTTTGATTTTTTTTTACTTATGTAATTAAAATGTATATTTTTGCTTATACTGATGAGAAAATATTAAGTTAAAAAAAATGTGCAGTTCACATGCGATAGAAGTAAAACCTTCAGAAAACTAAAGTAGACAAGAGTGGGGAGGCTAGAAGCACCGCATAAAGATTGCACCGATTATTCTATCTCATTCTCTCGCAGGCTAAATCCTATTAACGTGTGTCTCTTTTAAGCGTCACTTTTTCGTTTCATCGAATTTCGAATAACAAAGGTACTAAAGGAGCTTTTACTTCAATATTTGAATTAACAGTAAAACAAATTGTTAAGTTCTACACAAGCTACACATCATTTAGCAATATGTTTGATTAATCTCAAATAATTAAGGTTTATTTAATTCTATTTACTCTGACGTCACGTAAAATGAAAAAAAAAAGGTTTCATTATCTAGTCTATTAACTCTTTTCATTTGATATTTTTTTCGTCTAAACCAATAAAACAAAACTTTTTACTGTTGTCTTTCCAGGCGTCTTCCAAAACATGTTTTGACTTCTCCCAGGAAAAACTTGGATTCAGGTCGGTAACTTCAGGAGATCTTCCTGAAAAATAATAAAATAATTATTACGTCTTAGTAGCATCGAAATGAAACTACCCCTTTTGTTAACCACTTTTGAAATGTATTTAGCATAGTTATATTTACCAGTATTTTACAATTTCCATAATTTCTCCATCCTCTTTCATACGATGCTGGATTAACTCCTTTATTTCGACTCCGAAAGGGTTCTTTTAACAGCCTTGTTAAACAGATTCACAGAAGACAGGAGTATTGGCGACACGAAGACAAGGTAATATTGGTGATTTCAAAAGGGGGATAGGTACCTGAAAAGGAAGAATAGAATTATTAAAAACTAGAATCGAATAACGATCAAAGAGATCAATGGGAAAGATCCTCGAAAATCGAAATCAGTGGAGTCCCGACCTCAGGAAAGGAGAACCTGCACGAAATTATTAGTAATATATCCCAGAAAGTGGGATTCATTCTACATTAAAAAAGAAGACATTGATTTTATCCATCGAGTTCGTCAGTGGCCCTCTTTGGCTACTAGCACTAACACCACCAAAACCAACAACTCATCCAATATCATAGTGCGCCTTCTCCGGCGAAATCTCAAGGACGAATTGCTGACAGCTGCCCGCCGCCACAGAACATTGACGTCGGCAGATATCGGCATTCCGGGCGAAGCAAGACGGATCTTCTTAAACGACCACCTCACGCCTTCCAACAAATTACTTTTGAAGAAAACTAGAGATGTAAAAGTCGAGAAAAATTACTCTTACCTATGGACCAAGAATTGTTATATTTTTGTAAGGAAAAATGATGGTTCCCCCGTAGTACGGATTTCTTCCTAGGAAGACCTTAAGAAAATCTCTTGACTTATATTATGTTTTTGTTACTGTATCTCGTTACTATCTACCTTCTATTACTATCTTACCTTTCTTATTTTACTATATTTGATACTACCTTTTCAATATTTGATATTTCTCGAGTCAGGAATGTATCACTTTTGCAACAACTTACATTGGTTACTAGGGTTCGATCTGGTATTGTGTTTACCTCATTTTAAATATTATTATTATACATCTATTATATTTTCACCACAGATTAATGGCGTCCTTTAACATATATTATCAGAATGTACGAGGTTTGCGCACAAAGACACACGATTTCTTAAGGTCCGTTATGAATAATGATTTTGATGTTATATGTATTTCAGAGACATGGCTTCTTGACAATATTAGTAATCGAGAGATTTTTGATGACAGATAATATATAATGTTTTTAGACGGGATAGAAACTATAGTCTCACAGGCCAAACCATGGGAGGCGGGGTTCTTATTGCCGTTCAATCTAAATATAAAGTCATTTAACAGACGGCTTTCAACACAAGAAACTGAGGATATATGGGTAAATTGGGTAAGCATCATTTCGACTGCCCCTAACAAAAGAATAAATATTTGTTGTTCTTACCACCCACATGGCACCAATCATACTACCAGTCTTTTAAATCATTTTGAATCCACTAGTTATCTCCGACAGAATAATCCCGAAGATAACTTTTTACTTGTAGGAGACTACAATATCTCAAAACTTGTCTGGATCCCAAGTCTTAATTCAATCAAATAATTCCACAAACAGCCATTGATGAAACCAGCACTCACGTGATAGATTTTCTATCACTCTGTGACTTCCATCAATATAACAACGTGTTCTCGATCTAGTAATAAGCAATTTGAACTGTGTATTACTGCCCTGCTGTCCTCCTTTTCTTACCGAAGATTCACATCACAAATCTTTACATATCGAAATAAGTTTCTAGAAGAATTTAACTGGACGCAAATTTTCAGTAAAATGTGCATGGAAGAAGCCACTAATAAATTCTATGAACTTATCTATGAAGCTATCAACCATTACGTCCCATCACGAACCATTAAAATGTCTCCAAAATATCCCGTACGGTATACGTCTTGCTTAATAAAAATCATAAAAGAAAAACTAAAATTTCACCGTAAATTAAAAAAATATTCCCAACTTTCTGATTACCATACATTCTCGTTACTTAGAACTCCCCAAAAGACACTCGAAAAAGAATGTTACACAAACTATATAAATAATGCTGAGTTAAACATAAAGAATAATGTGGAATATTTTTGGACCTTCGTCAAATCAAAACAAACCTCCTCTGACATACCTCATAACATATTCCACGGAAACATTTCTTCAAGTGATGGACAACAAATTTGCAATCTTTTCAACGATTATTTTCAATCTGTCTTTGTCCCCTCTCAAATTAAAAATTATTTCGACAAATAGCAAAGATGTAATCAATGATAATAAAACGAGTTCAATACACCTAAATTCAATAAGTATCGATAAATCTCTAGTATTAAAATACTTGAAAAATGTCGACACGAAAAAAAGTGCGGGATGTGATAAATTACATCCAATTTTAATTTTTAATTGTGCTGAACAACTTGTCACCCCCGTGACATTACTGTTCACACTTTCTATCAAAGAAGGCGTATTTCCCACCATTTGGAAAAGAGCATTTGTTACACCTGTTTTTAAAAAGGGGGACAATCACAATATTGAGAATTACAGGCCTATATCAAAGCTATGCATTTTAAGTAAAATCATGGAAAAAATCGTTTATGACCATCTCTTTAATTTATGTAAAAACACAATTATCAATGCCCAACAACATGGTTTTTTTCAAGGCAGATCTGTTGAGTCTAACCTGGGGCAGTTCACCGATTTTGTTCTTAATTCTATGGACAAAAAGAAACAAGTTGACTCTATCTATACTGATTTTTCTAAGGCTTTCGACAAAGTGAATCATGATATACTCTTAAAAAACTTTAAAAATTGGTATAAGTGGAAATCTTCTCAGATGGTTCACATCGTACATTAAAAATAGAAGTCAAGCTGTTGCCCTCAAAGGTTACATGTCACAGGAAATAACCATTCCTTCGGATGTACCTCAAGGTTCCCATTTAGGGCCCCTGCTTTTTAATTTGTATCTAAATGACATCAAACATGTCATTTGTAACTCTGATTTTATTCTTTACGCTGACGATATGAAAATATTAATAAGAAGATATTAATATACGCCATATACAGTAGTTCAAGCGTAAAAGGTTTATTGAATGGTTTTGTGATGCGTAGGATAAAACCCATTTGTTTGTAGGCTTTTTCTAAGATGTACTCAATGTGATCTTTGAATAGTAATTTAGAGTCAAGTAATACTCCAAGATCTCTAATTTTATCCACTCGTTGAAGAGGAACATTGTTCAGATGGTAAATATGGACGATTGGGTGATTTTTACGTGAAAATGTTATCGCATTGCATTTATTTATATTAAGAAATAGTTGTTTTTCTATGCAATATTCATTAATTTTTAATAAAATTAATGAATATTGCATAGAAAATCTATACAAGATTGTGAACTGCCTTATTGACTCACCAGCTCTATTAGAAAAGACGGGATAGAAGCATTTCGGTACCCCGAACGCAATACCAGATCGAACGCCCTATTTTTTATACAACATTTCAAATCGAATTATGCACAAAATTCTTTGCTCGGACGTATCTGCAAAACATACAACGCCCTTAGAGATATCGATATTTTCCACTGTTCCCTTAACACGTTTAAAACTAAATTAACCTTACAATGTACTTAAAACAAAACTATTATTTCATATTTGTAAAAAGCATTTGTGGCTCGCCATAATTTACAATTAAAACACATAAATTTGTTGTAGACCACTTTATTTTTTAAAACACTACCGGTTTCGGAAGCACCCTTCTTTCGTCAGGAGAATATTATAACAGGAGAATGTTATACGTCAGGAGAATGTTATACGTCAGGAGAATGTTATAATATTCTCCTGACGAAGGAAGGGTGCTTCCGAAACCGGTAGAGTGTTTTAAAAAATAAAAGTGAACAATTTAAAAAAATAATAAAGAAATAATAGTTTACAATTAAAACACATAAATTTGTTGTAGACCACTTTTATTTTTTAAAACACTCTACCGGTTTCGGAAGCACCCTTCCTTCGTCAGGAGAATATTATAACATTCTCCTGACGTATAACATTCTCCTGACGTATAACATTCTCCTGTTATAATATTCTCCTGACGAAGGAGAATTATACGTTATACGTCAGGAGAATGTTATAATATTCTCCTGACGAAGGAAGGGTGCTTCCGAAACCGGTAGAGTGTTTTAAAAAATAAAAGTGGTCTACAACAAATTTATGTGTTTTAATTGTAAACTATTATTTCTTTATTATTTTTTTTAATTGTTCACTTTTTCTTTTTACTCACTTTTTACTTATACTTTAATATTATAACTATCAAATATCTACTTGCTTCCTATTCTGTAACCATTTCTTATTTTAAATTATAAATGGAACTTCACTGTTTTATAATTATATTCACTATTAAATGTTAAATGAATGTATATTTACAACTGTATGTTTCCTAAATAAATTGAAATAAAACAACAACAAAAAAATGTAAATCAAGAAACATTATAATATTATGTATATTTACCGATATTTAGAAAAAATCGTTCCACCGCATTTATAGCATCCTCTTCTGCACTAGGTTATCCATTCTTTCATCTTCAAAAGAAGGTAAGGTTCTTTGAACACATTTCCCAAGTCATCCACATACATGTAATATGTTTGATGCTTATTTTGGATCTTGCATTTCAACAATTGTTCAAAACTCTGTCAATTTAAAAATTCACGGAAGTAGTTCAGAGTTGATTGGCGATATGTTCACGAAGACTTTCTGGTTACGAAATTCACTTTTATAGCTTGAGTGAAATTTATTTGTCTGGGATCTATGCTATACAAGTATACTTGTATCTGGAGAGGCTCACATGGGCAGAGGCGCGACTCTCTGGGGTGCATCACTTGTGCATCCTGTTACCCTGCATTGTTGTAAGTATTTATAATAATTTTTGTAATAACTTGTTGTAAGTATTTATAATAACTATTTAATAATATACTATATATATACTATAGTAATAAGTATTTATAATAATAAGTATTTATTTATAATAACTTGTTGTAAGTATTTATAATAATTTTTGTTTTTTTTAAATTTTATGAGTTAAACCTCTAATTGTAATACTTAATTGAATGAAGACAATATTAGCGAAACTCAGTCGAGAATCTAGAGAGAGAAAAATCGGAAAAACATATTGGCACCTCTGGGACTCGAACCCAGAACCTTCTGCTTTCATGGCAACAGCCCTACCAACTGAGCTAAGGTGTCTATATCCAATTCGGTTACTTTTAACTGTATCATAAATTACCAAGATTATCTTCATTTTCTTAACGCACATATTATTGACTGCTATCTTTATATACGATCGAAAGTTTGTATGTATGTTGTATATTTATTGCTGTACAAAGCATAGGAAATGTTTGAAATTTTCAAAACACCTTCTTTTCACCTTCACGAAGGTTTCTGAATTATTATAACCTTTCAACTGCATGACAATAAAGCTGAAAAGTTTTTTAATCATTACAAAAACTCTTACGAAACTGTCAAAAATGTCACAATTTGAGAATGACATTTTGCAAACCATCGATTGTTCAATCAAAATTCAATTTTCGAATAAAATCTCAATGTCTTAAACTAATGAATTTACTTGAACTACTCACCTGTGATAATAACCAGGATCAAATACTTTGAACCTATTAGAATTGATACCTAGAATTATAGGTATTTTAAATAGATACCTACGTTAGGTACCAAATTTGATTGATTGCTCGTAATATGTGTATAATAAATGTTTGTAATATATGAAAAATTAAAATTTGTGTAAAAAAAGTGACCATTGATATATTGCGATTGTTTTCAGATATCAAATATTTTAATCCAATAAGTATTCATTTTTCAATGCGTGTCCACACCGCATGGTATCAGTTATACCGATGATTTTGAGTTATCAGCTCGCACTAAAACAGTAGGGACGTAAAATAGTGTTAATAGGCTTAACATTAGTTGAACGTACAATTGGTATTGGTAGCCTGGTACTTTTATTTTATTAATTTTTTTTAATTAGACGGCAACGATTTGTATGTTTGTACGCGGAGAAAAATGTATTTCTATTATTTTACCGTGAGGGCAAAAATCGATTTCTCTCAGTATACGGTGGAAATGAGGAGAGGAGGTAAAAACACAAAAAAGATAAATTTTTCCAAAAAGATTTTTATTCATAATGATTGGATGGAAGATAGCCAAAAAATACTAGTGTAGGTTCATCTTTGGTTTGATTTAGATTAGATTCTTATCGAAGGAAGCAAATACTTTGTGGTGTGACATTATATATTAAATGAAAAAGCACACTTTGTAAAACACCACTTTTTATTTGAATTAATATTTAACAGCCAACCAGGTTTCGCTTATCTCAAGCATCATCAGGGCTTATTATATGAACTAAAGATAATCACATACAAACTCATATATATAAAAGAAATTAAAATAATGAGTGAAAGAGTACATTACAGTAGAATAGGCGACACCCTATTGGTGCCAGTAAGGTATACAAATAGATAAGAGGGAGACAAAATTATTGCAGGAGGGGTGGTGGGGGGAGGGAGGGGGAGGGACTGTTTCAGTAGAGGTTAACGGAACAAATTAAATATGGGACTGTCAGTTAAATTGATTAGTTTAATAATAATGTTTGATTTGAAATCATCTGATATCTATTGCTATCTCCTTCACGCATTATTTTAATTTCTTTTATATATATATATATTTATATATATATGTCTGTATGTAATTATCTTTAGTTCATATAATAAGCCCTGATGATGCTTGAGATAAGCGAAACCTGGTTGGCTGTTAAATATTAATTCAAATAAAAAGTGGTGTTTTACAAAGTGTGTTTTTTCATTTAATATAGATTAGATTTTTTAGGTGCTCCTGGCTGGGGTGGTACAATCGTATCGTATCGTTTTGTAAAAGCCAAATATGGCGTTAATAAGAAAAATAAATTTAAAAAATCTATTATCAAATGTAATCGTTTCTTGATGGTTACTACATACCTACTTATTGTTTAAATGAATTATGAAATATAATTAATAAATAAATATGCAAGGTATCCGAGGGACAAGCGCAGTGACTTCTTGGAGTCATCCTACATGATAGTCCAAGGTCCAAAGACGGTTAAAGCTAGTAATTATGTTCAAATTTTAATTGTTTGGAAAATAAATCCAATAAAAATAATGAATGTTAAAGAAACAACGGATTTTCGTATTTATGCCCTTTACATCCGGATGTTCCTTATACAGGATGTATCAGCACGTAGCCGACAAACATTAACCAGTGATTCTTGAACTCAATGAGAGTAAAAAATGTACGTGGAATTTTGGACTCCATATAGGGTCGGTGCCGGGGGTTGTGCGATTACTCAGCTGAGCGATCAGTGAAGACAAATATATATTTTAATTAGAAAATATATATACCTAGGCATATTAAAACATTAAAACTATGAATATCCACCGAAGATATTTCCAGAGATTTCCATTCAAATATAAAAATCCACCGGAGAACAAAAGTTTGTCGGGTACGTGCTGAAACATCTTGTATAATATCTGAATTGCTTATCCAAATGTTCAACGTGTTATTAATACATGAATATTATCTGGTGTATTGGCAATATTAACTAAATGAGGAATGAACTCATGTCGTTTCTCAATAATGGAAAAATGTAAACAACAATAATAAATCTCGCCAGTGACTTTATAAACACCTTTAAAAAATATTTTGTGCGCATTATATTATGTAAATCGAAAATTCGATATGAGGTGCTTATATATGCTTAATTCGTAGATTAAACTTCTGAATAAACATTTATATTAATATAATGAAGAAATCTACACAACCTTTAGCTAAGAATTCTAAATATAAAATAAGTTTATTTTTAGAAACAAAATTTTTATAAATTTTAATTTAGGTCTATGGTTCTAATACACATCCTTTAGCCATACTTTATTTATGTTTAATAAATTAATATATCGTAATTAATAACCTCAATGATTAAAAAAATACGTAAAAACATGAGAAACGTAAACAACAATAAGTAACCGGTTACGATAAACTCAAATACAAGACAGTACTAAGTCTCTCAACGGAATTGGTTCCTATATTATCAAAATTGATTAACCAATGTTTTAAAGAGGGAACCTTTCCGGACAGCTGTAAAATTGCCAAGGTTATACCAATTCACAAAGGTGGGTCCATAACAAATACCTCAAACTACAGACCCATCACAATCTTACCAATCTAAGCAAAAAAATTTGAACGTGTAATCTACAAAAGATTAAACAATTTTCTGTTAAAAAAATCATTCTTTTATAAAAAAACAATATGGCTTAAGGAAAAAATCGAACACACTTGTGGCAATAAACGACTTAATCAGTAAACTTAGGAGTGGTATTGATGGTGGAAATTATATTTTATCTGTACTAGTTGATCTTCAAAAAGCCTTTGATACAGTAAGCCATGATATACTTATACTCAAGAAACTCGATAAACTTGGTGTAGTTGGTCCTGCTCTTAATCTATTCAAATCATATCTTAGCAATAGAAAGCATTTCGTAAGCATTAACAATCAAAATAGTAAGAACCTTCCAATAAACTATGGAGTTCCGCAAGGATCCATACTAGGGCCACTACTGTTCCAAATTTATATCAATGATATTTCGCAATTAGAATTAAACTGTGAAATTTTCTTATACGCAGATGATACTGCAATATTTTACTGGGGTAAAGATCTAAATATACTACTAGAAAATGCACAAAGTGACCTAGAAAGAATTTGCAGTTGGCTCCAATTAAATATCCTAACAATAAATATTTAAAAAAACAGGATACATGATTTTAAGCTCAAACCGTAAAATAATTCCTCCTTATGTACCTTTAAAAATTGAAAATAACGATTTGCAAATCCTGATGCAGGAAAAATATCTTGAGCTGTGCATCGACAAGCATTTAACTTTTAAAAAACACATACAAGATATAAAAGATAAAATCACACCCTTAATTAGCGTTTTTAGCCGGTTATCATATCTATTACCAATTAAATTAAAAAAAAGTTTATTTTATAGTCTCGTACACTCACACCTAAATAACCTGATTGAAATCTGGGGAAGTGCGTATGAAACATGCATCAATGAATTACAGGTAATTCAAAATAATCTAATCAAAAAACTATTTCACTACGAATCCAAAACATCCCCAAAAACATTATATTTGGAAACAAAACTGCTAAAATTAAGAAAACTATACGAGTACAATATATGTCTCCTTAAATACAAAATAAATAATAAACTCATACATACAAACACAGAATTCTTTAAAACGTCCCAAGTACTCAAACATTTTACACGACAACACGATAACATACGTTTAAACACCATTCATACTAACTACGGTAAGCAATCAATTAGTCACGAGGGGGGCAATTTATATAATTGCCTTCCAGATGATATCAAAAACGAAAAAAGTATGTGCAAATTCATAAAAAAATTATTCATGTTTATTCACAAAAAACAAAGTAGTGAAAGTGAATAATATCGTATGGTAATATAATGTTATGTAAATTTACTGCAATTTAATGTAATTTAAGGTTATGGAATGTAAAAACTATCTATAAATTTAATATTCTAGTTAAGTAAGTGAAAATGTTATTTTCTTTTTTACTGGAATAAAAACTTAGAGAAAAAAAAACCTTTCCAAGCATTTCATAGATACAAGAAGCAGTCAGTTAATAAATACTTGCACTTTGATTGGAACATACCTACTAGTTTTTATTTACCCCGTTTTGGTCTCCAGTCACTTTTTTTCTTAAAACATTTAAAAATCAGTAGTTATTGGACTTTTAACAACAGCTGCTCTCGAAACCCTGTGAAAATAAACCCCTACCAGAAGAAACCATTGGTTTGACCTAACGAAAAATAAAAATGAACTCTATCAAAAAACGTTACAAGACAACTTATGGACACTTATAGGGAAACAAGGAAGAGAGAAAAGAAGATACACAGGAAAAAGAAATGTGAATATTTACAAAAAGAAAGTGCTGACGCACTGAGGTTTAAGAATGAGAGTAGGCTTTTCTACAAAAAAGTAAATAACATGAGAGCTGAGTTTAAGCCAAAAATAAATATATGCAAGGACGAGAACGGAGTGATACTGAGTGAAAAGCCTGACATCCTGAGGAGATGGGTGAGGCACTTTGACGCGGTTCTCAATAACAATTCGGCAGAGGTGGAGCACAACACGGTGGAAAGCACGGGAGATGACTTGCACATTGACAATGCTGAACCCCCTTCACAGGAGGAAGTGAAGCAGGCAATAATACGGTTGAAAAACAACAAATCTCCCGGATCAGACGAGCTAGTGGCTGAATTATTTAAAGCAGCTGGTGGAGAATTTACTCAATACCAGCATACCCTAATTCAAAAAGTATGGACAGAAGAAGAGATTTTCGAAGAGTAAAGATTGGGAATTGTGTGTCCACTACACAAGAAGGGCGACCAACTCGAGTGCTATAATTACAGGGGGATAACGTTATTAAATACCGACTATGATTTATGTCCACCATCTTGTACAAAAGATTGCTCCCAATGTCCGAGGAAATCATTGGCAACTACCAATATGGCTTCAGGCCAGGCAAATCATGCACTGATCAAATTTTCTCCTTAAGACAGATCTTGGAAAAACGCTATAATACAATATCGAAACACATCACCTCTTTGTAGACTTCAAGGCCGCGTATGACAGCATAAATAGGAATGCACTGTACAATGCAATGAGTGGGTTTGGAATACCGCGTAAGCTGACCAATCTGGTGAAATTAATAATGTCCCCAGTAATGTGTAGAGTCAGGGTTGGCAGAGATCAGTCCGAGTCCTTTGAAGCGCTCCACGGGGTGAGACAAGGAGATGGATTGGCCTGCCTCTTATTCAACACAGCCTTAGAAAAAGTTATTCGTGACCCAGGCATTGAGATAAGAGCAACGATATTTGACAACTCTGTGTAACTATTGGGTTACACTGATGATATCGACATAATTGCGAAAACTCCCGATGCTTTATGTGACGCCTTCATAAATCTTGAAAGTTCTGTTAAAAATATGGGCCTCATGGAAGACCAAATACATTGCCGTAGAATGCGCCCAACAAACCTCAACTTTCTCATGTGGAAGCCATAATTTTGAAACGGTACAAAGATTCACATACCTAGGCTCCCTGATAACAAACAAGAATAATACCACAGAGGAGACCCAGAAGCGCATAGTGAACGCAAATCGCTGTTATTACCGCCCACAAAACCAAATAAAATCCAGACTGCTGTCAAGAAACACCAAGATATTAGTTCACAAAACACTTATCAGACCAGTACTTACATACGCAGCTGAGTCTTGGGTACTAACTAAAAGGAATGAGCGACCACTGGATGTTTTTGAAAGGAAAATTTTGTGGCGTATCTTCGGACCGGTTTTAGAAAATGGATTTTGTCGCAGACATTATAACAATGAGCTATATACTCTATTAAAGGATTTAAAAGTCACAAAATTTATTAAACTGGGAAGACTTCGATGGCTGGGTCATGTAGAGAGAATGACTGAGCATCAATCACCAAAGTCCCTACTGAACTCAATATCGACGGGGCGAAAGAGCCTGGGAAGATCATGTTTAAGATAGAGCGACAACGTCCTCAAAGATTTATCCACCTTGGAGATTCTAAACTGGAGAGAGCTGGCACAAAACCGTGACGAGTGGAGGAAGACTCTTGAAGAGGCCAAGACCCACCAGGGGTTGTAGAGCCAAGAGTGATGATGATGATGAGTTATTGGACAGATAGGGACGGGGCGGGGGGTTGGGCGGTTACTCAGCTGAGTGATCAGTGACGACAAATATATTTTTTTAAATTTAAATTAGAAAATATATATACCTAGGACCTAGGCCTATTAAAAAACTATAAATTTCCACCAGAGATATTTCCAGAGATTTCTATTCAAATATAAAATTCCACCGGAGAACAAAATTTTGTCAAGTACTTGCTGAAACAACCTGTATAATACTCGTATCTGAATTGCTTATCCAAATGTTCAATGCGTTATTAATACATGAATATTGTCTTGTTTATTGGCAATAATAATCCCTTGAGGAATGAATTCATTTCGTTCTCAATAAAGGAAAAATGTAAACAACAATAATAAATCTCGCCATTGACTTTATAAACACCTCTAAAAAATATTTTGTGCGCATTATATTATGTAAATCGAAAATTTGAAATGAGGTGCTTGTATAATTCGTAGATTAAACGTCTGAATAAAAATTAATATTAATATAATAAAGAAATCTACACAACCTTTAGCTAAGAATTCTAAAAATACAATAAGTTTATTTTTAGAACAAAATTATTTAATAAATTTTAATTTAGGTCTATGGTTATAATACACATCATTTAGCTATACTTTATTTATGTTTAATAAATATATATATATATATATATATATATATATATTTATCTCCTCTCGTAAAACGTTGATCTTGCGCGACGGTATATATATATATATATATTTATCTCCTCTCGTAAAACGTTGATCTTGCGCGACGGTACACCAGTTTTAAGTTGATCCGTTCGGACGTGTTGATCCATCCGGATATGCTGATCCATTACACAAGCTGGCATACACATCCTGATCCATGTGGATCAATTTATACCATCAAGATTTCGCTGTAAGCTACGCCCATTGTTCGGTGTCTTATACATTTTACACGTTTTTTTTTGTTGATCCATATAAATGCCAAGTTTTGACCGCCAACAAAGGTGCCCGTCTGTCGTACTTTTCAGCTTCTTTTAGTAGGTACCTGTACGTTCTTATTTCAATTCGTTCTATTTCATTTCTTTTTTAATGTATTTTGGTTTAAGATTTAATTTTTATTTTGATTTTGTTTTTGATTTTGATTTGGATTTCGATTTTGATTTTGATTTTGGATCGAGATTCTAATTTTGATTTTGGTTTGAGATTTTAATTTTGATTTTGATTTTAATTTTTATTTGCATTCTTATTTTGATTTTTATTTTGATTTTTACTTTCATTTTGATTTTGATATTGATTTTGGTTTGAGATTTTGATTTTGATTTTGGTTTTGATTTGAGATTTTAATTATGATTTTGACATTGATTTTGATTTTGGTTTTGGTTTGAGATTTTGATTTTGATTTTTGATTTTGTTTTTGATTTTGATTTTTGATTTTTGATTTTTGATTTTTGATTTCGATTTCGATTTCGATTTTGATTTCGATTTCGATTTCGATTTCGATTTCGATTTCGATTTCGATTTCGATTTCGATTTCAATTTCGATTTTGATTTTGATTTTGATTTTGATTTTGTTTTCGTTTCCGCTTCTAAGACCCGCACAAACCTCACCCCATGAACCTGGGCACCCCGGTTAAGTCACCAAACATAGCGAACCACTTAAGGTATACCTTAATTTTGGGAGGCGGGTATGATTACCACCGCCCCGGGAACCATTTTTGGGTAATCAACACCTCTGTCATATGTCACTTTGCAGTGACATTCGTGACTTAGCAGGAGTGCCCGGTTCAAGGAGTGAGATTTGTCTAGGTCCGTGCGGCGAACGCGTTCGCTCACCTACTGCGTGGCAAGCCGGATTGGGAGAGACTGATTTTTTGTGACTTAGCAGGGCTGCTCGGGTTCAAGGGATGAGATTTGTCTAGGTCTTTGCGGTGAACTGGTTTGCCCACCTACTGCATTACGGACCGGATTGGGAGAGACTGGTTGAGGGAGACCTTATTTTTTTTACATTAGCTCCACACAGGAAGCTCTGAAGAAAATAAATCCCGTCAAGGCCTATGTCTTCTTTGGGGATGCAATGCATTATCGGGGAATACGTATGATTCCTCGATAATGCATTGCATTACGATCTCTACGAATTCGGAAGTCGCAAGAACAAATTGCATTACGATCAATACGAATTCGGAAGTCGCAAGAACAAATTGTTGCGTGCGAAAGTAAATATTATTTTGATTTAAATGTATAATTCAACGATATCTAAGGGGCATTGCGACCTTGACTACGAATTCGGGAGTCGCAGGTTCGAATTGTGGCGTGCAGAGGTAATTTTTATTTGATACGTTTGTATAATACAACAATAATGCAGTGCAGTGCGATCTTGACTACGAATTCAGATGTCGCAAGTTTAAATGGCATGCGCCAGTTAATTTTATTTTGATAAATACATATAATTCCTCGATAATGCACTGCCTCACTATCTTGGCTACGAATTCGGAAGTCGCCAGTTCGAATTGTGGCGTGCGGAGGTAATTTTTATTTGAAACGTTTGTATAATACAACAATAATGCAGTGCAGTGCGATCTTGACTACGAATTCGGATGTCGCAAGTTCGGATATTGATTTTGATTTTGGTTTTGGTTTGAGATTTTAATTTTGATTTGGACTTTGACTTTGATTTTGGTGTTGGTTTGAGATTTTGATTTTGATTTTGATATTGATTTTGACTTTTGATTTCGATTTCGATTTCGATTTCGATTTAGATTTAGATTTTGACTTTTGATTTTGATTATGATTTTTATTTTGATTTTGTTTTTATTTTCGTTTTCGTTTCCGCTTTTAAGACCCGCACACCCTATGAACCTTAGCACCTCGGCTAAGTCACCAAATATAGCGAACCACTAAACGTATACCCAAAATTTGGGAGGCGGGTATGGTTACCACCGCCCCGGGAACATATTTTTTGGGTATTCAACACCTCTGTCATATGTAACTCCAAGTGGTTCGCTACTTACGATCACATTCACAAAGCCAAGATGCTTTCGAATATTTAATACCTACTTTGTTTTTAAAACTCTATTCACCGTTTTTTTCCTTAACCTTACAAACTTGTATTATATTCAGCAATGGTTTTGGAGGGTTATTATTTTTCAAAAACAATTTATTCTCAAATTAAATTCGGTTACTTTTGAAAAAATCGACGTTAATCGCAATGTTTTCATTACCACTTATTTTTAAATATCTTAAGTTTTTTAAAAAGCAAAACTAGCGAAAACCATTAAAATTATGTCAATACTGATCTGATCTGCCAAAATCTTTATTTCACATGCTCGGCGCTCTGGTTGCGCTAATACATAACATTGTTAATTAGTTGTAAATTCGTTAATCCTAAAATCCTATATCTTTCCAAACGTTCGGCACCATATCACGCATGTTTAAGGTTTTGTCATAAATCAGAATGCCTCTCCGCTAGTGCACGCGTGCGTCATATATCTTCACTACTCTAACAAGTCAATTTCCGATATGGTTCTCTACCTGTCTTGCTCTTTCACCGTTCCAGCCTCTGTAGACTGTCCCGGTAGAAATATCATATCATATAACGTCTCGGCGTAACTAAACATGCACGCGTTGCTTATTCGGATCCGCCGGAGTCTATTACGCACGGAGAGCCTTGATTTGTAAAAGAGTTTTTTAATAACCGTAGAATTATATTAAATTTTACGAATGGTTTATATGTATTATGCGAAGTGCAATATAAAATAACTCAATGTCTATTTTTAAATTATTGTGGCATTGCAAATGAGGTTTTTTCGTAACTCAAATTCTCAATAGAAATCAACACAAACAGGCAATTCCGAAAGCGTTGTTAAAATCAATGAAATAGACGTAAGCTTCTATATTCATTTTAATTTTAAAATACTTACGTAATACAATGTTATTTTAACTAATTAATTATTTTGAAAAATGCCTATTTATTTGACCGAAAATTAGTTACTGTTGTTGAATAATAATATTAATTTTAAGACATTATAATATCTATGTATTTACAAATGACAGCAATTGGGATCAGTTTTTATTTTTATCGTTTTATTGTTAAATCAAAATATATTATAATATGAAAAAAGTTTAACATTTTACTAACATTACTTTTTCGAAACTAACATCAAAGATCATTTACTAACTGACCATAAACATATAACAAAAATACAATAAAATAAGGTATAAAGGTTGGTTTTATTTTTTATTTTTTATTGTAACTGCAAAATTTCATCGACGGAGGAATTAATGTTTGGGTTAGTCTCATTTTGAGCCTTTATTGACTGGCCTACAAGGCAGGGGCCGCCTCTGGTTACCGGCTATTTTAAAATTATGTTTTCATAGCTTTTAAGGCGATCCACTAGTACAGGAAAAAATCGAAATTTGAATTCACGCCCTTTTATGGGAGGAGTTTAAAAATACTTGAGAAAAAGCTTTTGGAAAGGTTGGAAAAGATATTTGAGAATTTTTTTTACATGTTGATTTCGTAAAGGCCTGTAAAAAACATTAATTCCTTTTTTATGCATTGTTTATTGTAATAAAACGGAATTTTTAAATTGATTTCACGAAAACAAGCAGCGCGGACCCTAACACGTTGTTTCTCCGCTATATAAGAAACTGAATTTGCCACATTATGCAATAAAACCATATCAGAAAAAGTGTTTATAAGTAGGAGAGTTTGCACTAAAAAATGTTTTTTATAGACCTAATACTTTATTTTTTCTAAGCTTATTAAAAGACATTAAAAAAATGACCGATATTTTTAAGGGCCAAGTATTTAATTGAAGCATTTATTTGAAGCACGAAGTATTTAATTGAAGCATTTATAATACGTCTAAGCGGTCAAATTTTCAAAACAAAAACATACGATTTTGTATGATTTTGCATTATTTAGTATGGCTTCATCTTAATGACCTGAATTATGAGTTGGTTTCTTTCTGAGTTTGCATGGAACCAATCTAACACTATTTAAAGAGGAAAGATTTGATTGTTTGTTTGTTTGCATTGAATAGGCTCCGAAACTACTGAACCGATTTGAAAAATTCTTTCATTGGTAGGAAGCTACACTATTCCCGGTTGACATAGGCTATATGATATTTTCAAAAAAAATTAGGGATCGTTACTAAAACTCCAATAATGTAGCCCAAGGTGTAAAAAAAATACCTAAAATATTCTTTACATCGCGTGCGCTGCGAAAACTATTAACAATTGAATAAAACAATGTAGTACGACTTTGTAGAAAACATCAATATTTACAAAAAGTTTCGCGACAGCATATGTCTAACTATTATAGTTATGCCACAAAAAGTGTTTATTTATTTTAAAAATTTAATTAAAATGACGCCGCGTCAAATGGCTCTTTATTTGTATCTTGGTTTTAATCCTTATCAAAATAAATTACTTCATATTCAAGGGTTGAGAAAGTCTGATTGGAGAATTCATAATCCATCCGGTCCGCCACGCAGTTGGTGAGTAAACGCATTCTCCGCCAAGACTTAGACAAATCTCAACTTCTAAACCCAGGCACCCCTGCTAAGTCACCAAACGTTGTGAACCACTTGGAGTAACCTACGGCAAGGATGTTGGTTATCCGATAAATAGTTCCCGGGGCGGAGTTACACATATCCGCCTCCAAATTGATATTCCTTTGTTGGGAGACGGGTCGAGGGACTAATATAGGTATTTTATGAATGTACCGCACAATAGTCCCAGATGCTCTCTTCTATCTGGAGCTAATGAAACTAAAGACGGGTTGTTTCAAAAAATTTTACGGATTCATCAAATATTTGAAATTATTTTTTTACGACCTGTGTAAGTTCTATTCAAATTCTGTATTATTTCAGATTGATAGAGCAACTGGCCTATAATGATATAATGACGGAACTTGAATAGAACGTGAAAATTATCTTAAAATATTTGATTATATTACAAAATTACAATTTGAGGTTTTACTCATAGTTAAAAATAAATATTCCTCCTAGACTTGCAGAAAAGTCAATAGACGTCGCATATTAAATAAAAATTGATAACTTTATCCAAGACACTATCTAGATTATATTTAGTTCTGGTTGAATTTTGCAATCTTTCATACAGATAGCAGCCAATAAAATTTGCGTTACGAAAATGAAGATAATGTTGGTAGTTTCTAGTCGAAGTATGAAACGGTTAAAAATGACAGAATCGGATGGGGACTAATTAGCGGCTAGCGCAATGGTTAGAGCTGCTGCCCGGAAAGCCGAAGGTCCTGGCTTGGAGTCCCTGATGTGACCGTACCTCTTTCTGATTTTTCTGTTTCAGATTTTGGATTGAGTTTCGCTAATATTGTCTTCATTTATTTAAATTTTACAATTTGAAGTTTAACTCATTGTTCTAAATAAAAATAAATATTCATCCTAGACTTGCAGAAAATTTAATGGCCGTCCTTAACCAGTCTCTCGATCTCGATCCGGCCCGCCACGCAGCAGGTGGGCAGAGGCACCCATCGCCAAGACCTGGACAAATCTTACCCGAGGAATCGGGCACGCCCACTAAGTCACCGAACAGAGAGAACCACTTGGGGTGACCTATGGCAGAGGTGTTGGTTATCCAATAAATGGTTCTCGGGGTGACGATACACTTATCCACCTCCCATGTTATTCCCAGTTGAGAGGCGAGTTGAGGGAGTTCTAGGTTAGGACTCTTTCAATTAGTCTCTCCCAACCTGGCCCGCCACGCAGTAGGTGGGCAATCGCATTCGTCGCAAAGACCTGGACAAACCTCTCCCCTTAAAACCGGGAATCCCTGTTAAGTCACTAAACGTAGTGAGTTTCTTGCGGTGACCTATGGCGGAGGTGTTGGTTATCCAATAAATGGTTCCCGGGGCGATGGAACAAATCGGACTCTCTCAACCTCCCAAATTGGGTTGAGAGAGTCCAATAGAAGAGTTCTAGGTTAGGTTAGGTTAGGTTAGGTTAGGTTAGGTTTCAAATGTTTTTTCATGACTTAACTATGAAGTAACACAAGAAACATTTTTATAAAAATACTCCTTTATGGGTAAGACCATTTTTGAGGTTTTCTATGTTCTAACTTTTTTTCACTCTTATAAAATTATGGACAAAATAAATAAAAACCACTTTTTCGCTTACTTGCCGCGCGCAAATAAGACGCTCGATTGCAAATTTTGCAGGCACGAGAATCGAAATACTTCTAGCGTTTATATTCCTCTTAAGTATCACATTTACTTGGAATTCTGAGTTTGTTTGAGTCTCAAAAGTCTAAAAAATCCACTTTCCGTCACATAATCGAGATGAAACTTGGTACACAGTCGATTCTTTCTGTCTCTGAAATTTTATGTTTATGTAATAAATAAAATTTGCCAATGCAGTTCGGCCCACATTTTCATTAATTAATACTAATGAGGCTACTGTGAAATAAGTTTTAACATAAAACATAATCGTAAAAATTGATTAATTTTTATTGAATTTGTTACCACACTGTAGATTTGCTAAAAATTTAAAATAATATTCAGATATATTTTTAAATAGCGGCAACATGAATATATCAAGTTACCGACATCCGGTCTTTAATACAATGGTTTTTAGAATATTTCAACCACTCGGATACGTAAGCGTGTTAATATATAACAATAGCCGTAAAATAAGCGCGTTTTTTCGTGTGTTCCCACAGAAGTCGTTATAACTCTGTTATTGTTCTAGTGATAACCCTAAAACAAAAAGTAGAAGATCCATATTGAATGCTTCACATTTCTATTCAAAGTTGTCCATAGAAGTACATAAAAAATACTAATTTTGTAGAAACAGTTTTCACCCCCAAATCACCTACGCGCTGTTAGACATTATTAATTTTTTAAATATTCTTGTATGAAATGGTAAAAGGTAGGTGACAAAATTGTTTATTTATTCAATAGAATAAGTGTTATTTTTACATAATCAGTGATTTTAGTACCGTTTCCACATAAAAACATCGCGTGAGTCATTTTTACAATATTTTTATGTTTGCTTTCTAAATTTTAATATTTATAAATGTTAATATTTTTTTGTAATATAACAATTTGAAACCTTATTTCAAACAAACGTTTCAAGTTTTTAGTTTTTTTCTGTTATTTGTTTATGGGGTGTTATACCGTGTTGCGCTACCTCCTTCTTTGGCCGACGTTTCGGACAGCGTTGCAGTGTCCTTCATCAGGGCAGATCCGGCAGATGTGTGACAGTTTTTAGTATTCGGCTACGTTCAGATATGTTCCATTTATTGACCCTTAATTGTGAAGCGGAAATAACACAAAGTTTTATAAATCTGGCAGTTCGTTTAAGACAAAAAACTTGCATAATCGCAAAATACCTGAGTGGTTAAAATATTGTGATACATTTTAATTTTAAAAGTAAACAAACGATTTCCGACCAGAGGTGACCATAATTTCTGTTGAACATTTACAGGAAATACAGTTTTCTACTCCAAAACTTATGGGAAAACTATAATATTAATCAATGTGAATAGTGTTATAATCACCGCCAGACTTGGCAATGTCTGTAATCATGACGTCTGTTTATCGTGTATATTAATTAGTGCATGATGCACATTCGAAATCAAATATGAAGTTTAGGTAATTTTTTTTCTTCAAACTTCGCAAATAAACTTTGTGGCTTCATTATTGCTTCAATGAGAATAAGTAATTTTGTAAACACCACTATTTTATTAATATTATCGACATGTTTCAAAAACAATGTTATCTTCGTCAGCATAAAAGATTAATAATTTTAACAATTAATCATTATCCGGTTATTATCAATTGAACTACGGTGTCCCCATACAACATATTGCGTGGCTGAAAAACTTTATAAGTAAATGAATAATACTATGAAGTACACTCCCAAACCAGATCGTGTTTTAGATTTTTTGTGAATACTAACTGCTCGTAGCCAGTAGGACTATTGCATCCCTAATTGGGATATGTTGTGAGGCTGAAGGGTGTGAAAGCTCAACTGTTTGACTACCGGTGTGACTCCAAAGTTCATCAAATTATTGTAGATTACCGGTTTCACTTTAAACCAAAGTTCACCGGATAGTAGTTTACCGGTTTGACTTAAACCAAACCAATTTTTTAATGTAGTTCAAGTACCGTACCGATCAAAGTTCATAAGAATTGAGCTGTAGCTCAAATGTGTTGCTGTAGGCAAATCGCCGGTCAACAGCTCTGACCACTGAGCTATGGCGGCTTATGGCTTTGGCGGGTATTAGATAAGCCGCCATAGCTCAGTGGTCAGAGCTGCTGACCGGCAATCAGATGGTCACGGGTTCAATTCCCGTTGGCGGCCAGTATCTTTTCTCGGAAGATTTTTTCAATGTAGATGAGTGTTTCAGGCTGATAATTATTGATTATAATATTTGGAATCTTATTTTATATAATTACATTTTTACAGTACCCGTATTTGATTGTGTAACATTTAAAAAAAAAATTATTATACTTTATACTTGATCGACGCTTTTATTGCACATTATTAATTATTTTATTGAGACTAAATTTGGTAAACTTCTTTTCAAGGGATTATTTCATAAAAAAATATTTTGCATTATGAAAAACAAACTAAAACTACGAAACTAAAAACTACGTATCCGCTGGTTGAATTCCTTTGTACAATTCACTTATCGAATACTCATACCTCTCATACACAATGAGTATTCGATAAGTGAATTGTACAAAGGAATTCAACCACCGGATTCGTAGCTTTTAGTTTAGATTTAGTTTGTTTTTAGAGTAGATAATAATTATTAGTTTATCATAATGCAAAATATTTTTTTATGAAATAAACACTTGTGTTGTGCCTACTTATGTCTCTCATGCTCTGTTTATTATTTTATGTATTATGTACTTCTTATTATGCTATATACTTGTTATAATGCTCCTGTACAATTTAATCACATGTAAAATCCATCAAGTCGTAAACAAATAAATAAATAAAATAATATTATTATTTGTAATTAACTGTATTTCATTTACCCCGTCCCATATACATCGATTTAAAATTTCTCCCCATATTTAAAATTATTCCCCGTCCACATCGATTTTAAAAAAATGTCCTCCATATCCCAATTCACTTTGCCTCAGAATTACTAGCCTAAAGGTTGTTTAGTAATGTATTATAAAAAAAATGTAGAGAGGGAGTAAACTGGCATTCTACCAATGGTTTATCCATGGAACATGTTTTTTTATTCAAAAGTTGTGTGTTTTCGTACGCTTGAATACTATTTTATTTAAGTACATTGTCTTTAAATTAAAAAAGATAGGTCTTCATAGATGACGATTTTTATCGGTGCTTTATTAGAAAAACCTTGGCAAATATTTGGTTTGAAGTATTATTGCATACCTATATCA
Organism: Limnephilus lunatus; assembly: GCA_917563855.2. Classification (NCBI taxonomy): domain Eukaryota; kingdom Metazoa; phylum Arthropoda; class Insecta; order Trichoptera; family Limnephilidae; genus Limnephilus; species Limnephilus lunatus. The sequence continues at coordinate 28,184,791 of OU830592.1, read as the reverse complement.
CACAAAAGCAACAAAAAAGAAAGATTTTATTAAATAATTCAAAAAGTTGTATACAGATATTGAAACAGTCTTGAATATGAAGTAATTTATTTTGATAAGGATTAAAACCAAGATACAAATAAATAGCCTTTTCAAGCGCGACATTTTAATAATTTTTTAAAAATAAAAGAATAATTATTGTGGCATAACCATAATAGTTAGACATATGCTGTCGCGACCTTTTTTGTAAATAATGATGTTTTCTACAAAGTCGTTTTACATTATTTTATTCTATCATTAATAGTTTTCGCAGCGCACGCGATGTAAAGAATATTTTAGGTAATTTTTATACACCTTGGGTTACATTATTGGAGTTTTAGTAACGATCCCTAATTTTTTTTGAAAATATCATATAGCCTATGTCAACCGGGGATAGTGTAGCTTCCCAACAGCGAAAGAATTTTTCAAATCGGTTCAGTAGTTTCGGAGCCTATTCAATGCAAACAAACAAACAAATCTTACCTCTTTATAGTGTAGTAGATAGTAGAAGTGTGTTAGATTAGAATGATCGCCTTTCGGAACGGTGAACGGTGGAACAACTCATAATGAAACATACTGAGAAGCACTTCAGAAAACATAGGTTGAATAGGTTAAGTTAGGTTAGGGTTACCGGCTTTTTTTAAATTATATTTTCATAGCATTTAATGACCTTTCTAAGGAGGTTCTGAGTTATTATGAGTTGGTTTATTTCTGAGTTGACATGGAACGTTTCGGAACATCGCCTTGCAACGAAATGGGAGGGATGGATTCACACGTCCGTCACTCCTAGACATACTGACCCCCAGATTCCTACTCACACCTACTACCCCATTCCTTCCCTGAACATCCTCTTCTTCCTTTCCTAAAAATACGCTCCACACTGCATCCCTAAAGATGACATTGGCCTTGAGGGGATTTATTTTCTTCAGGGCTTCCTGTGTGGAGCTAATGTAAGAAAAAAGGTCTCCCTCAACCAGTCTCTCCCGATCCAGTCCGTAACGCAGTAGGTGGGCAAACCCGTTCGCCGCAAAGACCTAGACAAATCTCATCCCTTAAACCAGAGCATATACATATATTATCAAAATAAAATACAATATGAACTTACGACTGTATTGTAATGCGTTACCGAGGAATAAAACAAATTTATTAAATAAAATTTACTGGTTCACGCCAATTTTGAACTTGCGACATCCGAATTCGTAGTCAAAGATCATAATGCAACGCATTATTGAGGAATCATACATAGATATTTATCAAAATAAAATTTACTTGTGCACGCCAATTTTGTACTTGCGACCTCCGAATTCGTAGTCAAGGATCACAATGCAACGCATTATTGAGGAATCATGCATAGATATTTATCAACATAAAATTTACTTACGCACGCCAATTTTGAACTTGCGACTTCCGAATTTGTAGTCAAGATCGTACCGCAACGCATTATCGAGGAATTGTATCTAAATATTTACCAACATAAAATTTATTATTTTTGAACTTGTGACTTCCGAAATCATAACCAAGATCGTAATGCAACGCGTTATCGAGGAATTATAAAAATTTAACAAAATAAAATTTACTTGCGCACGCCAATTTTGAACTTGCGACATCCGAATTCATAGTCAAGGATCATAATGCAACGCATTATTGAGGAATAATACATAGATATTTATCAAAATAAAATTTACTTGCGCACGCCAATTTTGAAATTGCGACATCCGAATTCGTAGTCAAGGATCATAATGCAACGCATTATTGAGGAATTATATATAGATATTTATCAAAATAAAATTTACTTGCGCACGCCAATTTTGAACTTGCGACATCCGAATTCGTAGTCAAGGTTCATAATGCAACGCATTATTGAGGAATCATACATAGACTTTTATCAAAATAAAATTTACTTGTGCACGCCAATTTTGTACTTGCGACATCCGAATTCGTAGTCAAGGATCATAATGCAACGCATTATTGAGTAATCATACGTAGATATTTATCAAAATTATATTTACTTGCGCACGCCAATTTTGAACTTGCGACTTCCGAATTCGTAGTCAAGATCGTACTGCATCGCATTATCGAGGAATTATATCTAAATATTTACCAACATAAAGTTTATTATTTTTGAACTTGTGACTTCCGAATTCATAACCAAGATCGTAATGCAACGCGTTATCGAGGAATTATACAAATTTAACAAAATAAAATTTACTTGCGCACGCCAATTTTGAACTTGCGACATCCGAATTCGTAGTCAAGGATCATAATGCAATGCATTATCGAGGAATCATATATATTTATCAAAGTAAAATTTATTGCGCACGCCAAAATTTGAACTTGCGACTTCCGAATTCGTAGCCAAGATCGTAATGCAACGCATTATCACCCCTCGAACCCGGGCACCCTTGCTAAGTCATCAAAAGTATCGAACCACTTGTGATGACGTATGACAGATGTGTTTATCCAATAAATGTTTCCCGGGCGGCGGAGCCTAGCAACAAAAACCCGCGGAAGTATATTATTAGAATTTTATAAAATACAGAAAGATATATTTTTCAAGTCGGTGCCGCGGCCGTTATAATATTACGTTTTGCAACTTCCATATCGGCTCAACCAATGAGCAGTAAAACCAGATATAGGTTTATGTTTTTTTATGACCAATCAGAAGGCTTCGTTCATAACGCCATCTTGAACGCCATTCTGATTGGTCATTGTCAGATCAACAATTTTATAGTAAAAGCACATATAGGTACATAAGATATACGATTATGTGGATCAACAACGCATGGCAATTTGGGCGGATCATCAACGCATGGTAAATTGGGCGGATAAACAGTTACGAAGCGTATGATTTCCATACAAATATCGAAAATTTTATGTGTAGTATTTCGTTTACTTTTACTGGGAAACTGGCAACCTTGCTATTTAATGTAACGTTGTTGCAAATTCATACAGAAGTAATCCATTAAAGCCAAGTTATTCGGTGTTAAAGGTGGATCAACACTGTCAAATAACTTCTTACTGGATCAGCATATTACGAGAAGAGGTCAATATATATATATATATATATATATATATATATATATATATCCTGCTACATTTGTTGCGTCCACCCCCTAAAATCTCCATAGCATTGCTGCGTCCACCGACTTACGGCGTCCGATATACGGACGCAACAATGTTTTGACTTCAAAATTGGCCAGATTGATGCTTACCCCATGTAGAATCGATTGGCAAAAATTGTCATGGAAGCAAAAAATCTATCAGAATGTCTGGAAGCGAATATTGAACGTTTGACGATTTGCCGCCAGGTTCGCGAAACGAAATATATTTCGATCAGTGTATATTTTTATACATAATGGCGGTCCTTCTGCGTCCCTGCAGAAATATATATATTTTTAAGACATAACGACGGTCGTGCTGCGTCTACACATTTGGTCCTTCTGGCGTCCACGCAGCAACATTATTTTTAAGACATAACGACGGTCGTGCTGCGTCTACACATTTGGTCCTTCTGGCGTCCACGCAGCAACATTATTTTTAAGACATAACGACGGTCGTGCTGCGTTTACACAGTTGGTCCTTCTTGCGTCCACGCTATTATCACGCAGCAATATTATTTTTAAGACATAACGACGGTCGTTCTGCGTCTACACAGTTGGTGCTTCTTGTGTCCACGCAGCAATATTATTTTTAAGACATTACAACGGTCGTGTTGCGTCTACACAGTTGGTCCTTCTTGCGTCCACACTATTATCACGCTATTATCATGCTATCATCACGCTTTTATCACGCTATTATCACGCAGCAATATTATTTTTAATACATAACGACGGTCTTTCTGCATCTACACAATTGGTCCTTCTTGCGTCCATGCAGCAATATTATTTTTAAGACATGACGATGGTCTGCGTCTACACATTCATATTACTTTTAGTGCATAACAACGACAGTATTGCGTCCTCGTGGCCATTCACGAGTAGATAGTAAATATTGTTTGAGCTCTTGGTAAAGTAAATCTCTAGATTTGGCAACAGTGGTTTTATTTACAACGGTGCCGCGTGCCACTTACAACTAAGAAGCGACCCGCGCGGGTGGACATTCTTATAAGATTTTTTCTACAGTGGACGATGAAATGATGTTCTGGCCTAAAAATGTCCAACCACACACTACGAGGGCGCAAAGCGGTGCGTTATGAAACAATACATTTTGAGTAAGGGCATCGCTGTAAAAAAACTGTTGCAGGCCTGCGCCCAGTAGGTACTTATTTTATACAAATGATTTATTTAGACTCTAACTATCAAAATACAGTTCGTTAGCATACATCGACATATTATCATTGCTATTATTACCGGAAGATTATTATTACGAGTTATTCGTCTTCAACAATAATTACTTATACACATATAATACATACAAACTACATATATCGCACGGAAAAAAATAATTCAGCATGGGAGTTTTTTTTTCTGTACCTATCAGAAGATTAAGTAAGTTAGCAATATTCAAAAGACGTAAAATTTAAAAAGAGCGGAAGGAAAAGAAACTACATAAATATCTGTTTATAACATACAATGTATGTGCATTCGGACGTCAAAATAATATATTCGGTACGGACGCGAAAACTTCATTAAAACAGTTATCAATATACAGAAGACGTAAAAATTATATTAGAGTGAAAGGACGTGAAACCTATATTAGAAGAAACCTACAATATACAAAAAATATACACCCGGACGTGAGTATGTACGTGACGCAAGAAGTGTATGAAAGTATACTAAATATCAATTCCTGTATTTTTTACAATATTAAAAAAGTATGATATCAGCGATTAGTATGCGCAGTACATAACGCAATATTCACAAAAAAAATCTGAAAAAAAGAACTAGAACTGATGGACGCCCAAAGACGGATTTACGTACGGACGCAATAAGTGTAGTGGGACCTATATATATATATATATGTTATGGTTAAGGTTTTCACGGGTGTAAGATGTAAAACAATTTTCTCGGTCTCTATTAAAAATTCCGAAGGACCACAATTCCACTTGAATCACATGGTATTTGTAAAATAGCTTGTGGGGCATGTGAAAAGGTGTATATTGGACGATGCAATAGAAAAATATCATGTAGAATTGCAGAACATAAAGTAGATGTCACTAATAAACGCTTAACTTCATCCATAGTTCAACACGTCCTTAATGAAGGTCATAAAATAGACTTTAATAATACAACAACAACAGCTAGCATATACAATGAACCAAAAAGAATTTACCGCGAAGCGATAGAAATCTATAAACATAAAAATAATATGAATACTAGAAATGACTCAATCAGAATTCCCAACACCTGGAAAGTCATAATCGATGAAAATCCCCCAAAAACGGCATTTCCAAAATTACCAGTAGTATCTCCAATTAGCTTAACCAATCAGGTATCTACTGCCGGCCCCGCCCCCCACCCCCTCCACCATCAATCACCTTCAACCCGGGTACTTCGTTCTAGACATAAGAAGTGACTTGCACTCACTTAAGTCTTAGCTTCTGGACCGAACAGACATGCGAAAGCTATCAGTTTGAGACAAAAACTCAAGACATAAGGCCTCTGAAGATGGACAGTGTGATCTGTCCGAAACGTCAGGAGTTAAAAAGTCCTTTTAAGGACTACGTTACGCGGGTAAACCGAGAAAATTGTTTTACATATATATATATATATATATATATATATATATATATATATATATATCGTAATTAATTACCTCAATGATTAGAAAAAAACATGAGAAATGTAAACAACAATAAGTAACCTTGCCAAGCATTTCATAAATACAAAAAGTAGTCAGTTAATAAATACTTGCACTTTGATGGGAACATACTAGTTTCCAAATTTATTTTGCTAGTTAGGAGCGGCTCAGAACGTTATGCGGACTTCGTGTGGACGGAACCAACGACCAATAAAAGGTAATTTTTCTATCTTATTGAACGTCGGCACAATTTCATATAGAAGTAACAGAATCTGCTTTTAGTGGTGGGAAAAGGGATAATATCCAAAGGACGTCCATCAAAATTTCATTTAAACCGTGCTCTTTCCCTTATTTAAAAGGACAAGTGTGCATAATTTCATCAACCTTTGTATACAAATCAAACACGAACACTCTTCTTGATATTATAATATTTTTGAAGTGAAACTGCTTAAGCGTCGTTAGTGACATGAAATTCGGGTGAAACAGAAATGCGCACAACTCAGTTCTACACAAATACTCGCTTCTAATAATGTGGTATATTCGCACCTCGGCGCGTACCTTCCATAGCGTATTGGATAAGGTGCCAGACAAGTCTCATCGGCTAGAGAGCTAGACAGACATCAAGCAAACGGGGGTTAGCTTCCTACGAAATCCAACAAAAAAACATTTTTATTTTGTGAAATCAATATCCAATATTCAAACCACTTTAATAAAACAAGCAAAAGAAACGAAAGCGACATCTAGCGACCTTCTAGTTTCACTTCTACTGAATGTGAATTACACATTCTGATTTTTTTAAACTTATGTAATAAAAATGTATAATTTTGCTTATAGTGATGATAAAATATTGAGTTCAAAAAAAGTGTGCAGTTCACACGCGATAGAAGTAAAACCTTCAGAAAACTAAAGTAGGCAAGAGTGGGGAGGCTACGAGCACCACGCAAAGAGGATTCTATCTCATTCTCTCGCAGGTTAAATCCTTCAGGTGTCTGTCTCTTTTCAGTGTCGCTTTTTCGTTTCATCTAAAATCACAACGGTGCTAAAGATCACTTTAATATTTGAATTAACAGTAAAATAAATTGTTCAGTTCTACACGCTACAAGCTACGCATCCTTTAGCAATATATTTGATAAATCTAAAATAATTAAGGTTTTGTTTGAATAATTTTGTAAAATGTTTGCTTTAGTAATGTGAAAATAAAGAGAAAAAAAAGGGTGCAGTTTACACGCTGCAGAAGTAAAACCTTCAGAAAACTAAGGTAGATAAAAGTGGGGAGGCTAGAAACACCGCATAAAGAAGAGACCGATTATTCCATCTCATTCTCTCGCAGTTTAAATCCTGTTGACGTGTGTCTCTTTTTAGTATCGTTTTTTGGTTTCATCGAGTTTCAAAAATCACAACGGTACTAAAGAAGCTTTCAGTTCAATATTTGAATTAACCACGGACGTACAAAATATATGGATATGCCCTTACGTGTTAAAAAACGTGTTATTTCCCCCTCCCATTGGAACCATTTTTCGGAACCGGCTGGGCGTGTCCGGACCAATGTCGTGCTCTCGTCGTACATTTTACGCACGGACGCTGTATGTCTATGAAACACATACTTAGACAATGAAGAAGACTTGGCGAATCACAAGTCTCTTTCCTCTCTTCGCCCCGCCATAGTTGGTTTTTACCCCTCATCTGTAAGTTCTCGTCTAGTTATTTGTATGTCTATGGAATTAACAGTAAAACAAATTTTTCAGTTCTTCACGCTACACGCTACAAGTTTTTTTTTTTTTTTACATTAACTCCACACAGGAGGCCCTGAGGAAAATAATTTCCCTCAGGGCCTATGTCATCTTTGAGTATGCTGTGTGGAGGGTCTTTTTGAGGAAAGGAAGGAGTTAACATTGGTCTTGAAGAGACTCATGTTGTAGGAGGGAGGAAACAGAGAGGCCGGTACACATCCTTTATCAATATATTTGATTAATCTAAAATTATTAAGGTTTACTTAATTCGTTTTGCTCTGACGTCACGTAAAAATGTAAAAAAAAGGGTTTCATTGTCTAGTCCATTGGTTGTTAACCTTTTTGGAGGTACTAAACCCCACCAGTTTCACATGCGTATTCATCGAACCCTTTTTAAATTGGGAAGTGAGGCGTGACATTAGTGCCGGCGGATTACCACAAATGGGGGCGTAATGGGATAGGATGCGTCATGAATTTACCACAACTGGGGAAGGGGGGGGGGGCGCAATCGGATAGGATGGGGTGAAATGGGATAGTGACATTATTCTTCGTTTTTTCGGGGTGTGTCTTGCCTTCCACTGAACCCCTAGGATTCGATCGAACCCAGGTTAAGAACCACTGATCTAGTCTATTAACTCATTTCATTCTGTATTTTTTTCGTCTGAACAAATAGAACTATAAATTATTCTATAAATTATTCTAAGGTGCACTTTTAAAACTATATATCTAGTATAAAAATCACTTTAGAAGTGGCAAGCTGAAACTCAGAAATGGATGCAAATATTTCAAGTTCGTATATATGTAAATCAAGAAACCTAATAATATTATGTATATTTACCGATATTTAGAAAAAAATGGTCGACCGCATTTCTAGCATACTCTTCTGCACTAGGTTATTCATTCTTTCATCTTTAAAAGAAGGTAAGGTTCTTTGAACACATTTCCCAAGTCATCCATATACATGTAATATGTTTGATGCTTATTTTGGATCTTGCATTTCAACAATTGTTCAAATCTCTGTAAATTGAAAACTCATGAAAGTAGATCAGAGTTGATTGGCGATATGGTCACGAAGACTTTCTGGTTAGGAAATTCACTTTTTTTATCTTGAGTGAAATTTATTTGTCTGGGTTCTGTGCTATACAAGTATACTTGTATCTGGAGAGGCTCACATGGGCAGAGGCGCGACTCTCTGGGGTGCATCACTCGTGCATCCTGTTACCCTGCATAACTTGTTGTAAGTATTTATTATAATTTTTTTTTTTTTTTTAATTTTATAAGTAAAAACCTCTAATTGTAATACTTAATTGAATGAAGACAATATTAGCGAAACTCAATAGAAAATCTGGAGATAGAAAAATCAGAAAAACATGTTGGCACCTCTGGGACTCGAACCCAGGACCTTCTGCTTTATGGCAACAGCCCTACCAACTGAGCTAAGGTGTCTATATCCAATTCGGGCACTTTTAACTGTATCATACTTCGACTAAGAACTACCAACATTATCGTCATTTTCTTAACGCACATATTATTGTCTGCTATCTTTATATATTATTCAAAGTTTGCATGTATGTTCTATATGTATTGCTATATTAAGCCTAGGAAATGTTTGAAACTTTCAAAACACCTTCTTTCCACCCTCACGAAGATTTCTGAATTATTACAACCTTACAACCGCATGACAATACAGCTGAAAAGTTTAATAATCATGACAAAAACTCTTACGAAACTGTCAAAAATGTCACAATTTGAGATTGACATTTTGCAAACCATCGATTGTTCAATCGAAATTCAATTTTCGAATAAAATCTTTAAACTAATGAATTTACTTGAACTACTCACATATGATAATAACCAAGATCGAATACTTTGAATCTTTTCAAGTATTATAAGTATTTTAAATAGGTACCTATGTTACGTACCAAATTTGATTGATTGTTCGTTATATGTGTATAATGAATGTTTGTAATATAAGAAAAATTAAAATTTTTATAAAAAGTTACCATTGTTACATATATTGCGATTATTTTCAGATTTCAAATATTTTAATCAAATAAGTATTGATTTTTTAATGCGTGTCCACACCGCATGGTATCTGTTATACCGATGATGTTGGGTTATCAGCTTGCACTAAAATAAAACAGTATTATTAGGCTTTACTTTAGGTGAACATACAATTGGTAGCCTGGTACTTTTATATAAATTTTGTTTTCATTAGAGGGCAACGTTTTGTGTGTTTATGCACTCAGAAAAATGTATTGCTATTATTTTATCGTGAGGGCAAAAATCGATTTCTCTCAGTATACGGTGGAAATGAGGAGAGGAGGTACTGATAAACACAAAAAAGATAAATATTTCCAAAAGATTTTAATTCATAATGATTGGATGGAAGATAACCAAAAAAATACTGGAGTACGTTCTTCTTTGGTTTGATTTAGATTAGATGCATTAACGGCGCTATATAAATCTTCCAATATTATTATTATAAGAATAATTACAAATTTGTTATTTGGGTGCTCCTGGCTGGGGTGATACAATCGTATCGTATCGTATAAAACACCAATATCTCTAAAAACCACCCTTAAATCCACTTTAAAGTTATAATAATTACAAATCTATATATTATTATTATTTTTTTTTTTTATATATATACCTATATTTTTATCACAAACAAGTCCTGCTAAGCCAATTCAATTGGCTTGTCAGCAGGTGCTTATAATTAAGTTACATATAAATTTTAAATGTTATAATTTTGCATCTTATATCTATAAATTCAACATTATTCATACAAATCAATCTAAGTATAAATATTTTTTTCCGATAGCCAATTTTTCAGCATATATTTAACCTTATTCATAGAATTACATTGCTTTATAGTATCAGGTAATAAATTAAATATTTTCCGTATGTTGTATTCAAACGTTCTCTGTCCGTACTTATTATTAAATTTCGGAACTATTAACCCGTCGTTGCGCGTGAATCTAGTGCTGTATTTATGTTCTAATTTCTCTTTATGCTGCTGGGTAAATATATACTGAATTATAATTTTGTGCCATAGTATTGCCTTAACAGGTAAAATTTTAGCACTCTGAAACAGTAATGGTGTATCATGTCTCTGTTTGAAAATATTCGGAACAACTAATAATTTTACAATTGCGTTTTGTACAGCTTGGACTTGTTTCAGATTTGTTACAGAAGTATTTCCCCATATTGTTAATCCATATCTTATAATGGATTCTGCCAGTGACATATAAATTATTTTTAGTGTTTCAATGGGTAAGAAAAATTTCACTGTGTACATTCTGCCAGCAATTGATCTGAGTCTTTTACAGGTTTTTTTAATATGTTTATCCCATTTAAATATAGTTTAATAAATTTTTGGAAGTAAAAAACATCCTAGATTTTATGTTGATTTGATTATTCTGATTTGCTTTCTGCATAACAACGTTCACATGATAGTCCAAGTAACACGAAATTACGACGTTTAAGGCTAGTAATTATATTCAAATGTTAATTGTTTGGAAAATAAATCCAATAAAAATAATTAATGTTGAAGAAACAATGGAATTTCTTATTTGGATAGATACTTTGTATATGAAATTATATTATATTATAATGGAATTTCTTATTTGATAGGATGTATGAGCACGTAGCCGACAAACATTAACCATTGATTCTTGAACTCGTTGAGAGAAAAAAATGTTGAATGAATTGTGGTCTCCGGTCACTTTTTTTTCCTAAAATATTAAAAATCAGTAGTTATTTGACAGATAGGGTCGAAGCTGGGGGCTGTGCGGTTATTTGGCTGAGCGGTCAGTGACGACAAATATAAATTTAAATTAGAAAATATATATACCTAGGCCTATTAAAACATTAAAACTAAAAATTTCCACCGGAGATATTTCCAGAGATTTCCATTCAAATATAATAATTCACCGGAGAACAAAAGTTTGTCGGGTACGTGCTGAAACATCCTCTATAATAGCTGAATTGCTTATCCAAATGTTCAACGTGTTATTAATACATGAATATTATCTTGTTTATTGGAAATAATAACTCAATGAGAAATGAACTCATGTCGTTCTCAATAATGGAAAAATGTAAAAAACCATAATAAATCTCGCCAGTGACTTTAAAAACACCTTTAAAAAATATTTTGTGCGCATTATATAATGTAAATCGAAAATTCGATATGAGGTGCTTATATATGCTTAATTCGTAGATTAAACGTCTGAATAAACATTTATATTAAAATGGTAAAGAAATCTACACAACCTTTAGCTAAGAATTCTAAATATATAATAAGTTTATTTTAGGAACAAAATTATTTCATTAATTTTAATTTACATAGGTCTATGGTTATAATACACATTCTTTAGCTATACTTTATTTATGTTTAATAAATGAATACATATATCGTAATTAATTAGGTCAATGATTTACAAAATACGTAAGAACATGAGAAATGTAAACAACAATAAGTAACCTTGCCAAGCATTTCATAAATACAAAAACTAGTCAGTTAATAAATACTTGCACTTTGATGGGAACATACTAGTTTTCAACTTTATTTTGTTAGTTAGGAGGGGCTCAGAACGTTATGCGGACTTCGTGTGGACGGAACCAAGGACCAATAAAAGGTGATTTTCCTATCTTATTGAACGTCGGCACATTTTCATATAGAAGTAACAAAATCTGCTTTTAGTGGTGGGAAAAGGGATATATCCAAAGGATGATCCATCAAAATTTCATTTAAACCGTGCTCCCTTATTTAAAAGGACAAGTGTGCATAATTTCATCAACCTTTGTATACAAATCAAATCCACGCAGCCCGCCACAATCACACAGACACTCTTCTTTATATTAATAGACAGATATTATGATATTTTTGAAGTGAAACTGCTTTAGCGTCGTTAGTGAATTGAAATTCGGGTGAAACGGAAATGCGTCACAACTCAGTTCTACACAAATACTCGGTTCTATCATAATGTGGTATATTCGCACCTCGGCGCGTACCTTCCATAGCGTATTGGATAAGGTGTCTGACAAGTCTCAGCGACCAGAGAGTTAGAAAGACATCAAGCGAACGGGGGTTCGATTCCTACGAAATCCAACAAAAAAACATTTTTATTTTGTGAAATCAATATCCAATATTCAAACCACTTTAATAAAACAAGCAAAAGAAACGAAAGCGACATCTAGCGACCTTCTAGTTTCACTTCTACCGCGTGTGAATTACACATTTTGATTTTTTTTTACTTATGTAATTAAAATGTATATTTTTGCTTATACTGATGAGAAAATATTAAGTTAAAAAAAATGTGCAGTTCACATGCGATAGAAGTAAAACCTTCAGAAAACTAAAGTAGACAAGAGTGGGGAGGCTAGAAGCACCGCATAAAGATTGCACCGATTATTCTATCTCATTCTCTCGCAGGCTAAATCCTATTAACGTGTGTCTCTTTTAAGCGTCACTTTTTCGTTTCATCGAATTTCGAATAACAAAGGTACTAAAGGAGCTTTTACTTCAATATTTGAATTAACAGTAAAACAAATTGTTAAGTTCTACACAAGCTACACATCATTTAGCAATATGTTTGATTAATCTCAAATAATTAAGGTTTATTTAATTCTATTTACTCTGACGTCACGTAAAATGAAAAAAAAAAGGTTTCATTATCTAGTCTATTAACTCTTTTCATTTGATATTTTTTTCGTCTAAACCAATAAAACAAAACTTTTTACTGTTGTCTTTCCAGGCGTCTTCCAAAACATGTTTTGACTTCTCCCAGGAAAAACTTGGATTCAGGTCGGTAACTTCAGGAGATCTTCCTGAAAAATAATAAAATAATTATTACGTCTTAGTAGCATCGAAATGAAACTACCCCTTTTGTTAACCACTTTTGAAATGTATTTAGCATAGTTATATTTACCAGTATTTTACAATTTCCATAATTTCTCCATCCTCTTTCATACGATGCTGGATTAACTCCTTTATTTCGACTCCGAAAGGGTTCTTTTAACAGCCTTGTTAAACAGATTCACAGAAGACAGGAGTATTGGCGACACGAAGACAAGGTAATATTGGTGATTTCAAAAGGGGGATAGGTACCTGAAAAGGAAGAATAGAATTATTAAAAACTAGAATCGAATAACGATCAAAGAGATCAATGGGAAAGATCCTCGAAAATCGAAATCAGTGGAGTCCCGACCTCAGGAAAGGAGAACCTGCACGAAATTATTAGTAATATATCCCAGAAAGTGGGATTCATTCTACATTAAAAAAGAAGACATTGATTTTATCCATCGAGTTCGTCAGTGGCCCTCTTTGGCTACTAGCACTAACACCACCAAAACCAACAACTCATCCAATATCATAGTGCGCCTTCTCCGGCGAAATCTCAAGGACGAATTGCTGACAGCTGCCCGCCGCCACAGAACATTGACGTCGGCAGATATCGGCATTCCGGGCGAAGCAAGACGGATCTTCTTAAACGACCACCTCACGCCTTCCAACAAATTACTTTTGAAGAAAACTAGAGATGTAAAAGTCGAGAAAAATTACTCTTACCTATGGACCAAGAATTGTTATATTTTTGTAAGGAAAAATGATGGTTCCCCCGTCGTACGGATTTCTTCCTAGGAAGACCTTAAGAAAATCTCTTGACTTATATTATGTTTTTGTTACTGTATCTCGTTACTATCTACCTTCTATTACTATCTTACCTTTCTTATTTTACTATATTTGATACTACCTTTTCAATATTTGATATTTCTCGAGTCAGGAATGTATCACTTTTGCAACAACTTACATTGGTTACTAGGGTTCGATCTGGTATTGTGTTTACCTCATTTTAAATATTATTATTATACATCTATTATATTTTCACCACAGATTAATGGCGTCCTTTAACATATATTATCAGAATGTACGAGGTTTGCGCACAAAGACACACGATTTCTTAAGGTCCGTTATGAATAATGATTTTGATGTTATATGTATTTCAGAGACATGGCTTCTTGACAATATTAGTAATCGAGAGATTTTTGATGACAGATAATATATAATGTTTTTAGACGGGATAGAAACTATAGTCTCACAGGCCAAACCATGGGAGGCGGGGTTCTTATTGCCGTTCAATCTAAATATAAAGTCATTTAACAGACGGCTTTCAACACAAGAAACTGAGGATATATGGGTAAATTGGGTAAGCATCATTTCGACTGCCCCTAACAAAAGAATAAATATTTGTTGTTCTTACCACCCACATGGCACCAATCATACTACCAGTCTTTTAAATCATTTTGAATCCACTAGTTATCTCCGACAGAATAATCCCGAAGATAACTTTTTACTTGTAGGAGACTACAATATCTCAAAACTTGTCTGGATCCCAAGTCTTAATTCAATCAAATAATTCCACAAACAGCCATTGATGAAACCAGCACTCACGTGATAGATTTTCTATCACTCTGTGACTTCCATCAATATAACAACGTGTTCTCGATCTAGTAATAAGCAATTTGAACTGTGTATTACTGCCCTGCTGTCCTCCTTTTCTTACCGAAGATTCACATCACAAATCTTTACATATCGAAATAAGTTTCTAGAAGAATTTAACTGGACGCAAATTTTCAGTAAAATGTGCATGGAAGAAGCCACTAATTAATTCTATGAACTTATCTATGAAGCTATCAACCATTACGTCCCATCACGAACCATTAAAATGTCTCCAAAATATCCCGTACGGTATACGTCTTGCTTAATAAAAATCATAAAAGAAAAACTAAAATTTCACCGTAAATTAAAAAAATATTCCCAACTTTCTGATTACCATACATTCTCGTTACTTAGAACTCCCCAAAAGACACTCGAAAAAGAATGTTACACAAACTATATAAATAATGCTGAGTTAAACATAAAGAATAATGTGGAATATTTTTGGACCTTCGTCAAATCAAAACAAACCTCCTCTGACATACCTCATAACATATTCCACGGAAACATTTCTTCAAGTGATGGACAACAAATTTGCAATCTTTTCAACGATTATTTTCAATCTGTCTTTGTCCCCTCTCAAATTAAAAATTATTTCGACAAATAGCAAAGATGTAATCAATGATAATAAAACGAGTTCAATACACCTAAATTCAATAAGTATCGATAAATCTCTAGTATTAAAATACTTGAAAAATGTCGACACGAAAAAAAGTGCGGGATGTGATAAATTACATCCAATTTTAATTTTTAATTGTGCTGAACAACTTGTCACCCCCGTGACATTACTGTTCACACTTTCTATCAAAGAAGGCGTATTTCCCACCATTTGGAAAAGAGCATTTGTTACACCTGTTTTTAAAAAGGGGGACAATCACAATATTGAGAATTACAGGCCTATATCAAAGCTATGCATTTTAAGTAAAATCATGGAAAAAATCGTTTATGACCATCTCTTTAATTTATGTAAAAACACAATTATCAATGCCCAACAACATGGTTTTTTTCAAGGCAGATCTGTTGAGTCTAACCTGGGGCAGTTCACCGATTTTGTTCTTAATTCTATGGACAAAAAGAAACAAGTTGACTCTATCTATACTGATTTTTCTAAGGCTTTCGACAAAGTGAATCATGATATACTCTTAAAAAACTTTAAAAATTGGGAAATCTTCTCAGATGGTTCACATCGTACATTAAAAATAGAAGTCAAGCTGTTGCCCTCAAAGGTTACATGTCACAGGAAATAACCATTCCTTCGGATGTACCTCAAGGTTCCCATTTAGGGCCCCTGCTTTTTAATTTGTATCTAAATGACATCAAACATGTCATTTGTAACTCTGATTTTATTCTTTACGCTGACGATATGAAAATATTAATAAGAAGATATTAATATACGCCATATACAGTAGTTCAAGCGTAAAAGGTTTATTGAATGGTTTTGTGATGCGTAGGATAAAACCCATTTGTTTGTAGGCTTTTTCTAAGATGTACTCAATGTGATCTTTGAATAGTAATTTAGAGTCAAGTAATACTCCAAGATCTCTAATTTTATCCACTCGTTGAAGAGGAACATTGTTCAGATGGTAAATATGGACGATTGGGTGATTTTTACGTGAAAATGTTATCGCATTGCATTTATTTATATTAAGAAATAGTTGTTTTTCTATGCAATATTCATTAATTTTTAATAAAATTAATGAATATTGCATAGAAAATCTATACAAGATTGTGAACTGCCTTATTGACTCACCAGCTCTATTAGAAAAGACGGGATAGAAGCATTTCGGTACCCCGAACGCAATACCAGATCGAACGCCCTATTTTTTATACAACATTTCAAATCGAATTATGCACAAAATTCTTTGCTCGGACGTATCTGCAAAACATACAACGCCCTTAGAGATATCGATATTTTCCACTGTTCCCTTAACACGTTTAAAACTAAATTAACCTTACAATGTACTTAAAACAAAACTATTATTTCATATTTGTAAAAAGCATTTGTGGCTCGCCATAATTTACAATTAAAACACATAAATTTGTTGTAGACCACTTTATTTTTTAAAACACTACCGGTTTCGGAAGCACCCTTCCTTCGTCAGGAGAATATTATAACAGGAGAATGTTATACGTCAGGAGAATGTTATACGTCAGGAGAATGTTATACGTCAGGAGAATGTTATAATATTCTCCTGACGAAGGAAGGGTGCTTCCGAAACCGGTAGAGTGTTTTAAAAAATAAAAGTGAACAATTTAAAAAAATAATAAAGAAATAATAGTTTACAATTAAAACACATAAATTTGTTGTAGACCACTTTTATTTTTTAAAACACTCTACCGGTTTCGGAAGCACCCTTCCTTCGTCAGGAGAATATTATAACATTCTCCTGACGTATAACATTCTCCTGACGTATAACATTCTCCTGTTATAATATTCTCCTGACGAAGGAGAATTATACGTTATACGTCAGGAGAATGTTATAATATTCTCCTGACGAAGGAAGGGTGCTTCCGAAACCGGTAGAGTGTTTTAAAAAATAAAAGTGGTCTACAACAAATTTATGTGTTTTAATTGTAAACTATTATTTCTTTATTATTTTTTTTAATTGTTCACTTTTTCTTTTTACTCACTTTTTACTTATACTTTAATATTATAACTATCAAATATCTACTTGCTTCCTATTCTGTAACCATTTCTTATTTTAAATTATAAATGGAACTTCACTGTTTTATAATTATATTCACTATTAAATGTTAAATGAATGTATATTTACAACTGTATGTTTCCTAAATAAATTGAAATAAAACAACAACAAAAAAATGTAAATCAAGAAACATTATAATATTATGTATATTTACCGATATTTAGAAAAAATCGTTCCACCGCATTTATAGCATCCTCTTCTGCACTAGGTTATCCATTCTTTCATCTTCAAAAGAAGGTAAGGTTCTTTGAACACATTTCCCAAGTCATCCACATACATGTAATATGTTTGATGCTTATTTTGGATCTTGCATTTCAACAATTGTTCAAAACTCTGTCAATTTAAAAATTCACGGAAGTAGTTCAGAGTTGATTGGCGATATGTTCACGAAGACTTTCTGGTTACGAAATTCACTTTTATAGCTTGAGTGAAATTTATTTGTCTGGGATCTATGCTATACAAGTATACTTGTATCTGGAGAGGCTCACATGGGCAGAGGCGCGACTCTCTGGGGTGCATCACTTGTGCATCCTGTTACCCTGCATTGTTGTAAGTATTTATAATAATTTTTGTAATAACTTGTTGTAAGTATTTATAATAACTATTTAATAATATACTATATATATACTATAGTAATAAGTATTTATAATAATAAGTATTTATTTATAATAACTTGTTGTAAGTATTTATAATAATTTTTGTTTTTTTTAAATTTTATGAGTTAAACCTCTAATTGTAATACTTAATTGAATGAAGACAATATTAGCGAAACTCAGTCGAGAATCTAGAGAGAGAAAAATCGGAAAAACATATTGGCACCTCTGGGACTCGAACCCAGAACCTTCTGCTTTCATGGCAACAGCCCTACCAACTGAGCTAAGGTGTCTATATCCAATTCGGTTACTTTTAACTGTATCATAAATTACCAAGATTATCTTCATTTTCTTAACGCACATATTATTGACTGCTATCTTTATATACGATCGAAAGTTTGTATGTATGTTGTATATTTATTGCTGTACAAAGCATAGGAAATGTTTGAAATTTTCAAAACACCTTCTTTTCACCTTCACGAAGGTTTCTGAATTATTATAACCTTTCAACTGCATGACAATAAAGCTGAAAAGTTTTTTAATCATTACAAAAACTCTTACGAAACTGTCAAAAATGTCACAATTTGAGAATGACATTTTGCAAACCATCGATTGTTCAATCAAAATTCAATTTTCGAATAAAATCTCAATGTCTTAAACTAATGAATTTACTTGAACTACTCACCTGTGATAATAACCAGGATCAAATACTTTGAACCTATTAGAATTGATACCTAGAATTATAGGTATTTTAAATAGATACCTACGTTAGGTACCAAATTTGATTGATTGCTCGTAATATGTGTATAATAAATGTTTGTAATATATGAAAAATTAAAATTTGTGTAAAAAAAGTGACCATTGATATATTGCGATTGTTTTCAGATATCAAATATTTTAATCCAATAAGTATTCATTTTTCAATGCGTGTCCACACCGCATGGTATCAGTTATACCGATGATTTTGAGTTATCAGCTCGCACTAAAACAGTAGGGACGTAAAATAGTGTTAATAGGCTTTACATTAGTTGAACGTACAATTGGTATTGGTAGCCTGGTACTTTTATTTTATTAATTTTTTTTAATTAGACGGCAACGATTTGTATGTTTGTACGCGGAGAAAAATGTATTTCTATTATTTTACCGTGAGGGCAAAAATCGATTTCTCTCAGTATACGGTGGAAATGAGGAGAGGAGGTAAAAACACAAAAAAGATAAATTTTTCCAAAAAGATTTTTATTCATAATGATTGGATGGAAGATAGCCAAAAAATACTAGTGTAGGTTCATCTTTGGTTTGATTTAGATTAGATTCTTATCGAAGGAAGCAAATACTTTGTGGTGTGACATTATATATTAAATGAAAAAGCACACTTTGTAAAACACCACTTTTTATTTGAATTAATATTTAACAGCCAACCAGGTTTCGCTTATCTCAAGCATCATCAGGGCTTATTATATGAACTAAAGATAATCACATACAAACTCATATATATAAAAGAAATTAAAATAATGAGTGAAAGAGTACATTACAGTAGAATAGGCGACACCCTATTGGTGCCAGTAAGGTATACAAATAGATAAGAGGGAGACAAAATTATTGCAGGAGGGGTGGTGGGGGGAGGGAGGGGGAGGGACTGTTTCAGTAGAGGTTAACGGAACAAATTAAATATGGGACTGTCAGTTAAATTGATTAGTTTAATAATAATGTTTGATTTGAAATCATCTGATATCTATTGCTATCTCCTTCACCCATTATTTTAATTTCTTTTATATATATATATTTATATATATATGTCTGTATGTAATTATCTTTAGTTCATATAATAAGCCCTGATGATGCTTGAGATAAGCGAAACCTGGTTGGCTGTTAAATATTAATTCAAATAAAAAGTGGTGTTTTACAAAGTGTGTTTTTTCATTTAATATAGATTAGATTTTTTAGGTGCTCCTGGCTGGGGTGGTACAATCGTATCGTATCGTTTTGTAAAAGCCAAATATGGCGTTAATAAGAAAAATAAATTTAAAAAATCTATTATCAAATGTAATCGTTTCTTGATGGTTACTACATACCTACTTATTGTTTAAATGAATTATGAAATATAATTAATAAATAAATATGCAAGGTATCCGAGGGACAAGCGCAGTGACTTCTTGGAGTCATCCTACATGATAGTCCAAGGTCCAAAGACGGTTAAAGCTAGTAATTATGTTCAAATTTTAATTGTTTGGAAAATAAATCCAATAAAAATAATGAATGTTAAAGAAACAACGGATTTTCGTATTTATGCCCTTTACATCCGGATGTTCCTTATACAGGATGTATCAGCACGTAGCCGACAAACATTAACCAGTGATTCTTGAACTCAATGAGAGTAAAAAATGTACGTGGAATTTTGGACTCCATATAGGGTCGGTGCCGGGGGTTGTGCGATTACTCAGCTGAGCGATCAGTGAAGACAAATATATATTTTAATTAGAAAATATATATACCTAGGCATATTAAAACATTAAAACTATGAATATCCACCGAAGATATTTCCAGAGATTTCCATTCAAATATAAAAATCCACCGGAGAACAAAAGTTTGTCGGGTACGTGCTGAAACATCTTGTATAATATCTGAATTGCTTATCCAAATGTTCAACGTGTTATTAATACATGAATATTATCTGGTGTATTGGCAATATTAACTAAATGAGGAATGAACTCATGTCGTTTCTCAATAATGGAAAAATGTAAACAACAATAATAAATCTCGCCAGTGACTTTATAAACACCTTTAAAAAATATTTTGTGCGCATTATATTATGTAAATCGAAAATTCGATATGAGGTGCTTATATATGCTTAATTCGTAGATTAAACTTCTGAATAAACATTTATATTAATATAATGAAGAAATCTACACAACCTTTAGCTAAGAATTCTAAATATAAAATAAGTTTATTTTTAGAAACAAAATTTTTATAAATTTTAATTTAGGTCTATGGTTCTAATACACATCCTTTAGCCATACTTTATTTATGTTTAATAAATTAATATAATTAATATATCGTAATTAATAACCTCAATGATTAAAAAAATACGTAAAAACATGAGAAACGTAAACAACAATAAGTAACCGGTTACGATAAACTCAAATACAAGACAGTACTAAGTCTCTCAACGGAATTGGTTCCTATATTATCAAAATTGATTAACCAATGTTTTAAAGAGGGAACCTTTCCGGACAGCTGTAAAATTGCCAAGGTTATACCAATTCACAAAGGTGGGTCCATAACAAATACCTCAAACTACAGACCCATCACAATCTTACCAATCTAAGCAAAAAAATTTGAACGTGTAATCTACAAAAGATTAAACAATTTTCTGTTAAAAAAATCATTCTTTTATAAAA
This sequence comes from Limnephilus lunatus, assembly GCA_917563855.2. NCBI lineage: Eukaryota > Metazoa > Arthropoda > Insecta > Trichoptera > Limnephilidae > Limnephilus > Limnephilus lunatus. Next base: position 28,163,110 of record OU830592.1, on the reverse strand, counting down.
AAACAATATGGCTTAAGGAAAAAATCGAACACACTTGTGGCAATAAACGACTTAATCAGTAAACTTAGGAGTGGTATTGATGGTGGAAATTATATTTTATCTGTACTAGTTGATCTTCAAAAAGCCTTTGATACAGTAAGCCATGATATACTTATACTCAAGAAACTCGATAAACTTGGTGTAGTTGGTCCTGCTCTTAATCTATTCAAATCATATCTTAGCAATAGAAAGCATTTCGTAAGCATTAACAATCAAAATAGTAAGAACCTTCCAATAAACTATGGAGTTCCGCAAGGATCCATACTAGGGCCACTACTGTTCCAAATTTATATCAATGATATTTCGCAATTAGAATTAAACTGTGAAATTTTCTTATACGCAGATGATACTGCAATATTTTACTGGGGTAAAGATCTAAATATACTACTAGAAAATGCACAAAGTGACCTAGAAAGAATTTGCAGTTGGCTCCAATTAAATATCCTAACAATAAATATTTAAAAAAACAGGATACATGATTTTAAGCTCAAACCGTAAAATAATTCCTCCTTATGTACCTTTAAAAATTGAAAATAACGATTTGCAAATCCTGATGCAGGAAAAATATCTTGAGCTGTGCATCGACAAGCATTTAACTTTTAAAAAACACATACAAGATATAAAAGATAAAATCACACCCTTAATTAGCGTTTTTAGCCGGTTATCATATCTATTACCAATTAAATTAAAAAAAAGTTTATTTTATAGTCTCGTACACTCACACCTAAATAACCTGATTGAAATCTGGGGAAGTGCGTATGAAACATGCATCAATGAATTACAGGTAATTCAAAATAATCTAATCAAAAAACTATTTCACTACGAATCCAAAACATCCCCAAAAACATTATATTTGGAAACAAAACTGCTAAAATTAAGAAAACTATACGAGTACAATATATGTCTCCTTAAATACAAAATAAATAATAAACTCATACATACAAACACAGAATTCTTTAAAACGTCCCAAGTACTCAAACATTTTACACGACAACACGATAACATACGTTTAAACACCATTCATACTAACTACGGTAAGCAATCAATTAGTCACGAGGGGGGCAATTTATATAATTGCCTTCCAGATGATATCAAAAACGAAAAAAGTATGTGCAAATTCATAAAAAAATTATTCATGTTTATTCACAAAAAACAAAGTAGTGAAAGTGAATAATATCGTATGGTAATATAATGTTATGTAAATTTACTGCAATTTAATGTAATTTAAGGTTATGGAATGTAAAAACTATCTATAAATTTAATATTCTAGTTAAGTAAGTGAAAATGTTATTTTCTTTTTTACTGGAATAAAAACTTAGAGAAAAAAAAACCTTTCCAAGCATTTCATAGATACAAGAAGCAGTCAGTTAATAAATACTTGCACTTTGATTGGAACATACCTACTAGTTTTTATTTACCCCGTTTTGGTCTCCAGTCACTTTTTTTCTTAAAACATTTAAAAATCAGTAGTTATTGGACTTTTCACAACAGCTGCTCTCGAAACCCTGTGAAAATAAACCCCTACCAGAAGAAACCATTGGTTTGACCTAACGAAAAATAAAAATGAACTCTATCAAAAAACGTTACAAGACAACTTATGGACACTTATAGGGAAACAAGGAAGAGAGAAAAGAAGATACACAGGAAAAAGAAATGTGAATATTTACAAAAAGAAAGTGCTGACGCACTGAGGTTTAAGAATGAGAGTAGGCTTTTCTACAAAAAAGTAAATAACATGAGAGCTGAGTTTAAGCCAAAAATAAATATATGCAAGGACGAGAACGGAGTGATACTGAGTGAAAAGCCTGACATCCTGAGGAGATGGGTGAGGCACTTTGACGCGGTTCTCAATAACAATTCGGCAGAGGTGGAGCACAACACGGTGGAAAGCACGGGAGATGACTTGCACATTGACAATGCTGAACCCCCTTCACAGGAGGAAGTGAAGCAGGCAATAATACGGTTGAAAAACAACAAATCTCCCGGATCAGACGAGCTAGTGGCTGAATTATTTAAAGCAGCTGGTGGAGAATTTACTCAATACCAGCATACCCTAATTCAAAAAGTATGGACAGAAGAAGAGATTTTCGAAGAGTAAAGATTGGGAATTGTGTGTCCACTACACAAGAAGGGCGACCAACTCGAGTGCTATAATTACAGGGGGATAACGTTATTAAATACCGACTATGATTTATGTCCACCATCTTGTACAAAAGATTGCTCCCAATGTCCGAGGAAATCATTGGCAACTACCAATATGGCTTCAGGCCAGGCAAATCATGCACTGATCAAATTTTCTCCTTAAGACAGATCTTGGAAAAACGCTATAATACAATATCGAAACACATCACCTCTTTGTAGACTTCAAGGCCGCGTATGACAGCATAAATAGGAATGCACTGTACAATGCAATGAGTGGGTTTGGAATACCGCGTAAGCTGACCAATCTGGTGAAATTAATAATGTCCCCAGTAATGTGTAGAGTCAGGGTTGGCAGAGATCAGTCCGAGTCCTTTGAAGCGCTCCACGGGGTGAGACAAGGAGATGGATTGGCCTGCCTCTTATTCAACACAGCCTTAGAAAAAGTTATTCGTGACCCAGGCATTGAGATAAGAGCAACGATATTTGACAACTCTGTGTAACTATTGGGTTACACTGATGATATCGACATAATTGCGAAAACTCCCGATGCTTTATGTGACGCCTTCATAAATCTTGAAAGTTCTGTTAAAAATATGGGCCTCATGGAAGACCAAATACATTGCCGTAGAATGCGCCCAACAAACCTCAACTTTCTCATGTGGAAGCCATAATTTTGAAACGGTACAAAGATTCACATACCTAGGCTCCCTGATAACAAACAAGAATAATACCACAGAGGAGACCCAGAAGCGCATAGTGAACGCAAATCGCTGTTATTACCGCCCACAAAACCAAATAAAATCCAGACTGCTGTCAAGAAACACCAAGATATTAGTTCACAAAACACTTATCAGACCAGTACTTACATACGCAGCTGAGTCTTGGGTACTAACTAAAAGGAATGAGCGACCACTGGATGTTTTTGAAAGGAAAATTTTGTGGCGTATCTTCGGACCGGTTTTAGAAAATGGATTTTGTCGCAGACATTATAACAATGAGCTATATACTCTATTAAAGGATTTAAAAGTCACAAAATTTATTAAACTGGGAAGACTTCGATGGCTGGGTCATGTAGAGAGAATGACTGAGCATCAATCACCAAAGTCCCTACTGAACTCAATATCGACGGGGCGAAAGAGCCTGGGAAGATCATGTTTAAGATAGAGCGACAACGTCCTCAAAGATTTATCCACCTTGGAGATTCTAAACTGGAGAGAGCTGGCACAAAACCGTGACGAGTGGAGGAAGACTCTTGAAGAGGCCAAGACCCACCAGGGGTTGTAGAGCCAAGAGTGATGATGATGATGAGTTATTGGACAGATAGGGACGGGGCGGGGGGTTGGGCGGTTACTCAGCTGAGTGATCAGTGACGACAAATATATTTTTTTAAATTTAAATTAGAAAATATATATACCTAGGACCTAGGCCTATTAAAAAACTATAAATTTCCACCAGAGATATTTCCAGAGATTTCTATTCAAATATAAAATTCCACCGGAGAACAAAATTTTGTCAAGTACTTGCTGAAACAACCTGTATAATACTCGTATCTGAATTGCTTATCCAAATGTTCAATGCGTTATTAATACATGAATATTGTCTTGTTTATTGGCAATAATAATCCCTTGAGGAATGAATTCATTTCGTTCTCAATAAAGGAAAAATGTAAACAACAATAATAAATCTCGCCATTGACTTTATAAACACCTCTAAAAAATATTTTGTGCGCATTATATTATGTAAATCGAAAATTTGAAATGAGGTGCTTGTATAATTCGTAGATTAAACGTCTGAATAAAAATTAATATTAATATAATAAAGAAATCTACACAACCTTTAGCTAAGAATTCTAAAAATACAATAAGTTTATTTTTAGAACAAAATTATTTAATAAATTTTAATTTAGGTCTATGGTTATAATACACATCATTTAGCTATACTTTATTTATGTTTAATAAATATATATATATATATATATATATATATATATATATATATATATGTTATGGTTAAGGTTTTCACGGGTGTAAGATGTAAAACAATTTTCTCGGTCTCTATTAAAAATTCCGAAGGACCACAATTCCACTTGAATCACATGGTATTTGTAAAATAGCTTGTGGGGCATGTGAAAAGGTGTATATTGGACGATGCAATAGAAAAATATCATGTAGAATTGCAGAACATAAAGTAGATGTCACTAATAAACGCTTAACTTCATCCATAGTTCAACACGTCCTTAATGAAGGTCATAAAATAGACTTTAATAATACAACAACAACAGCTAGCATATACAATGAACCAAAAAGAATTTACCGCGAAGCGATAGAAATCTATAAACATAAAAATAATATGAATACTAGAAATGACTCAATCAGAATTCCCAACACCTGGAAAGTCATAATCGATGAAAATCCCCCAAAAACGGCATTTCCAAAATTACCAGTAGTATCTCCAATTAGCTTAACCAATCAGGTATCTACTGCCGGCCCCGCCCCCCACCCCCTCCACCATCAATCACCTTCAACCCGGGTACTTCGTTCTAGACATAAGAAGTGACTTGCACTCACTTAAGTCTTAGCTTCTGGACCGAACAGACATGCGAAAGCTATCAGTTTGAGACAAAAACTCAAGACATAAGGCCTCTGAAGATGGACAGTGTGATCTGTCCGAAACGTCAGGAGTTAAAAAGTCCTTTTAAGGACTACGTTACGCGGGTAAACCGAGAAAATTGTTTTACATATATATATATATATATATATATATATCGTAATTAATTACCTCAATGATTAGAAAAAAACATGAGAAATGTAAACAACAATAAGTAACCTTGCCAAGCATTTCATAAATACAAAAAGTAGTCAGTTAATAAATACTTGCACTTTGATGGGAACATACTAGTTTCCAAATTTATTTTGCTAGTTAGGAGCGGCTCAGAACGTTATGCGGACTTCGTGTGGACGGAACCAACGACCAATAAAAGGTAATTTTTCTATCTTATTGAACGTCGGCACAATTTCATATAGAAGTAACAGAATCTGCTTTTAGTGGTGGGAAAAGGGATAATATCCAAAGGACGTCCATCAAAATTTCATTTAAACCGTGCTCTTTCCCTTATTTAAAAGGACAAGTGTGCATAATTTCATCAACCTTTGTATACAAATCAAACACGAACACGCTTCTTGATATTATAATATTTTTGAAGTGAAACTGCTTAAGCGTCGTTAGTGACATGAAATTCGGGTGAAACAGAAATGCGCACAACTCAGTTCTACACAAATACTCGCTTCTAATAATGTGGTATATTCGCACCTCGGCGCGTACCTTCCATAGCGTATTGGATAAGGTGCCAGACAAGTCTCATCGGCTAGAGAGCTAGACAGACATCAAGCAAACGGGGGTTAGCTTCCTACGAAATCCAACAAAAAAACATTTTTATTTTGTGAAATCAATATCCAATATTCAAACCACTTTAATAAAACAAGCAAAAGAAACGAAAGCGACATCTAGCGACCTTCTAGTTTCACTTCTACTGAATGTGAATTACACATTCTGATTTTTTTAAACTTATGTAATAAAAATGTATAATTTTGCTTATAGTGATGATAAAATATTGAGTTCAAAAAAAGTGTGCAGTTCACACGCGATAGAAGTAAAACCTTCAGAAAACTAAAGTAGGCAAGAGTGGGGAGGCTACGAGCACCACGCAAAGAGGATTCTATCTCATTCTCTCGCAGGTTAAATCCTTCAGGTGTTTGTCTCTTTTCAGTGTCGCTTTTTCGTTTCATCTAAAATCACAACGGTGCTAAAGATCACTTTAATATTTGAATTAACAGTAAAATAAATTGTTCAGTTCTACACGCTACAAGCTACGCATCCTTTAGCAATATATTTGATAAATCTAAAATAATTAAGGTTTTGTTTGAATAATTTTGTAAAATGTTTGCTTTAGTAATGTGAAAATAAAGAGAAAAAAAAGGGTGCAGTTTACACGCTGCAGAAGTAAAACCTTCAGAAAACTAAGGTAGATAAAAGTGGGGAGGCTAGAAACACCGCATAAAGAAGAGACCGATTATTCCATCTCATTCTCTCGCAGTTTAAATCCTGTTGACGTGTGTCTCTTTTTAGTATCGTTTTTTGGTTTCATCGAGTTTCAAAAATCACAACGGTACTAAAGAAGCTTTCAGTTCAATATTTGAATTAACCACGGACGTACAAAATATATGGATATGCCCTTACGTGTTAAAAAACGTGTTATTTCCCCCTCCCATTGGAACCATTTTTCGGAACCGGCTGGGCGTGTCCGGACCAATGTCGTGCTCTCGTCGTACATTTTACGCGCGGACGCTGTATGTCTATGAAACACATACTTAGACAATGAAGAAGACTTGGCGAATCACAAGTCTCTTTCCTCTCTTCGCCCCGCCATAGTTGGTTTTTACCCCTCATCTGTAAGTTCTCGTCTAGTTATTTGTATGTCTATGGAATAAACAGTAAAACAAATTTTTCAGTTCTTCACGCTACACGCTACAAGTTTTTTTTTTTTTTACATTAACTCCACACAGGAGGCCCTGAGGAAAATAATTTCCCTCAGGGCCTATGTCATCTTTGAGTATGCTGTGTGGAGGGTCTTTTTGAGGAAAGGAAGGAGTTAACATTGGTCTTGAAGAGACTCATGTTGTAGGAGGGAGGAAACAGAGAGGCCGGTACACATCCTTTAGCAATATATTTGATTAATCTAAAATTATTAAGGTTTACTTAATTCGTTTTGCTCTGACGTCACGTAAAATGTAAAAAAAGGGTTTCATTGTCTAGTCCATTGGTTGTTAACCTTTTTGGAGGTACTGAACCCCACCAGTTTCACATGCGTATTCATCGAACCCTTTTTAAATTGGAAAGTGAGGCGTGACATTAGTGCCAGCGGATTACCACAAATGGGGGCGTAATGGGATAGGATGCGTCATGAATTTACCACAACTGGGGAAGGGGGGGGGGCGCAATCGGATAGGATGGGGTGAAATGGGATAGTGACATTATTCTTCGTTTTTTCGGGGTGTGTCTTGCCTTCCACTGAACCCCTAGGATTCGATCGAACCCAGGTTAAGAACCACTGATCTAGTCTATTAACTCATTTCATTCTGTATTTTTTTCGTCTGAACAAATAGAACAAAACTTTTTACTGTTAGTCTTTCCAGGCGTTTTCCAAAACATGTTTTGACTTCTCCCGGGAAAGATTTGCTTCTCTCCAGGAAGAGCTTCCTGAAAAATAATAAAATAATTATTACGTCTTAGTAGCCTCGAAATGAAACTACCCGTTTTGTTAACAACTTTTGAAATGTATTTAGCATAGTTATATTTATCATTATTTTACAATTTCCATAATTTCTCCATCCTCTTTCATACGATGCTGGATTTACTCCTTTATTTCGACTCCGAGGGGGTTCTTTAAACCGCCTTGTTAAACAGATTCTCAGAAGACACGAGTATTGGTGACACGAAGACAATGTAATATTGGTGATTTCAAAAGGGGGATAGGTTCCTGAAAAGGAAGAATAGAATTATTAGGATCTTATTCTATAAATTATTCTAAGGTGCACTTTTAAAACTATATATCTAGTATAAAAATCACTTTAGAAGTGGCAAGCTGAAACTCAGAAATGGATGCAAATATTTCAAGTTCGTATATATGTAAATCAAGAAACCTAATAATATTATGTATATTTACCGATATTTAGAAAAAATCGGTCGACCGCATTTCTAGCATACTCTTCTGCACTAGGTTATCCATTCTTTCATCTTTAAAAGAAGGTAAGGTTCTTTGAACACATTTCCCAAGTCATCCATATACATGTAATATGTTTGATGCTTATTTTGGATCTTGCATTTCAACAATTGTTCAACTCTCTGTAAATTGAAAATTCATGAAAGTAGATCAGAGTTGATTGGCGATATGGTCACGAAGACTTTCTGGTTAGGAAATTCACTTTTTTTATCTTGAGTGAAATTTCTGGTTAGGACTATTTTAGCTTGAGTGAAATTTATTTGTCTGGGTTCTGTGCTATACAAGTATACTTGTATCTGGAGAGGCTCACATGGGCAGAGGCGCGACTCTCTGGGGTGCATCACTCGTGCATCCTGTTACCCTGCATAACTTGTTGTAAGTATTTATTATAATTTTTTTTTTTTTAATTTTATAAGTAAAAACCTCTAATTGTAATACTTAATTGAATGAAGACAATATTAGCGAAACTCAATAGAAAATCTGGAGACAGAAAAATCAGAAAAACATGTTGGCACCTCTGGGACTCGAACCCAGGACCTTCTGCTTTATGGCAACAGCCCTACCAACTGAGCTAAGGTGTCTATATCCAATTCGGGCACTTTTAACTGTATCATACTTCGACTAAGAACTACCAACATTATCGTCATTTTCTTAACGCACATATTATTGTCTGCTATCTTTATATATTATTCAAAGTTTGCATGTATGTTCTATATGTATTGCTATATTAATCCTAAGAAATGTTTGAAACTTTCAAAACACCTTCTTTCCCCCCTTACGAAGATTTCTGAATTATTACAACCTTACAACCGCAAAGTGAAAAGCAAGCTGAAAAGTTTAATGATCATGACAAAAAGTCTTACGAAACTGTCAAATATGTCACAATTTGAGATTGACATTTTGCAAACCATCGATTGTTCAATCGAAATTCAATTTTCGAATAAAATCTTTAAACTAATGAATTTACTTGAACTACTCACATATGATAATAACCAAGATCGAATACTTTGAATCTTTTCAAGTATTATAAGTATTTTAAATAGGTACCTATGTTACGTACCAAATTTGATTGATTGTTCGTTATATGTGTATAATGAATGTTTGTAATATAAGAAAAATTAAAATTTGTATAAAAAGTTACCATTGTTACATATATTGCGATTATTTTCAGATTTCAAATATTTTAATCAAATAAGTATTGATTTTTTAATGCGTGTCCACACCGCATGGTATCTGTTATACCGATGATGTTGGGTTATCAGCTTGCACTAAAATAAAACAGTATTATTAGGCTTTACTTTAGGTGAACATACAATTGGTAGCCTGGTACTTTTATATAAATTTGGTTTTCATTAGAGGGCAACGTTTAGTGTGTTTATGCACTCAGAAAAATGTATTGCTATTATTTTATCGTGAGGGCAAAAATCGATTTCTCTCAGTATACGGTGGAAATGAGGAGAGGAGGTACTGATAAACACAAAAAAGATAAATATTTCCAAAAGATTTTAATTCATAATGATTGGATGGAAGATAACCAAAAAAATACTGGAGTACGTTCTTCTTTGGTTTGATTTAGATTAGATGCATTAACGGCGCTATATAAATCTTCCAATATTATTATTATAAGAAAAATTACAAATTTGTTATTTGGGTGCTCCTGGCTGGGGTGATACAATCGTATCGTATCGTATAAAACACCAATATCTCTAAAAACCACCCTTAAATCCACTTTAAAGTTATAATAATTACAAATCTATATATTATAATTTTTTTTTTTTTTTATATATACCTATATTTTTATCACAAACAAGTCCTGCTAAGCCAATTCAATTGGCTTGTCAGCAGGTGCTTATAATTAAGTTACATATAAATTTTAAATGTTATAATTTTACATCTTATATCTACAAATTCAACATTATTCATACAAATCAATCTAAGTATAAATATTTTTTTCCGATAGCCAATTTTTCAGCATATATTTAACCTTATTCATAGAATTACATTGCTTTATAGTATCAGGTAATAAATTAAATATTTTCCGTATGTTTTATTCAAACGTTCTCCGTCCGTACTTATTATTAAATTTCGGAACTATTAACCCGTCGTTGCGCGTGAATCTAGTGCTGTATTTATGTTCTAATTTCTCTTTATGCTGCTGGGTAAATATATACTGAATTATAATTTTGTGCCATAGTATTGCCTTAACAGGTAAAATTTTAGCACTCTGAAACAGTAATGGTGTATCATGTCTCTGTTTGAAAATATTCGGAACAACTAATAATTTTACAATTGCGTTTTGTACAGCTTGGACTTGTTTCAGATTTGTTACAGAAGTATTTCCCCATATTGTTAATCCATATCTTATAATGGATTCTGTCAGTGACATATAAATTATTTTTAGTGTTTCAATGGGTAAGAAAAATTTCACTGTGTATATTCTGCCAGCAATTGATCTGAGTCTTTTACAGGTTTTTTTATTATGTTTATCCCATTTAAATATAGGTTAATAAATTTTTGGAAGTAAAAAACATCCTAGATTTTATGTAGATTTGATTATTCTGATTTGCTTTCTGCATAACAACGTTCACATGATAGTCCAAGTAACACGAAATTACGACGTTTAAGGCTAGTAATTATATTCAAATGTTAATTGTTTGGAAAATAAATCCAATAAAAATAATTAATGTTGAAGAAACAATGGAATTTCTTATTTGGATAGATACTTTGTATATGAAATTATATTATATTATAATGGAATTTCTTATTTGATAGGATGTATGAGCACGTAGCCGACAAACATTAACCATTGATTCTTGAACTCGTTGAGAGAAAAAAATGTTGAATGAATTGTGGTCTCCGGTCACTTTTTTTTCCTAAAATATTAAAAATCAGTAGTTATTTGACAGATAGGGTCGAAGCTGGGGGCTGTGCGGTTATTTGGCTGAGCGGTCAGTGACGACAAATATAAATTTAAATTAGAAAATATATATACCTAGGCCTATTAAAACATTAAAACTAAAAATTTCCACCGGAGATATTTCCAGAGATTTCCATTCAAATATAATAATTCACCGGAGAACAAAAGTTTGTCGGGTACGTGCTGAAACATCCACTATAATAGCTGAATTGCTTATCCAAATGTTCAACGTGTTATTAATACATGAATATTATCTTGTTTATTGGAAATAATAACTCAATGAGAAATGAACTCATGTCGTTCTCAATAATGGAAAAATGTAAAAAACCATAATAAATCTCGCCAGTGACTTTAAAAACACCTTTAAAAAATATTTTGTGCGCATTATATAATGTAAATCGAAAATTCGATATGAGGTGCTTATATATGCTTAATTCGTAGATTAAACGTCTGAATAAACATTTATATTAAAATGGTAAAGAAATCTACACAACCTTTAGCTAAGAATTCTAAATATATAATAAGTTTATTTTAGGAACAAAATTATTTCATTAATTTTAATTTACATAGGTCTATGGTTATAATACACATCCTTTAGCTATACTTTATTTATGTTTAATAAATGTATACATATATCGTAATTAATTAGGTCAATGATTTACAAAATACGTAAGAACATGAGAAATGTAAACAACAATAAGTAACCTTGCCAAGCATTTCATAAATACAAAAAGTAGTCAGATAATAAATACTTGCACTTTGATGGGAACATACTAGTTTTCAACTTTATTTTGTTAGTTAGGAGGGGCTCAGAAGGTTATGCGGACTTCGTGTGGACGGAACCAAGGACCAATAAAAGGTGATTTTCCTATCTTATTGAACGTCGGCACATTTTCATATAGAAGTAACAAAATCTGCTTTTAGTGGTGGGAAAAGGGATATATCCAAAGGATGATCCATCAAAATTTCATTTAAACCGTGCTCCCTTATTTAAAAGGACAAGTGTGCATAATTTCATCAACCTTTGTATACAAATCAAATCCACGCAGCCCGCCACAATCACACAGACACTCTTCTTTATATTAATAGACAGATATTATGATATTTTTGAAGTGGAACTGCTTTTGCGTCGTTAGTGAATTGAAATTCGGGTGACACGGAAATGCGTCACAAGTCACAACCCAGTTCTACACAAATACTCGGTTCTATCATAATGTGGTATATTCGCACCTCGGCGCGTACCTTCCATAGCGTATTGGATAAGGTGCCTGACAAGTCTCAGCGACCAGAGAGTTAGAAAGACATCAAACGAACGGGGGTTCGATTCTTACGAAATCCAACAAAAAAACATTTTTATTTTGTGAAATCAATATCCTATATTCAAACCACTTTAATAAAACAAGCAAAAGAAACGAAAGCGACATCTAGCGACCTTCTAGTTTCACTTCTACCGCGTGTGAATTACACATTCTGATATTTTTTTACTTATGTAATCAAAATGTATATTTTTGCTTATACTGATGAGAAAATATTGAGTTAAAAAAAAATGTGCAGTTCACATGCGATAGAAGTAAAACCTTCAGAAAACTAAAGTAGGCAAGAGTGGGGAGGCTACGAGCACCGCGTAAAGAGGATTCTATCTCATTCTCACGCAGGTTAAATCCTTCAGATGTTTGTCTCTTTTAAGTGTCGCTTTTTCGTTTCATCACAACGGTGCTAAAGATCACTTTAATATTTGAATTAACAGTAAAATAAATTGTTCAGTTCTACACGCTACAAGCTACACATCCTTTAGCAATATATTTCATTAATCAAAAATAATTAAGGTTTTGTTTGAATAATTTTGTAAGAATATGAATAAGAGAAAATAAAGAGTAAAAAAAGTGTACAGTTCACACGCGGTAGAAGTAAAACCTTCAGAAAACTAAAGTAGACAAGAGTGGGGAGGCTAGAAGCACCGCATAAAGATGACACCGATTATTCTATCTCATTCTCTCGCAGGCTAAATCCTATAGACGTGTGTCTCTTTTAAGTATCACTTTTTCGTTTCATCGAATTTCGAATAACAAAGGTACTAAAGAAGCTTTCACTTCAATATTTGAATTAACAGTAAAACAAATTGTTTTCTACACAAGCTTCACATCATTTAGCAATATGTTTGATTAATCTCAAAAAAAGGTTTCATTATCTAGTCTATTAACTCTTTTCATTTAATATTTTTTTCGTCTAAACCAATAAAACAAAACTTTTTACTGTTGTCTTTCCAGGCGTCTTCCAAAACATGTTTTGACTTCTCCCAGGAAAAACTTGGATTCAGGTCGGTAACTTCAGCAGAACTTCCTGAAAAATAATAAAATAATTATTACGTCTTAGTAGCATCGAAATGAAACTACCCCTTTTGTTAACAACTTTTGAAATGTTTTTAGCATAGTTGTATTTACCAGTATTTTACAATTTCCATAATTTCTCCATCCTCTTTCATACGATGCTGGATTTACTCCTTTATTTCGACTCCGAGGGGGTTCTTTAAACAGCCTTGTTAAACAGATTCACAGATACACGAGTATTGGTGACACGAAGACAAGGTAATATTGGTGATTTCAAAAGAGGGATAGGTACCTGAAAAGGAAGAATAGAATTATTATAATCTTATTCTATAAATTATTCTAAGGTGCACTTTTAAAACTATATATCTAGTATAAAAATCACTTTAGAAGTGGCAAGCTGAAACTCAGAAATGGATGCAAATATTTCATGAACGTATATATGTAAATCAAGAAACATTATAATATTATGTATATTTACCGATATTTAGAAAAAATCGGTCCACCGCATTTCTAGCATCCTCTTCTGCACTAGGTTTTCCATTCTTTCATCTTCAAACGAAGGTAAGGTTCTTTGAACACATTTCCCAAGTCATCCATATACATGTAATATGTTTGATGCTTATTTTGGATCTTGCATTTCAACAATTGTTCAACTCTCTGTAAATTGAAAATTCATGAAAGTAGATCAGAGTTGATTGGCGATATGTTCACGAAGACTTTCTGGTTAGGAAATTCACTTTTTTAGCTTGAGTGAAATTTATTTGTCTGGGTTCTGTGCTATACAAGTATACTTGTATCTGGAGAGGCTCACATGGGCAGAGGCGCGACTCTCTGGGGTGCATCACTCGTGCATCCTGTTACCCTGCATAACTTGTTGTAAGTATTAATTATAATTTATTTTTTTTAATTTTATAAGTAAAAACCTCTAATTGTAATACTTAATTGAATGAAGACAATATTAGCGAAACTCAATAGAAAATCTGGAGACATAAAAATCAGAAAAACATATTGGCACCTCTGGGACTCGAACCCAGGACCTTCTGCTTTATGGCAACAGCCCTACCAACTGAGCTAAGGTGTCTATATCCAATTCGGGCACTTTTAACTGTATCATACTTCGACTAAGAACTACCAACATTATCGTCATTTTCTTAACGCACATATTATTGTCTGCTATCTTTATATATTATTCAAAGTTTGCATGTATGTTCTATATGTATTGCTATATTAAGCCTAAGAAATGTTTGAAACTTTCAAAACACCTTCTTTCCCCCCTCACGAAGATTTCTGAATTATTACAACCTTACAACCGCATGACAATACAGCTGAAAAGTTTAATGATCATGACAAAAACTCTTACGAAACTGTCAAAAATGTCACAATTTGAGATTGACATTTTGCAAACCATCGATTGTTCAATCGAAATTCAATTTTCGAATAAAATCTTTAAACTAATGAATTTACTTGAACTACTCACATATGATAATAACCAAGATCGAATACTTTGAATCTTTTCAAGTATTATAAGTATTTTAAATAGGTACCTATGTTACGTACCAAATTTGATTGATTGTTCGTTATATGTGTATAATGAATGTTTGTAATATAAGAAAAATTAAAATTTGTATAAAAAGTTACCATTGTTACATATATTGCGATTATTTTCAGATTTCAAATATTTTAATCAAATAAGTATTGATTTTTTAATGCGTGTCCACACCGCATGGTATCTGTTATACCGATGATGTTGGGTTATCAGCTTGCACTAAAATAAAACAGTATTATTAGGCTTTACTTTAGGTGAACATACAATTGGTAGCCTGGTACTTTTATATAAATTTGGTTTTCATTAGAGGGCAACGTTTTGTGTGTTTATGCACTCAGAAAAATGTATTGCTATTATTTTATCGTGAGGGCAAAAATCGATTTCTCTCAGTATACGGTGGAAATGAGGAGAGGAGGTACTGATAAACACAAAAAAGATAAATATTTCCAAAAGATTTTAATTCATAATGATTGGATGGAAGATAACCAAAAAAATACTGGAGTACGTTCTTCTTTGGTTTGATTTAGATTAGATGCATTAACGGCGCTATATAAATCTTCCAATATTATTATTATAAGAATAATTACAAATTTGTTATTTGGGTGCTCCTGGCTGGGGTGATACAATCGTATCGTATCGTATAAAACACCAATATCTCTAAAAACCACCCTTAAATCCACTTTAAAGTTATAATAATTACAAATCTATATATTATTATTTTTTTTTTTTAATATATTTATATTTTTATCACAAACAAGTCCTGCTAAGCCAATTCAATTGGCTTGTCGGCAGGTGCTTATAATTAAGTTACATATAAATTTTAAATGTTATAATTTTACATCTTATATCTACAAATTCAACATTATTCATACAAATCAATCTAAGTATAAATATTTTTTTCCGATAGCCAATTTTTCAGCATATATTTAACCTTATTCATAGAATTACATTGCTTTATAGAATCAGGTAATAAATTAAATATTTTCCGTATGTTGTATTCAAACGTTCTCTGTCCGTACTTATTATTAAATTTCGGAACTATTAACCCGTCGTTGCGCGTGAATCTAGTGCTGTATTTATGTTCTAATTTCTCTTTATGCTGCTGGGTAAATATATACTGAATTATAATTTTGTGCCATAGTATTGCCTTAACAGGTAAAATTTTAGCACTCTGAAACAGTAATGGTGTATCATGTCTCTGTTTGAAAATATTCGGAACAACTAATAATTTTACAATTGCGTTTTGTACAGCTTGGACTTGTTTCAGATTTGTTACAGAAGTATTTCCCCATATTGTTAATCCATATCTTATAATGGATTCTGCCAGTGACATATAAATTATTTTTAGTGTTTCAATGGGTAAGAAAAATTTCACTGTGTACATTCTGCCAGCAATTGATCTGAGTCTTTTACAGGTTTTTTTAATATGTTTATCCCATTTAAATATAGTTTAATAAATTTTTGGAAGTAAAAAACATCCTAGATTTTATGTAGATTTGATTATTCTGATTTGCTTTCTGCATAACAACGTTCACATGATAGTCCAAGTAACACGAAATTACGACGTTTAAGGCTAGTAATTATATTCAAATGTTAATTGTTTGGAAAATAAATCCAATAAAAATAATTAATGTTGAAGAAACAATGGAATTTCTTATTTGGATAGATACTTTGTATATGAAATTATATTATATTATAATGGAATTTCTTATTTGATAGGATGTATGAGCACGTAGCCGACAAACATTAACCATTGATTCTTGAACTCGTTGAGAGAAAAAAATGTTGAATGAATTGTGGTCTCCGGTCACTTTTTTTTCCTAAAATATTAAAAATCAGTAGTTATTTGACAGATAGGGTCGAAGCTGGGGACTGTGCGGTTATTTGGCTGAGCGGTCAGTGACGACCAATATAAATTTAAATTAGAAAATATATATACCTAGGCCAATTAAAACATTAAAACTAAAAATTTCCACCGGAGATATTTCCAGAGATTTCCATTCAAATATAATAATTCACCGGAGAACAAAAGTTTGTCGGGTACGTGCTGAAACATCCTCTATAATAGCTGAATTGCTTATCCAAATGTTCAACGTGTTATTAATACATGAATATTATCTTGTTTATTGGAAATAATAACTCAATGAGAAATGAACTCATGTCGTTCTCAATAATGGAAAAATGTAAAAAACCATAATAAATCTCGCCAGTGACTTTAAAAACACCTTTAAAAAATATTTTGTGCGCATTATATAATGTAAATCGAAAATTCGATATGAGGTGCTTATATATGCTTAATTCGTAGATTAAACGTCTGAATAAACATTTATATTAAAATGGTAAAGAAATCTACACAACCTTTAGCTAAGAATTCTAAATATATAATAAGTTTATTTTAGGAACAAAATTATTTCATTAATTTTAATGTACATAGGTCTATGGTTATAATACACATCCTTTAGCTATACTTTATTTATGTTTAATAAATGAATACATATATCGTAATTAATTAGGTCAATGATTTACAAAATACGTAAGAACATGAGAAATGTAAACAACAATAAGTAACCTTGCCAAGCATTTCATAAATACAAAAAGTAGTCAGATAATAAATACTTGCACTTTGATGGGAACATACTAGTTTTCAACTTTATTTTGTTAGTTAGGAGGGGCTCAGAACGTTATGCGGACTTCGTGTGGACGGAACCAAGGACCAATAAAAGGTAATTTTCCTATCTTATTGAACGTCAGCACATTTTCATATAGAAGTAACAAAATCTGCTTTTAGTAGTGGGAAAAGGGATATATCCAAAGGATGATCCATCAAAATTTCATTTAAACCGTGCTCCCTTATTTAAAAGGACAAGTGTGCATAATTTCATCAACCTTTGTATACAAATCAAATCCACGCAGCCCGCCACAATCACACAGACACTCTTCTTTATATTAATAGACAGATATTATGATATTTTTGAAGTGAAACTGCTTTAGCGTCGTTAGTGAATTGAAATTCGGGTGAAACGGAAATGCGTCACAACTCAGTTCTACACAAATACTCGGTTCTATCATAATGTGGTTTATTCGCACCTCGGCGCGTACCTTCCATAGCGTATTGGATAAGGTGCCTGACAAGTCTCAGCGACCAGAGAGTTAGAAAGACATCAAGCGAACGGGGGTTCGATTCCTACGAAATCCAACAAAAAAACATTTTTATTTTGTGAAATCAATATCCAATATTCAAACCACTTTAATAAAACAAGCAAATGAAACGAAAGCGACATCTAGCGACCTTCTAGTTTCACTTCTACCGCGTGTGAATTACACATTCTGATTTTTTTTTTACTTATGTAATTAAAATGTATATTTTTGCTTATACTGATGAGAAAATATTGAGTTGAAAAAAATGTGCAGTTCACATGCGATAGAAGTAAAACCTTCAGAAAACTAAAGTAGACAAGAGTGAGGAGGCTACGAGCACCGCGTAAAGAGGATTCTATCTCATTCTCACGCAGGCTAAATCCTTCAGGTGTCTGTCTCTTTTCAGTGTCGCTTTTTCGTTTCATCTAAAATCACAACGGTGCTAAAGAGAACTTTAATATTTGAATTAACAGTAAAATAAATTGTTCAGTTCTACACGCTACAAGCTACACATCCTTTAGCAATATATTTGATAAATCTAAAATAATTAAGGTTTTCTTTGAATAATTTTGTAAAATATTTGCTTAGAGTAATGAGAAAATAAAGAGCAAAAAAGTGTACAGTTCACACGCGGTAGAAGTAAAACCTTCAGAAACATAAAGTAGACAAGAGTAGGGGGGCTAGAAGCACCGCATAAAGATGACACCGATTATTCTATATCATTCTCTCGCAGGCTAAATCCTATAGACGTTTGTCTCTTTTTACTATCGCTTTTTCGTTTCATCGAGTTTCGAATAACAAAGGTACTAAAGGAGCTTTCACTTCAATATTTGAATTAACAGTAAAACAAATTGTTAAGTTCTACACGCTACAAGCTACACATCATTTAGCAATATGTTTGATTAATCTCGAATAATTCAGGTTTATTTAATTCGTTTTACTCTGACGTCACGTAAAATTAAAAAAAGGTTTCATTATCTAGTCTATTAACTCATTTCATTTTGTATTTTTTTAGTCAAAACCAGGGTCTTCCAAAACATGTTTTGACTTCTCCCAGGAAAAACTTGGATTCAGGTCGGTAACTTCAGGAGAACTTCCTGAAAAATAATAAAATAATTATAACGTCTTAGTAGCATCGAAATGAAACTACCCCTTTTGTTAACAACTTTTGAAATGTATTTAGCGTAGTTATATTTACCAGTATTTTACAATTTCCATAATTTCTCCATCCTCTTTCATACGATGCTGGATTAACTCCTTTATTTCGACTCCAAGGGGGTTCTTTAAACAGCCTTGTTAAACAGATTCACAGAAGACATGAGTAATATTGGTAATTTCAAAAGGGGGAATAGGTGCCAACCTGAAAAGGAAGAATAGAAATATTAGGATATCATTCAATAAATTATTCTAAGGTACAGCTTTAAAACTAAATATCTAGTGTAAAAATCACTTAAGAAGCGGTCAACTGAAACCCAGAACTGGATACAAATATTTCAAATGTTCGTATATATGTAAGTCAAGAAACATTATAATATTATGTATATTTACCGATATTTTGAAAAAATCGGTCCACCGCATTACCAGCATCCTCTTCTGCACTAGGTTATCCATTCTATCATCTTTTTATTCTTCATTTTTAGCACCCGCTAAACAGCCAGAGCTGTTGTCAAAAAAAGGTAAGGTTTTTTGAACACATTTCCCAAGTCATCCATATACATATAATATGTTTGATGCTTATTTTGGATCTTGCATTTCGACAATTGTTCAAATCTCTATCAATTGAAAATTCATGGAAGTAGATCAGAGTTGATAGGCGATATGGTCACGAAGACTTTCTGGTTAGGAAATTCACTTTTTTAGCTTGAGTGAAGTTTATTTGTCCGAGTTCTGTGCTATACAAGTATACTGTCTTGTATCTGGAGAGGCTCACATGGGCAGAGGCGCGACTCTCTGGGGTGCATCACTTGCGCATCCTGTTACCCTGCATAACTTGTTGTGAGTATTAATTATAATTTATTTTTTTAACTTTTATGAGTAAAACCTCTAATTGTAATACTTAATTGAATGAAGAAAATATTAGCGAAACTCAATCGAAAATCTAGAGAGAGAAAAATCGGAAAAACATATTGGCACCTCTGGGACTCGAACCCAGGACCTTCTGCTTTCATGGCAACAACCCTACCAACTGAGCTAAGGTATCTATATCCAATTCGGTTACTTTTAACTAGTATCATACTACCAACATTATCGTCATTTTCTTAACGCACATATTATTGGCTGCTATCTTTATATATGATCGAAAGTTTGTATGTATGTTGTATATTTATTGCTGTACAAGGCATAGGAAATGTTAAAAAACCTTCTTTCCACCTTCACGAAGGTTTCTGAATTATTTTAACCTTTCAACCGCATGACAATAAAGCTGAAAAGTTTTTTAATCATTACAAAAACTCTTACGAAACTGTCAAAAATGTCACAATTTGATAATGACATTTTGCAAACCATCGATTGATCAATCGAAATTCAATTTTCGAATAAAATCTTTAAAATAATGAATTTACTTGAACTACTCACCTATGATAATAAATAATAACCAAGATCGAATACTTTGAATCCTTTCAAGTATTTTAAGTATTTTAAATAAGTACCTATGTTACGTACCAAATTTGTTTGATTGTTTGTTATATGTGTATAATGAATGTTTATAATATAAGAAAAATTTAAATTTGTATAAAAAAGTTACCATTGTTATATTGCGATTGTTTTCAGATTTCAAATATATATATCAAATAAGTATTGATTTTTTAATGCGTGTCCACACCGCATGATATCTGTTATACCGATGATTTTGGGTTATCAGCTTGCACTAAAATAAAATAGTGTTATTAAGCTTTACTTTAGGTGAACGTACAATTGGTAGCCTGGAACATTAATATAAATTTTATTTTAATAAGAGGGCAACGTTTATTGTTAGGGCAAGAATCGATTTCTCTCAGTGTACGGTAGAAATGAGGAGAGGAGGTACTGATACATACAAAAAAGATAAATATTTCTAAAAAGATTTTTATTCATAATGATTGGATGGAAGATAACCAAAAAAATACTGGAGTACGTTCATCTACTAGATGCATTAACGGCGCTATATAAATCTTCCAATATTATTATTATAAGAATAATTACAAATTTGTTATTTGGGTGCTCCTGGCTGTGGCAGTACAATCGTATCGTATCGTATCGTTTTGTAAAAGCCAAATATGGCGTTAATAAGAAGAAAAAAATTACAGAAAATCTATTATCGAATGTAATAATTTCTTGATGATTACTACATACTTATTTTTTAAATCCAGTATGAAGTATACTTAATAAATAAATATGCAAGGTGTCCGGGGGACAAGCGCAGTGACTTCTTGTCACTGCGAGCCATCCTACATGATAGTCCAAGTTACACGAAATTACGACGGTTAAGGCTAGTAATTATGTTAAAATGTTAATTGTTTGGAAAATAAATCCAATAAAAATAATGAATGTTAAAGAAACAATGGAATTTCTTATTTATGTAATTATCATCCGGATGTTCCTTATACAGGATGTATCAGCACGTAGCCGACAAACATTAACCAGTGATTCTTGAACTCGTTGAGAGTAAAAAATGTTGAATGAATTTTGGTCTCCGGTCACTTTTTTTTCCTAAAATATTAAAATTACCTCCAGAGATTTCCATTCAAATGTAAAATTCCACCGGTGAACAAAAGTATGTCAGGTACGTGCTGAAACATCCTGTATAATATCTGAATTGCTTTTCCAAATGTTCAACGTGTTATTAATACATGAATATTATCTTGTTTATTGGAAATGATAATTAAATGAGGAATGAACTCATGTCGTTTCTCAATAATGGAAAAATGTAAACAACAATAATAAATCTCGCCAGTGACTTTATAAACACCTTTAAAAAATATTTTGATCGCATTATATAATGTAAATCGAAAATTCGATATGAGGTGCTTATATATGCTTAATTCGTAGATTAAACGCCTGAATAAACATTTATATTAAAATGATAAAGAAATCTACACAACCTTTAGCTAAGAATTCTAAATATACAATTAGTTTATTTTTAGGAACAAAATTATTTCATTTATTTTAATTTAGGTCTAATGTTATAATACACATCCTTTAGCTATACTTTATTTATGTTTAATAAATGAACATATACATCGTAATTAATTACCTCAATGATTTAAAAAATACGTAAAAACATGAGAAATGTAAACAACAATAAGTAACCTTGCCAAGCATTTCATAAATACAAGAAGTAGTCAGTTAATAAATACTTGCAGTTTGATGGGAACATACTAGTTTTCAACTTTATTTTGCTAAATAGGAACGGCTCAGCCCGTTATGCGGACTTCGTGTGGACGGAACCAAGGACTAATAAAAGGTAATTTTCCTATTTTATTGAACGTCGGCACAATTTCATATAGAAGTAACAAAATCTGCTTTTAGTGGTGGGAAACAACGGTTATTAATTAATACGACAAGTTATAATGAAATTACGACGGTAAAGGCTAGTAATTATGTTCAAACGTTAATTGTTTGGAAAATAAATCCAATAAAAATAATAAATGTTGAAGAAACAACGGATTTTCGTATGAATGCACTTTACATCTGGGTGTTCCTCATACAGGATGTATCAGCACGTAGCCGACAAACATTAACCAATGATTCTTGAACTCATTGAGAGTAAAAAATTTACGTGGAATGGGGTATTTCCACAAACGAGGAATTCTGTTGAAAATGTATGGAATATTTACAGATCATTTTTCTGTTTTTATCATCCTACTAAAAGGGTTTTTTTTTTTGTTTTCATTCAATATTATTGACTTTAAAAACGATCTAAAGCTGACAAAATCAAAACGGCCCGTTGTTGGCAAATCGAATTGTGACGTCACAAGCGTCGTTCAGCTGGGCCAGCATAACTCATGTGAGTGGACGTGAGGGTGGACGCTCACTGACGGTGTTTATTTATGCTGGCCCAGCTGAGCGACGATTGTGATATCAACCACGCCATATGCCAACCACGGGTCGTCACACGAATCCACGCCCCAAACTATCGTTTTAGCGGTAATTCAAAAATGGGAAACTTTGACTCGCCGTAGAAAATTTATTCGTCAACATAAAAATAAAATAAAAATGCTGTAATGATTGTTATTATTTGATTATTTTTTTAAGTTATAAAAAAACGTGGAAATACCCCATTTTGGTCTCTAAACTTTTTTTCCTAAAACATTTAAAAATCAGAAGTTATTGGACATATAGGGTCGGGTTGGGAAGTTTGGCAGTTACTCGGCTGAGTGATCACTGACGACAAATATATATTTTAAAATTTTAATTATAAAATATATATATCTATGCCTATTACTACCTGGTACGTGCTGAAACATCCTGTATAATATCTGAATTGCTTATCCAAATGTTCAACGTGTTATTTATACATGTAACACATTATAAATACATTATTTTATTAATTTTAATTTACATAGGTCTATGGTTATAATACACATCCTTTAGCTATACTTTATTTATGTTTACGAAATTAATATTAATATCGCAATTAATTACCTCAATGATTAAAAAAATACGTAAAAACATGAGAAATGTAAACAACAATAAGTAACCTTGCTAAACATTTCATAAATATAAGAAATAGTCAGTAAATAAATACTTTCACTTTGATGGGAACATACTAGTTTTTAACTTTATTTTGCTGGTAAGGATTGGTTCAACGCGTTATGCGGACTTCGTGTGGACGGAACCAAGGACCAATAAAAGGTAATTTTCCTATTTTATTGAACGTCGGCACATTTTCATATAGAAGTAACAAAATCTGCTTTTAGTGGTGGGAAAAGGGATATATCCAAAGGATGGTCCATAAAAATTTCATTTAAATCGTGCTCTTAATATATCCAATATTCAAACCACTTTAATAAACACTCTGTGTTTCCTCCCTCCTACAACATGGGTCTCTTCAAGACCCGTGTTCACTCCTTCATTTCCTCAAAAAGACCCTCCACACAGCATCCTCAAAGATGACATAGGCCCTTTGGGAAATTATTTTTCTCAGGGCCTCCTGTGTGGAGTTAATGTAAAAAATGCAAAAGAAACAAAGCGACATCTAGCGACCTTCTAGATTCACTTCTACCGCGTGTGAATTACACATTCTGATTTTGTTTTACTTATGTAATAAAAATGTATATTTTTGCTTATACTGATGAGAAAATAATGTGTTTAAAAAAATGTGCAGTTCACACACGATAGAAGTATAACCTTCAGAAAACTAAAGTAGGCAAGAGTGGGGAGGCTACGAGCACGGCGTAAAGAGGATTCTATCTCATTCTCTCGCAGGCTAAATCCTTCAGATGTTTGTCTCTTTTAAGTGTCGCTTTTTCGTTTCATCTTTAATCACAACGGTGCTAAAGATCACTTTAATATTTGAATTAACAGTAAAATTAATTGTTCAGTTCTACACGCTACAAGCTACACATCCTTTAGCAATATTTTTGTTTAATCTAAAATAATTAAGGTTTTGTTCGAATAATTTTGTAAGAATATGAATATGAGAAAATAAAGAGTAAAAAAAGTGTACAGTTCACACGCGTAGAAGTCAAACCTTCAGAAAACTAAAGTAGACAAGAGTGGGGTGGCTAGAAGCACCGCATAAAGATTGCACCGATTATTCTATCTCATTCTCTCGCAGGCTAAATCCTATAGACGTGTGTCTCTTTTTAGTATCGCTTTTTCGTTTCATCGAGTTTCGAATAACAAAGGTACTAAAGAAGCTTTCACTTCAATATTTGAATTAACAGTAAAACAAATTGTTAAGTTCTACACGCTACAAGCTACACATCATTTAGCAATATGTTTGATTAATCTCAAATAATTAAGGTTTATTTGATTCTATTTACTCTGTCGTCACGTAAAATAAAAAAAAGGTTTCATTATCTAGTCTATTAACTTAATTCATTTAATATTTTTTTCGTCTAAACCAATAAAACAAAACTTTTTACTGTTGTCTTTCCAGGCGTCTTCCAAAACATGTTTTGACTTCTCCCAGGAATAACTTGGATTCAGGTCGGTAACTTCAGGAGAACTTCCTGAAAAATAATAAAATAATTATTACGTCTTAGTAGCATCGAAATGAAACTACCCCTTTTGTTAATAACTTTTGAAATGTATTTAGCATAGTTATATTTACCAGTATTTTACAATTTCCATAATTTCTCCATCCTCTTTCATACGATGCTGGATTTACTCCTTTATTTCGACTCTGAGGGGGTTCTTTAAACAGCCTTGTTAAACAGATTCACAGAAGACACGAGTATTGGTGACACGAAGACAAGGTAATATTGGTGATTTCAAAAGGGGGATAGGTACCTGAAAAGGAAGAATAGAATTATAAGAATCTCATTCTATAAATTATTCTAAGGTGCACCTTCAAAACTATATATCTAGTATAAAAATCACTTTAGAAGTGTCAAGCTGAAACTCAGAAATGGATGCAAATATTTCAAGTTCGTAAATATGTAAATCAAGAAGCATTATAATATTATGTAAATTTACCGATATTTAGAAAAAATCGTTCCACCATATTTCTAGCATCCTCTCCTGCACTAGGTTATCCATTCTTTCATCTTCAAAAGAAGGTAAGGTTCTTTGAACACATTTCCCAAGTCATCCATATACATATAATATGTTTGATGCTTATTTTGGATCTTGCATTTCGACAATTGTTCAAATCTCTGTAAGTTTAAAATCTATGGAAGAACATCAGTGAATTTCAAAAACAAAGCAATTCAATTGGTGATATGGTCACGAAGACTTTCTGGTTAGGAAATTCACTTTTTTAGCTTGAGTGAAGTTTATTTTCCGGGTTCTGTGCTATACAAGTATACTTGTATCTGGAAAGGCTCACATAGGCAGAGGCGCCACTCTCTAGGGTGCATCACTCGTGCATCCTGTTACCCTGCATAACTTGTTGTATTTATTACAATTTTTTATTTTGAAATTCAAAATGTATAATTTTTAATTTTTATTTTAAATCAGAAAAATATATTGACACCTCTGGGTTTCGAGTCCCAGAGGTTTTTCTGTCTCAAGATTTTCGATTGAGTTTCGCTAATACTGTCTTCATTTAATTAAATATTTATTATAAATAAAATTTATTGCAATTATTGAAGAAGTAAATAGAATTTTCCTATCATATATGTGTTTTTTTTCTATCCTCCAATTTGCTTAATTTTTTTTATACCAAGAAAATTAAATATCATGTAATGTGCATAATAAGACGATAGCACAGAATATTGTTATGAAAATTGTCAAAAACACTCCCGGTAAAGTGCTGAATTATTCTACAAAAGATGATGGATGACCTGTGGTCTATGTTGCTCCTGAGGTGGGAAGAAATATAATATAATAAATTAAAAGACAATAAGTTTCAGAATTTAGATTGAATTTCGCCAATATTGTTTTCATCATTAAGAGCGCATAACCAGCCAGCGGACGAAAATCCACATTTCGTCGAAAGATGTTCTTACGATCGTACAAGGCGGTTCCAATGAGAAAGATAAGGTATTCTCCGTACCAGCTTTTTAAAATTATAACTCAATATCGATTTTACTTCATTCCAAAGTTGCTTTAATTTATACCTGCATCCAAAAATGCTGAAAGGCGTGACGATAAAACTATTAAAATTATGTACTTTTTGTAATTATTTTTTGATCATAAGTATTTATCATTTTTCAATAATGTCTTAGCAAAATTAGAATGTAAAAAAAATCTGAAATATATTAGTCTGTAAGTGCGCAAATAAATGCACAAACGGACCAATTTTCGTCAAGAAACACATGTACTTATATATTTTTTAATAATTTTATTTAAACTAAAATTAAAATTCTGTTACATACGTTTACCAGATAATATGTTGATTTATTTTACTGCATGATTATATGATTTGAAATGGGTGTTGTATAATACATGTACTTTTTTGAAAATTTAACAAATCCGCCAACGACCTATGGTATAACTTTATTATACTAAAAATTATGATTTTTTCTGAAAATTTAAAACATACGTTTACTAGATTAAAGAACAATCTTTCAAAACCAATTTATATTTTTATGTGGAAAAGAGTCAATACGTCTAAACACTGATTTAAAAATGACATATTTCTGGTGTTCTCTGGTAATACACTCTTAAATATTACAATTCGGGGTTTTACTCATTAAGTTGAAAATAAGTATAATATAAGCTGTTGGAACCGTAAACAAATAACACATTGTAACTTAAAGGCATTATCAAAAATATAATATTTTTACGTACGGGCAGCTTTCATTTTACAAGGTGTCCGGGGGTAAAGTGCATTAGCTTCGGGAGGTGATTCTTCATCTGCATCAGGGGTGGAAAACCTGCGGCCCACGGTCCGCGAAGCTTTCAGGTGCGGCCCGCGAGCACTTTTGGTGCTGGCTGCTGAAAGCACCAAAAAAAAACTGCAGTCAGAAAGCGAGGACGGTTTCCTTTCGCGGTGTTTCAGATACATGTTTAAGTTATTATTACGAAACCCAGAGAAAGTGTACGGGTTTACGTATGCGCCCATGTTACTAGAAATCAGACACAATAACTTTTATTAAGCATTAGAAATTTTGTAATAGAATTTGTTGATGTATCCGTTGTTTATTTTTCACATAAATAAATTAAAATCTGTTCAATTATTTTTCCAACGTATATTTAGATTTTTTTTCCAACGTAGGTACTATGGAAAATATGGATTATAGATGATCTTCGTCGCGGCGCAAGAGAGTGACTTGTGATAAAGGTGGATTCCCATTGAAGTATCTACCCACAAGTATATAACTTACCATACACCTACCTAATTTTAATTTATCAGTGATAAAATTAACCTTTTTGATTAACAAAAATATTTTGATTCGTTACATGTTAGACTAAATTAGATATTGTGTTATCAACAAAAATTAAACTATGCGGTTGTTCGTGACCCGGTTGAGGTGATCACTTGAAGACAGGTAGACGGGTGTGGAACCTACAGATCGTGCTTCCTTGGCTTGTGTATTGCACATATTATGTACAATCCCCATATTGTAATATGTATATTTTTATTTTTACATTAGCTCCACACAGGAGGCCCATAATAATTTCAAGAATTTCAAAGAGGAAAATAATTTCCCTCAGGGCCTATGTCATCTTGAAAGGGAGTAAAGAAAGTTTTGGAAAGGAAATAGGTATAAGGGGTGGGTAGGAATCTGGGGCTTAGTATGTCCAGGAGTGACGGACATATGAATCCATCCCTCCAACTGCGGTGCAAGGTGATGGGTCAAGAGATACTGTCTGGAGGATAAAAGTTCAATCAATAGTTCATCAACCAGTCTCTCTCGACCCTGCCCACTACGCAGCAGGTGGGCAGACCTAGACCCAGTAATATGTATCTTGATGAAAATAACACAGTTTGTTTACATCTCTATTTTATTAAAAACTAGCGAGTTCCCAGCATGCACTGAATTGCCACTTAATTAAAGAAATTATTTCTCCCAGCGTGTCCTTTCCCATTCCTCCCCCTCCCTCCTTCACACCCTGCCGCTTTTGCAATTTTTTTATACAAATTTTCTTAACGCCAGAGTTCACCATTATATGTATACATAAACCTTCGCGGGCGTGCACACAACAACTCACCAAAGTTTCATCGCAATTAGAGGAAGATTATAGGAAATAATTTTACAACGCCAGAGCTCACTATTATATATGGAAATTATCACGGGCATGCGGACGAATGGTTTAGGAACGCATAAGGGACAAACAGAGAATCATTTTTTTTATATATCAACACAATAAAGTAAATGGTTTCTTCATCAGAATAAAACTGTTTTAAGCTAGTTCGGTACTAGTGGGCACACGCGCATTCAAACTTGCGCTCTTATAACTGAATTGCCTGCAATCGTTAAGTCCTTTAAATCTATTGGAGGTATATTAACAAACTTTTGTAGATCTTCCATAGGTGTCATAAAGCATTTTCCAAAACAACATGCGACGTCTTTCGGGGTCGGTTTTCATACTAAGATTTTTATTTATATCTAAATATTTCAGCTCGCTTTGTGAAACAGTTTCCCAGAGGACAGGAATCAGGTCGGTGACTTCAGGAGTAGGATTCCTGAAACAAATTAAATAATTAATAATACCTACACTATACAGTTTCTATTCTGTTCAAACAAAAATTCTAACAATATGTACATAATCAGAAAGTGCATATTTACCCATATTTTGCAAAATTGGTCCACATTTCCACCATTCTCTTCCGCACGATGCTAGATTTACTCCCTTCTTTCGTTTCCAAATGGATACGAGGTTCTCTGAACAGATATCCCAAATCATCCAAATGGCTGGCCCCCCTGTAATGGAGGTTATATTTCTTCTTATATGCGTTCAAGTCTCCGTCAAATGAAAATCTATAGAAGTAGACTGGAGCCTTTGAATACTTCCTTATTAATTGTGCAGTAAATTCGATTTTCTGCAAAAATGCGTAATCTGTATACAAATCTATAAAATTTTCCATTGTTTCTTCGTTAAGTTTTTTTTCTTTAAAATAGAATTTCTTGATTTTAGTTGCCATCTCTAGTGACTCTGAACTGTTTATAGGATAGTTCATATCCATAGGAATCACGTATTGAAAGTTTTTGTTCAGGTTTTCAATATGTCCTTTATGCATCTGGGCGTAGTCAGCGTAAAATATACCATCTTCAGAATTGTATCCGGAAATATATGGAACTTTACTAAATTTTCCAGAACACAGCAACTCAATTGGTGATCTGGTCATGAAAGCATCTTGGTTAGGAAAATCCTTTTCTTTAGTCGGAGCAAACGTGAATGCGGCATCTCTCATTTTTTCTTCAAACGTACGAAGTTTATTAGCATTTTCTAGTAAGTTTTCTGCAGAAAGAGATCGCAATATTTTTAAAATTTCTCTGGAATCCTCCGACTTATTGCCAATAACTTCTGTGAGCTCAACCGCCCTTTCAAAATGATTTAGGTTATCAGGCGTGTATATCCAAAAATTCAAGCAAGAGCCAGCCTGTGAGATGACTTTATGAAACAATCCATCAGCCATCGGGGAAACCATTAAAAATTGTCCTGTGGCCCCTCCGGCACTTTCTCCAAAAACTGTCACGTCGTCAGGATCTCCTCCAAAATTCTTTATATTTGTTTTAACCCATTTTAGTGCCATCACTTGGTCTTTGAGTCCTGCATTTCCTGGAACTTCTGGAGTGTCCAGATTCAAGAATCCCAAAACACCGAGTCTATAATTCATCGTCACCAATATGACATTTTTCTCAACGATGAAGTCGGGTCCAAATTCTTGAGAACTTCCAGAACCGTCCACATAGCCGCCTCCGTGAAACCACACCATGACTGGCAGCAAAACTTGCATCAATTTAAACAATCCCGGGATTCTTGGTGTGAAAACATTAATGTACAGACAATCTTCATCTCCGATCAGTTTAGGCGCCAAAACATTTGATTGAGCACAAGCATTTCCTTCCCGAGTAGCGTCGAATCTGCTTGAAGATGTCCACCCATCCACATGTTGCGGATCCTTAATAGAAACCATAAAATTATTCCAAACATTTTTTAAATAGAAAAAATTGATTATTTTTTGGTTTGCTATTCATACCCGAAATCTCAAATCACCAAGAGGAGGCTGGGCGTAGGGCATCCCTCGGAAACTGTAATATTGAAAATTGGACACTGTTGTATTTATCGTTCCGTACATAATGCCTTGTGGCAAATAAACTGCCGGTAAATTCATAATTCCTATTTTACTTTTATAATTAAAACAACCAACAAATAACTCTAATTAAAAGTTGTCGTCGCCAGCGCTGTTTAGTGACTACTAATCAGAGTCGCTGTCCTTTCTATATAAGCGAGCAGGTGATAAAAATGTTTGTTTATAAAACTATTATCATTTTCAAATAATCACTGTTTTTTCCATTGAAATTCATTGCTTACAAAACAAAATTGCTGTTTTTACTGATAAGAAGAGAGATAGGTTACCAATCTCTTTATTATTATTATCAAAACTCATTAAATATTCTATTCAAGCTGAACAATACCTATTGCAAGTTTCAAAGCGTAACTAATTTCGATTCTATCTGCTAATAATAATTTACTTTTATTATTTACTTATTTTTATAAAATCTTTTCTTTTAAGATTCTATAACACAAAAAAATATGCATTTACCTACGTACCAGCTTTTATACATTACACTTTTTGTATGTAAGGTCTTATTTTAAAGACATTCAATGTATTATTGTTTTGCTAAATTTTATTAGTTTTTTATATGAAGAACTTTCATTATATACCTAATGAGTAAATTACATTATTTTCATTCTGTTTTATTGAATTGTAACCCACATAATTAGTAATATAAGCGAATACGCATACAATTTCTCTTCTGTGTTATATTACTTACTATTTTTGGCTTATGTTATTATTTTTAAATTTTAATCAACGTATTAGTATTTTGCTTATCTTCACTAAATTCAGAGGTAGCTACATATCTATCGTCCAGATGACATCTCCGAGAGACATCTCCGAAACATCGAAATTTGAGTTGTGTATGCCGTAATGTCTATGAGTGTACCCTCTGTCTGGTACAATACTCTGATTACTCATAAACAACACCAAATCAATTATAATGCAGAAATACTTAGAGTGAGTTAAATAAAAATTTGATGTTTTCTGGGTCAGTAGTAGTATATTTCAAAATGTCATATTGATGTACCGGATCGTTATGATTCCATATTTAATATATCAACTGGACGAACGATACGTGCTATTTTCTAATCAGTACTGCAACCATATTTATAAAATAAGTTATTACAGTGGAAAAAAAATCATGTAATATCCCTAACAGCGCGTTAATAAATAAATAAATCATTGTGTGCGTAGTGTCGCCTCAATTAGAAGAATAAAAACTAGTATTTAAAATGATATTTTTCCAATACAATGAAATAAATATATTCAAATATAAATCTTACTAGTTGTAGGAGGCATCTTTTGTACTACCGGTTCCAGTTACTTGAGCAGTGGCGCTTCGATGGCGAGATTTTCAGTTCGCATCTGAATTGCTGGATAGTAAGAAAACATTTTTTATCAAAGTTTCTAATGTTTCTTCCTAGAAGGGTGGGCGCTGGAGTAATAAACAACACTGATATGGAAGATGATTCTCCTTCTTCATGAGGAAATGCAGTTTCTAGGCTGCTTCTTCGTTGTTGAACGAGGCGAAGTCGTGTTGCTAGAAGGCAGCCAAGGGGCAGACTTCGTTAGTTTTATTTTGGACTGTGATCATTGGCAAAGTTATTCAGAGTTGCGTAATATATACAAGAATGTGGAATTTTGTAACCGTGAGAGTTGAAAAACTGATCTAAGGTGTCTATTTTAACAAAATTTATAAAAGTGCCATTTTTACGAAAACTATGGAGTTTTTATTTAAGTCATATTATGATCATTTTACGATATATATATTCTGGTCCGTCATGAGTTGGCTTATCAACCCTCAAATTTTGAAAAAAATTTCACATTTTGTAAGAAATTTATTATCATCGAAGCAAATATGTACATTTTAAAATAAAGTTTCCCTAGAATAAAATTAAAATGCATGAAAGTAAATATTTTGTTTGAATAAAATTACAATAATTACCTTTATGATTTTATCCCACTTGCATTCTTGTGTAATGTCTAAGGTGGATTTGTCTTCCCTAGAAATATCACAGGTTATCAAGACACGATAACATAACTACGATGTCACAATAGCTTGTGATACCACTAAGTTAAACTATTAATTCAGCTTTCAATGAATAATGTAGATGCTGATAATTTTTTTTTCACTTTTCCCGGCTGAAAGGCATGCTTTTGTTGGCACCATTTCTCAGCGGAAGTTCTTACTCTTGATTTGCTAAACGAACTCCTTGAGATTTGAAGACAGAACTTTCAATAAATCAGTTTGTTTTCTAAATAGCAAGACTCTATTGCAAACAAAAATGTTCATTCCATCGGCAATCCATCGGCGTGGAGTAATAGCTGTTATACCAAAGAATATTTAAAATATTAATTTCTTTCCTGAATTAAGTTTTGTTACCTGTAGCTGTAGGTGTCCTGGGCCGCGGTTTATGATTCTCTTAGAGGGTGAAGTCAGAAGTCTTTGATGTCAGTACATTTCAGGAAGAATATTTATTCAAGTACCTACCTAAACATAGAGTTATATAGTAGATACATGAATGCAGACGCTCCCTAAAACGTTATGCATGAAGATTCAGGAGGGAACTTAACTAAAAATTCTGAAAGAAATGGCATATTAAGAAAGCAAAAACGACACCAATACTAATAATATAATATGTTGCACGGTAAACAATACGACAACATTCTATGCATCTCGAAAAGGCTGCCTCTTATGTCATTTATTCTGACAAGAAGTGAGACTTCAGGAGATGTCATTATTCCCCAGATGGAGTTCCAATACATCACATGAATTCAACAGTTACACGTAATGCCGAATTAGAACTAACTTTAAGAAAGTGTAATGATCTTCTCGGAAGCTGGTTTATAGTGATCTCTGTGAAGTTTGCTTCCCAAGAAAGTTCTTATAATTCATCATAAGAGTGCAAAAATGAGGCGCGAAAAATTAAAAAATATTTATATAATACAAAAAAGTGTAGGGTACTGAAAAAAAAAATTTTAAACATTACGTCCAAAGGAGATTTTAGGTCACAGGATATTCTGGATTCACTAATATATGAATTTTCTGCGGTTACTGAAGTATTTATGTCACCCCAAGAAGCGTCATGGTCTACAATCACCAGTTGATGTTATTAAACATACCTTGTGAAGCTATACTCCCCTAAAGGCAATTTATTATCTGTTTCATATAATAATATATAAGTCCTTCACGCTCTTCATAATAATATACAGACAAAATGGCCGTTCAAGGAATTAATGTCCATTCCAAATGGACATTAATTCCGAACATAGTGATTTTTGTACAGTTCTTGAACACATCATTACAAATGCTATGTCATAAATTCCCATCGATCTCACGTGAGTGTTGTTTTTTATCTCTGAAACGGGGAGAGCTACCGAAGAAATTGATGAGAAGAGTTTGTAGATCGTAAATTTTTTTACAAAAACTGTTAAAAATAATCTTTTCCGTACGAAGCACCGTTCTCGAATTATCACGATTTCAGGCCGTAGGTATGCACACATTTCCGCACCACCTCTGAGGTAGTGTGTTCGGCGCTTTTTTTAACGTGGTTTCCGCAGTAGGAATACTCTACGATGTATTTCGATCGAAATTATTAAGATAATTTATTAAGACAATATTAAGATAATTTATTAAGACAATATTAAGATATTAAGATAATTTATTAAGACAGTATTAAGATAATTTATTAAGACAATATTAAGATAATTTATTAAGACAGTATTAAGATAATTTATTAAGACAATATTAAGATAATTTATTAAGACAATATTAAGATAATGAAAATTGAAGCAGCAAGAAAATTACATTATTCATCATCAAATTCTACATTATCACTCGTTTCTTCTTCTTGGCTCTCTTCTTCCTCGCTCTTTTCTTCCTCTTCTTGCTCACTTTGTGTTGACTGCTCTAAGAAGAGAGATGCATTAGTTAGATCCCCTTCGCTCCTCACGCTAGCTGTTAACATGAGTGGCGACATCTTTTGAACTGCTTTAATTCGGTTCTATTACAAAAGTTGATTTGTAACAAACTTCAAGTATGAAAACGGTTTTGCGTAAGGCGCGGTGTTAAGGTTGTATTCGTAGTTGAGTTATTAAATTTCAACTATCATTAATATCTACTATCAGATTTGTCTAAAGAGTTAACCCTACCCTAGAAGTATCACAAGTTAGCATGACATAGTTTTAAAATTCCTGTCACCTGTGATATCCCTCAGGCAGCTGCTGTTAATTTAATCAAAAATGTTAGAATTATGTTATTGTGTCCCACTGGCTGCGAACAGTCGGGAGCAGTTGTAATTATTTCGCATGATAGTTTTTTTTTGTAACCTGCACTAATTATGTCGATGTCCCAATCATCAAACATTAAAATCTTAAATGCCCATCT
Organism: Limnephilus lunatus; assembly: GCA_917563855.2. Lineage (NCBI taxonomy): Eukaryota > Metazoa > Arthropoda > Insecta > Trichoptera > Limnephilidae > Limnephilus > Limnephilus lunatus. The sequence continues at coordinate 28,128,015 of OU830592.1, read as the reverse complement.
GTCTTATAATTTAAAGCAAAAATAAATAAATTAGCCCACATCCGTACTAGATATTTGATATGCCTTTTGATTACAAAATTAATTTTTTTGTTTGGTTGGGTATTTTGATCTCAGATCCAAAATTAAGATTTGTATGAAACAGACCGCGCTAATGTTCTTACGAAGTACTTGTATTTTACGAAGTCGGATCGATAACGGTTTAATTTAGGATTGCATTTGTCTTTGCCTCTAAGGTACTGTATTTCCCATCGACATTCTTATTTTCCTTCAGTAGACCTCCAGCGTTAAGCTTTGATCACCGGCATCCATCAAATTTTCCAGGTTTGTCGAATCTGGGCAGCTCCCATCCATCCGCAGTCTGCAGTCCGCATTAGACAATCAACCTATGTCATCCCTAGGTGTCCAATGCTCCTCTTATATTCCAAGGACGTCATCCGATGATATTGTGATTCCAAAGGTAGTCCGTTAGTCTTGCTACATGTCCAAAAAAATTCATTTAAGGTTGAAACTTGTGATGGCTATTTGGGCCATCTTAGACTTTGGTTCTTATTCTGCTGATACCATTTTCCCAAAAGAAGTTTTTGTAATTCATCACACGAAACTAAAATCGACGTGTGACAAACTACCAAAACTCCTCTGAAGAAACTGTGGAGACTCTTCCAGGAAATCGTTATGAAACATCTTTTTATTATTAATTTATTGGTGATGTGTTAATCCCTAGAAGAAGTCCTAAACCGACATCACACGAATAAAACACACTTTTAATGCCGATTTAAAACTATCTTTACGAACTTATAAACTGTTGAAGCCTAAACAACATGTAACGTAAAAGTCCTAAATGTTCAGAAATAGTATTTGATTAAATTGAGTTCAACCGGGCGCGCGGTGGGAGATTTGACGATAGTGCATTCCAGAAAGCGTCTGTATCCCGGTAGCTACCTAAGCATGAAGTTACACAGTAGATATTTGAATGCAGACGCCCCCTAAAACACTAAATTTAGAAGGCGATAGACAAAAATAAATAAATAGAGCACAATTAGAACACAACATATGAATAAAACAAGAATGATGATAAATAATAGATTTCAAAAATAATTATGTTTAATTATTCCCCAAAAGAAGTTCCAAAACGACATCACACTTATCGAAATGTTAGGCGTAATGCCGAATTAGAACTACCTGTAAGAAACTATAATGTTTTCGTCAGAAATAACCCTGCGTACTTATAGTGCTTCCCAATAGAAGTCCTTAAATTATAGGAATTACCCTTAAGAAAGTGCGTACATATTTGCTGCCTAAATCACATTATTTTAAAAACAAATGAAAAAATCTACTTGCAACACCCAGCAAACTTTATTCGATTGAATCGTTTATGAATAAACATGCTAAATCGTATGTAGAGAAATCTGCTAAATTCACTTTTAATGATATTGAAATAATGAAAAGGCCTACATACAATACGGCTAATTTATGGGGTACTTCGGGGTGATTCAAGTTATGGAAAAACTGAAAGATTTATAGATGAACCAAAGTTTTGCTGATAATAACCTCAATTAGACGATGAATAAACAGCGACGACATCGAGTACTCTAAGAAGAAGCAGTCAGCAGTTGGCATGGTTTTCTTCGGTCCTAGGTGTAAGTGATCAAAAATTTTAGACAACTATTTAAATAAAGGCTATGTCAGATTTTCTTCCATCTGTACAAAGAAGTTGTAGAATTATTTGACCCCAAGAAGCGCTAAAACCATCACAAGTGTTAAATTTTCATTGTAACGTTAGGTTAAGACAACCCTAAAGGCAAAGGTCTGTTTCTGGTGAAGTCTACGTGACCTGGTAGTAATGATACATTATTATATATATCTCCAGAAGAAGTTGTAAACCGACATTACACGAGTTTTAAATATAACGCCTAAGAAAATTTTAACTCTTGATCATTGTAAACGATTTAAATTTTTAACTATTAACTACTACAATTTTTACCCGGGCCCCTTTATTATTGTATCTCTTCCTTGTTATAAAATGTAGGTTCCTTGTTAGAAAAGTATTGTTAAACCATTTTTCTTTACTGCAGTGCCCCTGGTTATCAAAAAGGAATGTATGCAAAATTAAAAATATAAGCCTTTAAATATCATTTCATATATATAATTTACTATGGAAATAGCATCTTTAAAAACACTGCTAAATTATTTGAAAAGCAAGAAACCACAATTAGATAAAATTGGACAATGGTTACAGAAAATATATTATAAAGATAATTTTAGTAAATACAAATGTCAATCACTGTAAGGGTACTTAAGCACTACTCAATCAACTGATGTGTCCGCCCAAGAAATATCACAAGCTATCATGACACAATTTTAAAAGTACAATGTCAGAATAATCTGTGATACACCTTAGGTAGCCAGTGTTAATCTTTTACAAAAACAATTACAATGAAAATATATGTTTTTTATTTCTGTATTAAAGGAAATGTAAAAAAAAGGTTTTTCTTCTTTTTTACCATGTATAGTTTTTAAGAAAAACATTAAATCACCATTATACTGTTTTTTCAGCAAGGCATAGGTAACAGTTTCCTATGGATATCCAAAGTAAAACGTAGATCACCGAAACCAATGACTCTCGAAAATGCTTTTAACCGCATCAAACATATTATCTAGCAACCAGAGTTCCAAACAATGTTCAAAATTAGAATATTATCTATCGAGGTTTAAATAATTGCTTTACTCGATGCAGTAATGACTCTTCTTTGGTGGATATAGAGTTTATTTCAACCCAAGAAGTGCCATAGACTACCATCACAAGTAGTTATTAAATGAATACTATGTGAAGCTAGACTACAACACTCCTGGGGGCTAATGGTATTTGATGAAAAAAAAAACAATTCCATTTCTGGTGCAACGTCAAACATTTTGTGGAATGCACTCTCACGATAACCAATTTTATTATTGAAAAGTATCGTGAAAATGTTTTCCTGAAAATAGTTGACTTATTCCGTACTTTATGGTACCTACATAATATAATAGGAAAAGTTAGCCAGATTGAACAAATTTAAAAACATGTAAATAACTATATTTCTTTCACAAAAAATAAACATCTCTTTAACACAAGTAAGAATTGTGGGTTGACTTTACTGCATCCGAATGGCATAAGCTAAAAGTCGCCCACAATAACGCTTATCGCCAACTTTTCCGCCAACCGAGATACTGCGGAACTACGGAAATGTTCCTAAAAGGAAGAGTGCACACTTTCAGAGCATTTCTCCGCCACCGCATGAGAAACTTATAACTGCAACAATCGAAGAATACAATCGTAACTGCCGTAATTGCCTGGATGGAGTCCTCTGTCATGACCCTCTGGAGACGGGAGATGGTGAAATATCCTTTGTAAACGGATGCTTGCATTCATTTTAGTGTTTAATATTTTTTCAGATTCATCTCTCATATTTTTCATGCTTATTAGTTTTCTATTTTATTTATGTACCTATCGTTATTTACTCTTTAACATTTTACTTTTTCTTATTATTTGTTTATTTCTTTTGTTATTTCGGTATTTGGAATGTATTGCTTTGCACTACCTCTGCATACATTCTGAAATAAACTATTTTAATCTGCATACATTCTGAAATAAACTATTATTATTTATAAATTATTATTAGCGTAGTAACTGATATTGAAGATGCCTCAAATATATACCTAAATGGTAGTCACTATGGCTGGCCGCACACATCAGGTTTTTCCATCCGATTGCCTAAAAAATCGATTCGAAAACCGGACTGGTTATAATACCGGGGCCACGACCGTTGTCAGGCCGGATTGGACGGCCAGCGCGGAAAGGCGTCGCCTATTTTCATTACCGGTGCGGTTTTCGAATCGGATGTTTATCCGATTTTCATAAGAAATGTATGGCGCGAAGGCCTTCCGGTTGTCTGACCAGACAATCGGATGGAAAAATCTGATGTGTGCGCCAAGCCTAAGCCGGTATGGTTTGCTAACCGACCTACATCCTATTTAAAGACTACTTACTTTACTTTCATTAAAACCACCTTAGTAACAACCTACCAAAATTGTAATAATAATGAATAAAAAATCCTTACCCAGTTGACAATTAATTGCCTAGAAGTGAGAATAATGGCTATTATAAATGTGCATTATGTTTTTGTATTTTTTTCCTCTGCCTGTTAGTCACGTGAGGGCGACTTCGCACAAATATTCTGCAATATTCTTGATGGAAGTTAATTCCAGGAAGCGTCTCTCTCCAGGTACCTGTCTATATGGGAAAACGGTAGGCATGTGAAAATAGACGCTCCCTAAAATACAAGGTTGGATGTTCCAGATTAGAATACAAGAGTCTGATGTTCTTATGATAGAGCTATCCAAGAGAAGCCCATATAATTCATCACACGAATCCCAAAATGACGCGTGATAAACTATAGGAACTCCCCTCAAACTACCATACGTTTTCTTCAATAAACTGCTGTGAACTCTTGTGGAATCTCTTCTATTCAATACAATTTTCTTCCCGTTGGTGTTGTTTTTACTAGGAGGTAGTTCTAAACCGACATCACACAAATTGAAATAGGCGTAATTCCGATTTAAAACTTCCCCCAAGTAACTTCAAATTTTGTACTGTAAAAATATCTAAAGCGTCCTCAAAGATAACATAGGCCCTGAGAGAAATTATTTTCCTCAGGGCCTCTTGTGTAGAGTTAAAGAAAAAAAAAAATGCGTTAGGACACCGTCCCGAAACTGTTTTATTTGTGCAAAGGACCAGAAGGGTTCTCTCTTCATGATTCTAAATTGTATCTGCATTGAAGTTATATATTATATCAAATGATTCTAATGCCCCCCACTGTCCTTGTTACAGCAAGATGAAAATTATGTTGAAATTTTATTAAAATACAATTTGAAATATTGATGAGCATATGAAAAAAATGCAAAAAAAGAAGATTAATAGTGTGATAGGTTACAAAGTATATTTACTATTATGGTATTTTAAAGTGACATTGTTACGGTGGTAAATAGCAAACTGTTAGGGTTATGGTATTATAAAGTGAAATTATAAATTTAAATAATGTAAAATATACGGGTTGTTCCTGACAAACTATAAGCAACGCTTTCTAACCTTATTTGGAGTAAACATGTTAACATGTCGTCAGTGGTCACTCAGCCGAGAAAGCACCCAACCGACCGTCCCGAGGCAACCGCTTCCAACCACCTCATCTCAGTAACCTTCTGTCCTTAAAACGTCATTGGTAGGTCCATCATTCATTAGTGTAACTTTTACTTTTCCAAGAAATATCACAAGCTAGAATGACTCGATTTCAAAAACTACGATGTCATCATAACATGTGATATCCCTGAGTAAGTTGTTATTTTTGAATGCTCTATTCTGCTATCGTTTTGAAACTCAACCTGTATGTGACATCCCGCAGTAGAAGTAGTGTTCCTATTCGTAAGGTGGATGGCACTTACTTTTTGAATGCTCAATTCTGCAATCGTTATGAAACTGTTGTGTGTGTGACATCCCGCAGTAGAATTCGTGTTCCTGTTCGTGAGATGGATGGAGCTGTATTTCAGGAAGAATTTGGTTACAATTACCTACGGGTATTTATATTATAACGTTGGCAAATTGAACCAAATTCTGAAAATAAGACAATGGTAAATATATTTTTTTAATCACGCCAATGTTTGCCGTCCTGTAACTTCTTATAAAAATCGGTTTTATTTCTTATATCGTTAGAAAAGATAATATTAAACTGCACCTTGTTATGTACGCAATGTATACACTTGCTAATTCAATAACCCCATAAAATTCTTAAAGGTATCTTATCGGGAGAGGCTCACTGGGCGGGGTCGCCAGTTCTTGGGATACTTTACTAATGTACCCTCTTACCCTGCATATAAACAATTTATTTGATACACATTTTTCAATACCTTTAATTTAAAACTAAATACCTAAGAATTCATAAGAAACAACGTTATGTGAACTGTTGGCAGGAGAGATGTTGAATAGTTCAGTCCAAGAAGAACCACAGGCCACGGTCAAACGTTTTCAAAACTACGTTAAGACCAATGGTTTATGATACTCCCTAGTTCCGATGCGACAGCTGGCGGAAATATATAAAATTAAAAAAATATTATAATTTATTTAATATGTATAATATAATATATTTCCTCGTCTATGTATAATTGTACGCATTGAAATCGTCAAGTTATTTGAATATATTTTTGTGGATATCTCCAAAAAATAGTATCGTTTAATTCTATAAATAGGTAGTCTAAATCTAGTTACCACAAATGTTTTTCCAAGTTTCGATTTGGCAATTAGAAATTGTTTTCGTTGCATTTTTTGTGTAACAACTAGGTAAGTCATTCCATTTTTGTAAATAAATACATTAAAAAAGATAAGCGATTTTCTCATTTCTAAAATATACGAGTAAGTATTACGATTCCCAATATACAAATCTACGATTTAACCGGTGGCCGAACAACTCAGAACCTCCTTTGAAAAGTCATTACAAGTGATGAAAAAAATTGTTAAATAGGTTACATTAAGTTAGGGTTATGGGCTATTTTAAAATTATTTTTTTAAGAAGATTGTCAGGATTCTTTCAGTTTGGGGATGCGCCACATCCACATTTTATAGCTTCATACAAAAAGTTGAAATATAAAAAAATAAAAATAAAATGTTTTCAGGTAGAATAACGTCAATAACGTCGTATTTTCCAATTCTAGCATTCTAGCTCACGGACCGCCGCTGGTGTTGAGTTCACTTGATTCTTACTATCTTATTTCAATTTCTTAACAAAGCTGATTTCTGAATTACTTAGTCGTGGTAATTAACCCAAGATAGGAATCATACATATTTTTATTAAAATTAAAAAGCTAGGTATATTTATTATTAATCTATATATATATTATAAAATAAAGTGTATGAAGGTGTGCGTCCCGCAAAAACTCAGAAACGAGTGCCGGTACGATCAAGGGAGTTATATGGTGGGGTAGCCCTCTATCCCCCATCCATGAAGAGGGTTCCCGTTTTTACCTGAAGGGCGTGCTTTTGAAGATATAAGGACTGGAAGTTTCGCCCTCTAGAAATTTCTTGAACAGTCCAGAACAATCGAGAGTATTCGAGTAACATTCCAGAATATCCCGGAATATTATGGAATAGGGAATCGGGAACATCATTGTGGAACAAATGTTGTGGAATGTTCTGGAACATTGTCGACCATTTGAAGCCTTTTTGTATGGGTGGGACTACCCATTGGTTGGGGTGTATAAAGCAAGATCCGTCGTGGGTTTGAATGTCAGTTAAACCTCATATCAACTCCCTGAGCGATGTCGAGTACCCACCTAGTTATTATACAAATAGAATGTAAAAGAAAAAAGTTAGGGATAGACTGATCCTATGTTAATCATGGCTTGACGCGTTGGTGGAGCTCTTTCGGTATATTTGTGGATAACTGCGTCAGATTATGTTCACTCGTGCTAAAAATTTGCCAGAATACGTATTTTATTTAAATGATTCAGTTTTCAATCTTGAAATTATTGTTTTTTTGTGTGATTTACTTGTGAGGGCTAATAATATAATAATATTTTAATCACATATCGAAGTTAAGTTAGTTAGTTTTAAGTGCCACGAAAATGACTGTGACTTTTGAGGTGTACCCACTTGTAATTAATGGTTATTAGTTTTTGGCGCCGAAGGATAAAGCCACTTCATACGAAGCAGATACGTTCCATATTTCAATACTTTTCACTTGTCAACTAAATTAATGTTTATTTCTTTCAGTTTTGTTTTCAGAACAAACTCAATATGGATATTGAGAACGGTGGCCCATCCCATAACCATTCAGAGGCAGACTCTGGTTGATTGATTTTTACTACTTCAGGAAAGGTTGTGGAACACGGAACTCTGAAAAACATTTTGAATTCACCGAGAGACATAGATTAATCTATCTGAACGAGTACACAATAATCTCACGGTTACATAATACGTTTAAATTATAATTGAAAGGGTATACCGTAGGTTAGGTTTTTATTTTTATGTTTATTTAGGTAGGTAAATCACGAAAGCGCTATGATGGTTGACGAAATACTGGAATAAGAAACTTTGCTTTTTGTGAATGAAATAACTAGCCATCAAAACACATAAAACCGCTTCAACAAGGAAATGAAATAAAGGTACACCTATGAACTAATATGAAGATCAAAGATTTGGACACATGGTGAGGCAGGGAGGATCTAGTCACGGTGGACTGAAACTTTTTCCCAGTCGGGATATGGCGGGAAGCGAATACCGCGAAGCAAGAAGTAAGAAGCAGAAAACGAGAAGCAACGGAAGCGGGAAGAGAGAAACAGCGAGAAACGAGAAGTGAGAAGCAGTGGGAAGATGGAAACGCTATGTGGAAAGCAGGTAGCAATTAGTCGGAAGTAAGAAGCAGCGTGAAGCGGGAAGCAAAAAAACAAGAAGCAATAAGTGGGAAGCAGGACGTAGGTAGCAAGAAGCAACGGAAGCGAAAAGCATGAAGTAATAAGAACCAGGAAGGGAGAAGCAGGGCAAGCTGAATGTGTGCAGCGGAAGCATCAAAAACGAGAAGCAAGAAGCAGGGGGAAGCAACAACAACAAAAAGCAAGGAAGGAAACTGGACGCGGAAAGAAAGAAGCTGGAAGCGAGAAGAAACTGGAAGCAAAAAAAGCGAAATGCGAGAAACGAAAACCAAAGCTCACTACCAATTCCTTTGTTCCTGCCCATCCTACATTCTAATATTGGCTTATTAGGTTGCCATGTATACCGGTCCATTAAACTCCAACCTCCTTCCCATTCTCAGAGCGCCTTTTCCAAGTCCAAGACAACAGTGCCCCCTGGTGTACCGGTCTCACCGGGACAGGAGTGCTCCTCGCTGGGGTGGTACAACCGTATCTTATCGTAAAAGAAAAAAGTTAAGGAACGTTCGAGCGTTGAACAGATGACATGTTTTAACATTTGTTAGCTCATTGACATGCCAATAAATATACTATACTTACTACATTTTATGTAATATTAATAAATTATGCCAACCGTCCATTTTAAAATAATTAAATTGAAGGGAAGGGTTTTTTAAATAAGATAATATGTTGCACTAATGTAACATAAGGAAAGAAAAATAAATAATGTTGATAAAATCTCCATAAAACATAAATGTTCTGCCGATAGTGCTTCCCAAAAGAAGTCCTTATAATTCATCACACGATTTGGAAAATGACGCGTGACAAACTATAGGAACTGCCCGCAGTAGACTTTTTTAGAAACTATCTTAATTTTTTATTCTTGTGTTTTTTTTAATATTTTTGTCTGTGCTGTCATTATTCCCCAAAATTTTATACGTTCTGAATGAAATTAAAAAAAACGATTTCTGATTTAAAACTCGCCCTTAGAAGCTTGACATTATTAAGCTGCAAAAAACACAAAATCACGCTGTTGGAATAAATCTCAGTAGTTCTTACAAAAATATATATATACATTTAAAACACAAAATTTTAGCAATTCATCAAAAGTAAAAGTTAAAATTTAAGCCTTGAGAAAGTTCTGATTTTATATCACCATTTTGGATGTGAGTATGGGTACCGCGCCCCTGGTACCATATATTCGATAACCAACATAGGTCACCCTGTCATAGGTCACCCCAAGTGGTTCGCTACGTTTTGTGCCCGGTTTCATGGCGTGAGATTTGTCTAGTTCTGGCGTCGGATGCGTTTTCCTACCTACTGCGTGAGGTGTCGAGAACACCGGTGACTTCCTCGACGTTCTGCACTCCTGGTAGAAATATCAGCTTGACGTTATTTTCTAATGTTTTGCGGTTGTAGAAAGCCCGATCCTGCTTAACATTGGAGAAAACCCAGAAAATAAATACCTACGTCGTCACTTCGACTTTATGTGCTCCTGGTAATAAATGTTGGCATGGTATGAACCTGATTCGTTCCCCGCGCGCCGCCGAGTTTGATGTCTACCCAGCCCGCAGCCCTGCCATTTTATTTTCTACCTGTCGATCGATAGACGACAGCAGAGTCTGCAAGTTTACTACGGTGATTATACTGATTATGGTTAAACGTCACGCACGTTATAATCTACGCATTCACAGATGGCGCCAATCAAATTATTTTCGGTTTTTATTGCTTTTTGCACGTTACGCTTTAAAATATTAATGTAAATTAATTGTTCGCGCACGGACATATTTAATTAGAATATAAATAAATAGTTTTGTCCATAAATAAACCAAAATCTTTCAAGAAAGGCTGAAAAATTCAATTTTGTATCGATGACTCAATCCAATAATGTATTTTTCAGCCTTCCTAGAAATATTTGGGTTTATTTATGGACAATACTATTTATTTATATTCTAATTAAATGTGTACGTGCGCGAACAATTAATTTACCTTAATATTTCAAAGCATAACGTGCAAAAAGCATTAAAAACCGAAAATAATTTGATTGGCGCCATCTATGAATGCGTAGATTATAACGCGCGTGACGTTTAACCTTATGTCTTGGAATTAGGAAATAGGTTACTGACATCTATTGAGATATTGTCGAATTATTCTGTAAATCTACTCAATCAAAGGTGTCACTTTACATTCTGAAACTTCTACTCGTTAATAGATGGCAGTAATAATGTTCTTTAAAAAATAAAAACAATAATAATATTTATATTGAACGCGAACCGAATAATCCAATCAGATAAATTGCAGAGAAAATGCTGCAGTATCGAGAAGAATTTAGGAAAATATTATCTATTCAACTCACTGGTAAAACTACAATCAGAAAGAGCTAACTTTTTATTTAATTTCAACCGGAAACGATTACTGCCATCTATTAACAGAAAGTAACCATATTGCGTAAACTTCTTTTTCAAATATGGTACTATACGCAATCATACTACTACTTGCCGCCAGATGGCAATGAATTAAGTTGAACATATAATTTTTACAATAATAATTAATCATTGAAACAGTTTAGCGCTTATAATTCTTGTTCTACTCTGTCTTGACTTACGACCAAACGACAATTCAATTTATGTTACCTATATTATATTGTTGTCATCGCAAACCGCCACCGTGTACCGTGACGTGACGTGGCTCTCACGTACACGAACTAATCTACGCATTCACAGATGGCGCCAATCAAATTATTTTAGGTTTTTAATGATTTTTGCAAGTTAAGCTTTAAAATTAATTAATTATCAAGTAAATAAATTATTTCGTGCCTGTACATATTTAATTAGAATATAAATAAATAGTTTTGTCCATAAACAAACCCAAAACTTTCAAGAAAGGCTGAAAAATACAACATTGGATTGAGTCACCGATACAAAATTAAAATTTTCAGCCTTACTTGAAAGATTTGGGTTTGTTTATGGACAAAACTATTCATTTATATTCATATTAAATAAATTACTGTGCAAAAAATAAAATGATTTGATCGGTAGAGTGCAATTTTATTTGAAAGGGGATATAAAGATGTTTTCTACTTGTCGGTAGATGGCAGTAACGATATTTTAATACGTCTTCTCTGGCATTACAAACCAATAATGTTCCCAGCATTTTCAATATGGTTAGTTGCACGAACGGGAACAAAAGTTACGCTTTGTGATTAAAATAGTTATTGAATTTACATCGCATCCATTCTTCGTATGAGCCACATGGAAAAATAGATCTTACGTTGGAATTAAATATATTATGGAATTTGTAAAAAAAATCTGAGACAAATTTGAATTTTGGAAACCGTCAAATGCACACAATGCACGCCCATAAATATTACTGAAAAGTAGGTGTTGCTAATGTGATATCCCCGTATTATGATAAAGTTTATGTGTTTCACGGACGGCGCCCCTTCGGAGCTGGCGCCGGTTTTTTTTGCATATTTTTTATTATAATATGGCAGAGCCGGCGCTGCAACACGTCTTCCAGCCTCTGCCCGTCTTTTTGCATCCATCTTTGGATAAAGCCTCAATCATTTTCGCGGCCCTCGTATATATTAGGAAGATAATGGTGACAGGTACCTACGGGTAACATCGCTGATTCCAATGTACCTACCCCTAAAATACAATTTTTCCTGAAAATATGTCCATGAAAAGGCACTTTCAAAGATTCTTGAACCAACAAATGTCATTACTCTTCTTTCTTTCTGGACTGCCATAAAAACCCAAAGGCAGTGGAAATGTTGGCCATGTGTTGTGTATTCCAGGAAATATCGAGTATTAAATACATACCAATAATTTATAATTATACGATTTGCAAATAAAACTCATTCTCCCCCAAAACACAATACTATTTGCATTCTTCTATTTGAAGTAGAAATTTCTAGTCGTAGAGAGACTGATGACAATGCGTTCCAGGAAGTATCTGTATTTACGTAGGTTACCTATTTCTTTCTTAATGGAAATCGGTTACCTCGTGCATACAGACTCTCCCTAAAATGCTAAATGTTGATCCGAAAGTTGCTAAAAAAATAGGTGAAACACTAAAAATAAAAAAGTGCAACAGTCAGACAAGGTTTACTACTCTGCTTACCTTGATACTTCCCTTAGTACACTTCATTTCACTTTAATTTTTATAAACAAATACGAACAGCGTATACACAATACACAACTGATACAATAGTCAATACTGCAGCATTTGTCTAAGATTCTGACAAAAGAAAATATATTGACGAATGATTCAACCCAAGAAGAATCACAAGTCATGCTCACACATTCAAAACCACGTGTCGATCAATGACTTCTGATACTCCCAAGGAGACAAGAGACAGAAGCAGCCGGAGTTGAAACAGGAACTAAATATACCAATATGTTTTAATTAAAATGAAGCATTAAACTTATAATAGAATATGCATTACTTTTCATAATAAAATATACTTACCTATATTATACTGCCGTAAGTTAGCAAGCTGTGATCCACGAAAATTTTGAAGCTGAATGATATGCACAACTTAAATACATCTTTTCATAACGTAAGTGTAAGGTGTACCTTTCTTGAAAATACTCGTGAAAAAAGAAAATTAAATTAATAATTTGTGTATTAGATGAATCAACATTCATCTATTTATAGAACTAAGTTGTCAATGCGTTTCACGGTGTCAAGATCATTGTTTTATGACCGAGGCATATGATAAATAAATAAAACATTTAAGTACGCGAGATTTTAAGATTTTCTCTAAAACGTTGAATAATTTGATTACGATTGCGATTTTCCTTTTATAAGTTCACGTTTTGTAAAGTGGGGCTAGAATTCTTAAAAATTTGGAAACGTTTGTAGCAATGATAAATTCATAAATAATGAAAAAAAAACGAATTTGTAGTAGACGAAAAGACGCTAAATGACTGAATATTTTTTCAGACGAACTTGGAGTGGAAAATGACAGGGTTTTTTAATTCCGTTGAATTCACGAGTTCAGCGATTTTCATGTTCTTGATGTGAAATCTTCTTCTTTCTTTCTTTTGTTCGTATTTCTTCAATTTTTTTACCCAAGAAGAAATATTTTTTAAGAGTTGTCATTATTCCCCAATAGGAGTTCTAACACGACTTCACACAAGTAAAATGGATAAAACGCGCAATGCCAAGTTAGAACTTCAACTAAGAAATTATAATGTTTTTTTTTCGAGAGTCTGCCCCACTGACGACTTGCTGTTAGTTCTTCCCAAAAGAAGTTCATATAATTCATCACACGAAATTTTAAAAAATTACGCGTGACAAACTATAGGAACTCCCCTTAGAAAGCTGATGTAAGCTTTTCCAGGATCATGTTCATATTTTTCTGTTAAGGTTGTCATACTCGGTGCAGTTCTTATTCCTCAGAAGAAATTTCAAACCAACATCACACCAATAAAAAAAGCGTAATGCCGATTCAAAATTACCCCTAAAAAATCTTCGTTTCTTCTTAGTTAAGAGTCTTACTTGATGTCCTTGATGATGTTCTGTTGATGGTGTTTCGCAAAATAACTGTCAGTAGCCGAGTTGGCATCGCGTTTGGGTCCCGTGTTCGATTCCTCGGCTCGCTAAGTTCTTCATCAAATGACACCTGCAACAACGACGCAAGCAACATTTTCCGCTTACTCTGGGGATAGTAAAAGATTTTCAAATATTGTCGGGTTATTCATAACTCAGGAATGTTTGCCTTTCTTTTTAAAAGAGAAAAGAGAAATTCGAGTAATTCATCACACTAAACCATAAATTACGCCTTACAAACTAGACGAACTACCCTTAAGAAAATATTGTAGACTTTCGCAAAATATTTTCTGTATTCCGAATTCTTCCGGTGTTATTTTCATAATAAGTTCTAATATGACTCACACAAAAAAACGCGCAATGCCGATATAGAACTCCTCAAGAAATATTGGAGCAGTGTACAAAACCAAAGTGGATAGTATAAAAACCTAGTTTGATTCAACAATGTACAACTTCATCACTTATTTAAAAAGTCATTAAAAGTAATGAAAAAAAACTTGGCTAAATATGTAGGTTACGTTAGGTTAGGTTATGGTATATATTTTTTAAATTTTCACTTAAAGTCTTTTCAAAGGGGTGTTGAAATGCCACTTTGTTTGTTTTCATGGGAGCGTTTGATCCATATTGCAGTACTGCCTTCAACGTGTTTCTTATCTTGGTGAATCGATGTGATAAATTATTATATTAATAATCATTATTATTTAATTAACTGGACTGGGATAATTTTAATGATGACTGTAGGTGACCAGATTCCTTGATACCGGAAGGCTGTACAGATTTAATCACACGTTCAGTCGCCAAGTACCAAGTAACCTAATAATTGATTGGTTATAAATTATTTAAAAACGACCAAACAAAACAAGAGCACTGGTACACTAAGCGCGCTTTCAAAATCGACTTAATAACCGGGTTTAATAACCAACTCAAAATCAAAACGATTTATGTACAAAAAATATTTGAAAAAATAAGCAGTTTAATATAATTGTACATGAAAAAAAATATATTTAAAAAGAAAACGTGGGCGCCGCACTAATATCTGCCGCGGGAGTCAGCGGATATTCTAGAATATCTGCGTCTGTGTGATTATTCAGTTTTTTACAGTCAATAATTACAATCATCTTTATTTCGCTTCTTCTTGCCCAAAAATATGATGTCCATCTCAAGCGTGAACGCAAATTACAATCCAAAGGTTATTTAGACTGCATTACATAGATAGAAAAAACATATTTTGAAAGCACGTGGGTTTCGTTTCTTCCCGTTCGTTTGTATGAAGACAACTACACAAGATTGTAAATTCAAGGAATAAGTTATAAATACCTCTACCCTCCCCTCAGAATTCTTTAGCGGCTATATGTTACCTCCTCCGGCATGTCTTCATTGAGGATTTTCTGCATTCTAAGATTATTCAATTAAAATGTAGGTATTCAAATTAAGAAGTTATAAAACTGATATCTCCCCATAGAACCGATCTGTCATCTGATGACAATAACCTTGGTAAGGTGGTTATTATAGACTTGATGAATTCAAGGAAGAGTTGGCACTCGTCCGAATCCAATTTACTGATTTAAGAGTTGTTCAATAATATAATAACTATTCCGGAAGTACCTACTAAGCAATTCTTGTTTATCAAAAAAATGTTATTAAAATTTTAACACAAAAGAAAGTAGGTAATCATTGATTAGAAAAGATATATTGATGATAATGCAAACCAAAAAGCATCTGTGCCTGTGTACTTATCTACTAAATATAACACCGGTAAGAGCATGAATACAGACGCTGAAACATGACTGAAAGACTTCAATACTGCCAAGGTAAACTAGAAAAATTAAAATAATCTATCTTTATATGTAAATATCTAATGACAATGAATCGCCAGTGGTGATCTAACAAAGTATCCTAGCCAATAGTGATTTTCATCATCAATGGTTTACATTTACAAAAACAGTTATAATTTACAGCAATCCACTGCCAATCAACATAAATTTGTCTTCTTGGTGCTTTCATCCTTTTACCTCGTGGCAATCTTTTTAGCAGGTCGAAAATTTCCTAGCCGTTTTCCCAACGAATTCAATATATGTATGATTGCAAATTTAATGAAGTGTTTAATATCGCATACCTAACGTTTTAAAACACGGTTAAGTTGCGACATTAAACTCTCCTTAAAGCTTTTTTTTTTTTTTTTTTTTTATTTATTTAATATTTGTTTGTTTTTACAATAATTATACATTTTTTTTACATGTTAAACAGATTTGTAATATTAATGTAATAAAAGCCTTTCCTCACCATAAAGAGACAAGGCTCTTGTGTTTGGTGAGTGAATTCATACTCAATTATGTTATCAATGTTATCATTTGGGTAGGTGAATAATAATATTGCAACTATTAACAATAAATATAGTAAGAGAAACTTGAGATGTGTCGATTAACAGATTTAAATGAACTGAAATAGTAATGTAACTCTTACAGTTGTTTCAGGTAATTTTTTAATTTAGTTTGGAATTTACTTTTATTTTCAATAATTTTTACTTCTAATGGGAGTTTGTTGAAATAATTTATACCATGATACAGATAGGAATTTTGGATGTGCTTAGTATTAAATTTTGGGATTTTAATATTGTTTTGATATCTTGCTGAGATATTGAAATGTAATTTTTTTAGCTGTATTTCTTTGAAAGTTTGTAGAATTGAATATTTTTTATATAAATTGTCTATTGTAGTTACTTTGAATATTGAAAAGATTTTTTCGGTAGAAAATGTAGATGGTTTTTTCAATATAATCTTAATAATTAATCTTTGAACTATTTTGAGAGGATTTAAAATAACATCATATGTTCCTCCCCATCCTATAATACCGTATTGTAATATAGATTGAACAATTGCATAGTACACTCTTTTTAGGTTTTCCAGTCTAAGAATATTTCTGAGTCTTATAAATATATATATGCATTTCCTAATTCTTTTGACAAGTTCACAAATATGTGTTTTCCATTTAAAATGTTGATCTATATATACACCAAGATATTTAATTTTGGAAGTTGAATTCAGTGTAGAACATTCTGGAGTGCAATTAGTTCCACTACATTTACTCTGATGTATTAGAATTTTTATTTCTGGTTTAGATTTAAATTTATTGATAGAGAATGGGATAAAGTTTGTTTTTTCGGTATTTAAAGAGAGGAGATTTTTATCGAACCAGTTTTTCAGTGTATTGATGTCAATATTCGCTAGGTTGTTCACAGTATTCCAATCAGCACCTTCAATTATTATGACAGTGTCATCAGCATAAGATATTATTTTTCCGTTTATTCTTTGTGTGAATATATCATTTACATATATGATAAACAGTAACGGCCCCAGGACTGTACCTTGAGGTATACCAAAATTACTTGTATCTTGTTGGCTAAGTACATTGTTGATTTTTACGACTTGGGGGCGTTTGAAAAGGTAGCTTTTTATCCATTCTAGAGCTGTACCGTTTAATCCAATGTTTCTTAATTTAGTTACGAGTTTGTCATGTGATATGCTGTCAAACGCTTTTTTGAGATCTATGAAAATTCCAATACATTTGAATGATTTATCTAATGAATTGAGAACAAGGCTAGTTAATTTTGCAATTGCATCCTGTGTGCTTCTACCTTCCATAAATCCAAACTGATTTTCATCAATTATTTTATTACATTTTATAAACTGGTTCATTCTTTTTTTTACTATCTTTTCAAAAATTTTTGCTATATTTGAGATTACTGATATTGGTCGGTAGTTGCTTACTTCTTCTGGATTACCAGATTTAAATATTGGAGTAATGATAGTTTGCTTGTAAATAGATGGGAACACACCGCTTTGGAAACTTAAATTTACTATATGCATTAATGGTTTAGAAATTTGATTTTTAATATTTTTTAAAATATTAACCGTAACTCCATCAAATCCCGGTGCAGAACCTCCTTTCATATCGTTTATGATAGATACTATTTCATCCTCTGTTGTGACTTGAAATGTTGCTATTTTATTTTCTGTATCAATATTGCAATCTGAAATTGGGTTGGTATTTATGTGATTTGCAAGATTTTTTCCTACGTTTGCAAAGAATGTGTTAAATATATTTGCAGCTTTTGACGGGTTTTCTTTACAGCATATTTTCGAGTTATCGTGAGTAATAGCATTGATTTCATTATTCCTGCATTTTTTCTTATCAATTATTTCATTTATAACCGTCCACACTCTTTTACTATCATTTTCCGCCTGATCAATCTTTTGTTTATAATAACTTTCTTTTCTGTGTTTTATGATATATGAAAGTTTGTTTTTATATGCCTTAAAACTGTTTAGTAAATTTTTATTATTTGGTTGTTGGGTAGTTAACTTGTAAAGGGCTTGTTTATGTCGTACAGATATTATAAGACCATGGGTAATCCACGGTTTTATAGGCTTGTACTTAGATTGTTTGGATTTGGAAATATTAATATTTTTTGTCGAATCGTTTATGTATGTAGATATTTTTTCTTCAAACAAATTGCAGCAAATATTGACATCATTACATTGTAGTAATTTATTCCAGTTTTCTGATTCAAATTTATGTAGTAACGTATCCATATTAAGTATTTTTTTTGAGGCATTAATTTTACATGTTGACGTTAAGAAAATTGATAAAAAGGATCAACCTAAGAAGAACCACATGGTATTGTCACGCGATGTTATAGCGACGACGTGATCAGAAACATGTGATACTTCCAAAGCGACATGCAATTATTAGTCATTTTCACTTTTGAAGTAATGATTTCATCATAATTAAAATTTGTTCAATAAAGCATCTTATCACACGAAATCAAAATAATTTGTAAGTAACAGTGTAGTGACGTTATTTTTTTAGACGTAGACGAATTATTTTTCAATTTTTGTGTAAAGATTTTCAGGATTTTTTCACATGTATACACTTATTAATAAATATTTTTTTTTGAAAGAATCGTTTCGGCTACAAAATCTATGAAGGTTTTTTTCAATCTTAGCACTCTGTATAATATTTTGGTACTATTATTCACACTATATTTTCATGAACTTTGCGTCGTTTGAATTTACATTTGTTATTATTATTTTGCTATTGACGTGGGTTTTCTTCAACTTCATCGCTAATGTCTACAGCGGTCAGGATTGTCATTATGTGATCATCCACTCATTGATGTCGATTTTCCACTTGCTGCGCTGTCTTCCTTTTTATGTGAGTACCGCACAAAAAGTAAGTACCGCACTGTAAAAGTCCCGAAAAGGGGCGTAAATAAATAAATGAATAAATAAACAAGCGTCCCAACTTTATGAAGCCAATGAGACTATGGCACCCCAACCGGGGTGTCTGAAAAGTATGAGTTTGAAGGTATTTGAAAGGCGCTGGAGATGAGGAGGAGGAAGTTAGGGAAGTACCTGGCTATCCATTTCTGATCACCATAAACGGATAAAGCCATTTCAATCAATGTTTGGATTATGAATGGTAGTCTTTCACCACGGTGATACATCCTGATACTCTACTTTTGTTCGATTTTGTTAACGTTATGATTTTACTATTTTTCTTATAATTCAATAAGAAAGAAATTCAAGATGTATTATCATCATTGGCGTGGATTAATAGCTATAAAACCAAAGAAAATGTTAAATATTAATTTCTTTCCTGAATTGATATTTGTTACCTGTAGCTGTAGGTGTCCTGAGCCCAGGTAGAATTATACTCCTGAAGGGTGAAATCAGGTTGGTGATAAGTGTCTTTGATGTAAGTGCGTTTCAGGAAGAATCTTTATTCAAGTACCTACCTAAACATGGAGTAATAGAGAAGATACATGAATCCAGACGCTCCCTAAAACGTTATGCATGAAGATTCAGAAGCGAAATAAACGAAAAATTCTGAAAGAAGTGGCATATTAAGACAGCAAATTTGATACCAATAATACTATAATAAAGAATTAGAAAATATTAATCATATTAATATGCATCTCTAAAAGGCTGCTTCTTACATCATTCATTCAGGCAAGAAGTGAGACTTCTGAGAGATGTCATTATTCCCTAGAAGGAGTTCCAATACGACATCACACGATTTCAAAAGTTACACGTAATGCCGAATTAGAACTAACTCTAAGAAACAGTAATGATCTTCTCGGAAGCTGGTTTATAGTGATGTCTGTTATAGTCAAAGATATTGAAATTTTGTATTTGAATATCTTTGGATATAGTGCTTCGTAAAAAAGTTCTTATAATTCATAACATGAGTGCTAAAATGAGGCGCGACAAACTAAAAAATATTTATGTAATATTGAAAATGTGTAGAATACTCACATTACGTCCAAAGGAGGTTTTAGGTCACAGGAAATTCTGGATTCACTTATTTTCTTATATATATAAATCTTCTGCGGTTACTGAAGTATTTATTTAACCCCAAGAAGCGTCATGGTCTACCATCAACAGATGTTATTAAACATACATTGTGAAGCTAGACTAAGTTATCCTTATAGGCAATTGTCCGTTACATATGTACAAGTCCTTCATGTCATGTCCTTCATAGTCCAGACAAAATAGAAATTCCAGTTTGCATTAATTCCGACCAAGGTAAATGTTTGTACAGGTCTTTAATATGTCATTACAATCGCTATGTCAAACATTGCGATCGATTTCACGTGAGCGTTGTTTTTTATCTCTGAAGCGGTGAGAGCTAAAATTTATGAGAAGAATTTGTAGATCGTAAAATTTTCTACAAAAAAAGCGTGTTACTTTTTTAGCTACGAAGCACCGTTCTCGAATTATCACGATTTCAGACCGTAGGTATGCACACATTTCCGCACCACCTCTGAGGTAGTGTGCTCGGCGCTTTTTTTTTAACGTGGTTTCCCCAGTAGGAATACTCCACGATGTATTTCAATCGGGGAAAGTTATTGAGACAATATTTTATTAATAAAATGAAAATTGTAGCACCAAGAAAATTACATTATTCATCATCAAATTCTACATTATCAATCGTTTCTTCTTCTTCGCTCTATTCTTCCTCTTCTTGCTCAATTTGTGTTGACTGCTCTAAGAACAGAGATATATCAGTTAGATCTTCATCGATTTGGAAAGAATCTTCACCCGTTGCATTTGATTCAGCATTAGTGCAAGAGGGGCCTTGACAATTGGTACAGACTGGAGAACAAAACAATCCAACTTTTCTGCACCCACATTTGTTCGTTCGTGCAGCCTTTCTTACAATTACACAAAAATGCATTTCGAACTATTATTCATTAATTTCAGCCCCAGTATTCACGATTCAGTTGATTGCCCAGCGACACTTGCACTTAGTAGAACACACGAAACAAGTGTTGATAAGCAGAAGCGGATGTTGGAGGGAGAAAAGATAACTGCACTCTTTTATTTTTCCTTGTATTTTTACTGCATAATTGTTCCAGTTTCTGGTGGTAGGATATGAGGTGGACGATGAAGAACTGCTGCTGCCTCATACATCATAAGCTCATTATACGATGCACGCAAACCCAAAGATGAAAAAATCAGAATAAGGCGTTTTGATCCAAACCGTCGCCTCGATGAAAAACACTGAGAGACCCAAAAGTGTAATCGTGATTTGAAAGACCTATGCAAAACAGCAGTCATAATACAGTGGCTGACATTTTGACATATTCATTTCAAATTTTTCAGTTTACAACGTTTATTTTTCAAAATTATTAGCTGTAGCGAATAATTTAATGATTCCGGAATATCGCTATTGATATCTTCGAACGATTAACTAGGTGGAGGATAATTATCAGTGTCAACCACTATCGATTGAATATCCTCTCGTACAATCGCTACAGCAAGCCCCAGAAGAAGTTATAAAACTACATCACGCGATTTTTAAACAAACAACGTAATGCAGATTTAAAACTACTCTTAGGGAAATTTAAAATCTCGAACACACAAATGAATGGGTATATCTACTATCTACTACACTATATAAAGAGGTAAGGTTTGTTTGTTTGTTTGCATCGAATAGGCTCTGAAACTACTGAACCGATTTGAAAAATTCTTTCGCTGTTGGGAAGCTACACTATCCCTGAGTGACATAGGCTATATAATATTTTCAAAATAATTAGGGATCATTACTAAAACTCCAATAATGCAACCCAAGGTGTAAAAAAATTACCTAAAATATTCTTTACATCGCGTGCGCTGCGAAAACTATTGATGATAGAATAAAATAATGTACTACGACTTTGTAGAACAAAAAATTATTTACAAAAAAAGTCGCGACAGCATATGTCTAACTATTATGGTTATGCCACAATAAGTATTCTTTTATTTTAAAAATATAATTAATATGTCGCAGTTTGAAAAGGCTTTTTATTTGTATCTTGGTGTTAATCCTTATCAAAATAAATTACTTCAAATTCAATACAGCTTCAATACCTTTATTTAACTTTTTGAATTTTTCAATTCGGATATTTAATTAGAAAGATATCACAAGTTTAAAAATGTTAGTATTAGAAAAAAGTTTCTGCTACGGGCCGGGCGGGAGAGGAGTCAAGAAATGAAGTGCAAGGGGGGTTGGCGGGACGGGGGAGCGGGAGAGCGGTGGCGGGGAAGGTGGAAGTGGAACGCTGGAGGTTAACGCACGGGAATGTACGCACGGGAGTAACATTTTATTTATTTAAATATGGCATTACAACGCATGCCGGGAAACAGCTAGTATATAATATACGTATGGTTTCGAAGACCCGTGGTTTAATGATTTTTTTTTGTCCCAACAACTCCTGTCTGGAGCCAATGAGACTATAGCACCCAATTGGGGTATGTTGTTAGGCAGAAGGTGTTGGGGAGAAGAAGGATGAAGAGGAAAGTTGGAAAGAACCTGTATAATTATGAATATACATTTTAATTTTTGTACCTAAAAAGAAACAAACGGTGGGCATATAAAGCAAAAACATTATGCTAATAATTAAATAAAACTAGCGCTTAACATCCCTGCTGCTAGGCCCTGCGGGCGGTTTTTGGTTCGGCTTCGTCCAGTTTAAGTGATTGTGACAATTTTATAAATTCGATTGGAACAGGTTCCAAAAATAGCCGGTTTTTCGGTTCCAGCGACATCTAGTCACCGGGACAAAGTAACCACGACAGTATACGTCATGTGGGTATATAGACCCATGGTAAAAATAACAAAGTGGTATTATTATTTACAAATGCCAGATACAATAATAATCATACCATGCATCCCTCCATAACCGGAAAGGTCCACGAAAGCATGAATTAATAGTAGGTACTTACGCCTGCCAGCCGACGCACCTCACGCTAGCTGTTTACATGAGTGGCGACATCTTTTGGAACTGCTTTAATTCGGTTCTATTAGAAAAGTTGATTTGTAACAAACTTCAAGTACGAAAACGGTTTTGTGTAAGACGCGGCGTTAAAGTTGTATTCGTAGTTGGGTTATTAAATTTCAGATTGTCTAAAGAGTTAACTCTACCCTAGAAGTATGTCACAATAACCTGTGATATCCCTCGGGCAGTTGCTGTTAGTGCAATCAAAAATGTTATAATTATGTCATTGTGTCCCACTGGCTGCGAACAGCTCGGGAGCAGCTGAAATTCTTGCGCAGGATAATTTTTTTTGTAACCCTCACTAATTATGTCAATGTCCCGCAGTCTGCGCAGTTCTTCTTTTAAGTTAGTGTTTTGCCAAGATGCCTCTAAATCATGAAACATTAAAATCTTAAATGACCTATATCTTATAATTTGAAGCAAAAATAAATAATATGCCTTTTGTTACAAAAATAAGTTTTCATTTTGGTTGGGTATTTGATCTCAAATCCAAAATTAAGATTTGTATGAAACGGGCCGCGAGAACGTTCCACATAATCACTTTTATTTTACGGAGTGGGATCGATGGCGGGTTATTTCAGGATTTCATTTGTCTTTGCCTCTTAGGTACTGTATTCCCCATCGACAATCTTATTTTCATTCAGGAGACCTCCAGCGTTAGGCTTTGAACACCGGCATCCATCAAATTTTCCAGGTTTGTCGAATCTGGGCAGCTCCCATCCATCCGAAGACCCGCTTTAGATCAACCCATGTCATCCGTAGGTGACCACTACTCGTTTTTTATTCCAAGGACGTCATCCGATGATAATCTGATACCAACGGTATTCTGTAAGTATTGCTACATGCCCAAAAAAATTTCATTTAAGGTTGAAACTTGTGATGGCTATTTAGGCCATCTTAGACTTTTTTCTTACCCACTCATTTGTGTTTTAATCATTTTTGTCCCATCGTTCTTGGTAACGAACGTTAACATTAGAAGTATAAACCTTTTCACCCTTTATCCACTTTTAACCACTCGAAGGTACGCGATAAGCGCATTTTTAGTTTAGAAAATTGTCTTCTGAAATAATTAATGAATATTGGAACATAAAATGAGTAAGCTCTAATTAAATTCAATTTTTGCTTAAGTTTTTGAATTCTGCTGATACTGTTTTCCCAAAAGAAGTTTTTGTAATTCATCACACGAAATGAAAATCGACGGGTGACAAACTACCAAAACTCCTCTGAAGAAACTGTGGAGACTTTTTCAGGAACTCGTTGTGAAACATCTTTTTAATATTCATTTATTGGTGATGTGTTAATCCCTAGAAGAAGTCCTAAACCGACATCACACGAATAAAACACACGTGTAATGCCGATTTAAAACTATCTCTAAGAACCTATAAACTGTTGAAGTGTATTCTACACAGCACTGTAACGTAAAAGTCCGAAATGTTCTGAAATTGTATTTGATTAAATCGAGTCCAACCGGGCACGCGGTGTGAGATTTGACGATAGTGCACTCCAGAAAGCGTCCGTATCCCGGTACCTACCTAAGCCTGAAGTTATACAGTAGATACATGAATACAGACGCCTCCTAAAACACTATATCCAGGAGGCGATAGACAAAAATACCGAAAGAAATAAATAGAGCACAATTAGAACACAACATATGAATAAAACATGAATGAAGATAAATATTTACTAAAGATTTCAAAAATATACATGTGTAATTAAATATTCAACGCATCTTAAAGGGGATTCTTCTTTCTTCAATTTTTCAGGCAGGAAGTGAGACCTTCTAGGATTTGTCATTATTCCCCAAAAGAAGTTCCAAAACGACATCACACTTAACGAAATGTTAGGCGTAATGCCGAATTAGAACTACCTCTAAGAAACCACAATGTTTTCTTCAGAATAACCCTGCGTACTGATAGCGCTTCCCAAGAGAAGTCCTTATAATTCATCACAAGAGAAAGAAACTGCGTACATATTTGCCACCTAAATCACACTATTTTATAAGCAAATGAAAAAGTCAATTACAATTTTTCCCCGGGTCCCTTTATTATTTTATCGTTCACAATTCTATGTAGGTTCCTTGTTAGAAAAGTATTGTTTACCCATTTTACTTTACTTCAGTGTCCCTGGTAATCAAAAAAAATTTATGCAAAATAAAAAATATATACCTTTATATATTATTTCACACATATAATTTACTATTAAAATACCATCTTTAAAAACACTGTTAAAGTCCTTGAATACCAAATTGGACAATGGTCAGAGAAAATATATTATACGGATAAGTAAATACATACGTCAATCACTTCATGGGTACTTTAGCACTACTCAATCAACTGATTTGTTCACCCAAGAAATATCACAAGCTATCATGACACCATTTTAAAAGTACAATGTCAGAATAACCTGTGATACACCTTATGTAGGTAGCCCTTGTTAATCTTTTACAAAAACTAGAAGAATCACAAGTCATACTCACACATTCAAAACCACATGTCGATCAATGACTTATGATACTCCTAAGGTGACAGGTGACAGAAGCAGCCGGAGTTGAAACAGGAACTAAATATACCAATTAAAATGAAGTAGTAAACTTATAATGAAAAGTATGTAAAGTACTTATGCATTACTTTTCATAATAAAATATACTTACCTATATTATACTGCCGTAAGTTAGCAAGCTGTGGTCCACGAAAATTTTGAAGCTGAGTGATATGCACAACTTAAATACAACTTTTCATAACGTAAGTGTAAGGTGTACCTTTCTTGAAAATACTCGTGCATACTTTTCATAATAAAATATGCATTACTTTATAATAACTTATGCATTACTTTTCATAATAAAATATACTTACCTATATTATACTGCCGTAAGTTAGCAAGCTGTGGTCCACGAAAATTTTGAAGCTGAGTGATATGCACAACTTAAATACAACTTTTCAACACGTAAGTGTAAGGTGTACCTTTCTTGAAAATACTCGTGAAAAAAGAAAATTAAATTAATAATTTGTGTATTAGATGAATCAACATTTATCTAATTAATTATAGAACTAAGTTGTCAATGCGTTTCACGGTGTCAAGATCATTGTTTTATGACCGAGGCATATGATAAATAAATAAAACATTTAAGTACGCGAGATTTTAAGATTTTCTCTAAAACGTTGAATAATTTGATTACGATTGCGATTTTCCTTTTATAAGTTCACGTTTTGTAAAGTGGGGCTAGAATTCTTAAAAATTTGGAAACGTTTGTAGCAATGATAAATTCATAAATATTGAAAAAAAAAAACGAAATTGTAGTAGACGAAAAGACGCTAAATGACTGAATATTTTTTCAGACGAACTTGGAGTGGAAAATGACAGGGTTTTTTAATTCCGATGAATTCACGAGTTCAGCGATTTTCATGTTCTTGATGTGAAATCTTCTTCTTTCTTTCTTTTGTTCGTATTTCTTCAATTTTTATACCTAAGAAGAAATAAATAGTTGTCATTATTCCCCAATAGGAGTTCTAAAACGAAATCAGACGAGTAAAATGGATGAAACGTGCAATGCCAGGTTAGAACTTCAACTAAGAAATTATAATGTTTTTTTTTTTCGAGAGTCTGCCCCACTGATGACTTGCTGTTAGTTCTTCCCAAAAGAAGTTCACATTCACATTCATCACACGAAATTTTAAAAAATTACGCGTTACAAATTACAGGAACTTCCCGTAGAAAGCTGATGTAAGCTTTCCCAGGATCATGTTCATATTTTTCTGTTAAGGTTGTCATACTCGGTGCAGTTCTTATTCCTCAGAAGAAATTTCAAACCGACATCACACCAATGAAAAAAGCGTAATGCCGATTTAAAATTCCCCCTACAAAAATCTTCGTTTCTTCTTAGTTAAGAGTCTTGCTTGATGTCCTTGATGATGTTCTGTTGATGGTGTTTCCCAAAATAAGCTGTCAGTAGCCGAGTTGGCATCGCGTTTGGGTTCCGTGTTCGATTCCTCGCGAAGCGACACCTGCAACAACGACGCAAGCAACATTTTCCGCTTACTCTGGGGGTAGTAAAAGATTTTCTGGTATATAACATAGTTACGAAAAACCAGACAATATTGTCTTGTTATTCGTAACTCGTAGCATAAAAACCTAGTTTGATTCAACAATGTACAACTTCATTACTTACTTAGTCATCAAAAGTGATGAAAAAAATACTGGCTAAATAGGTTACGTTAGGTTAGTTTACGGGATATTTTTTTTAATTTTCACTTAAAGTCTTTTCAAAGGGGTGTTGAAATGCCACTTTGTTTGTTTTCATGGGAGCGTTTGATCCATATTGCAGAACTGCCTTTAACCTGTTTCTTTGCTTGGTGAATCGATGTGCTAAATTATTATATTAATAATCATTATTATTGAATTAACTGGACTGAGATAATTTTAAATGATGACTGTAGGTGACCAGATTCCTTGATACCGGAAGACTGTACAGATTTAATCACACGTTCAGTCGCCAAGTATCAAGTAACCTAATAACCTAATAATTGATTGGTTATAAATTAATTAATAACGACCAGACAAAACAAGAGCACTGGTATTTATACACACATCAAAATATGATGGGTATTATTTAGGTTTTTATTTAGAGTGTAAATTAATTTGAATAAAATTATAAATCTTCAAAATACAATATTTTTCTTTATTTTTCACTTACTTTTATGAATTTATTAATTTTTATTTAGTATGTTTAATTATCTGTTTCAATAAAATAGTATTTTTTAATTCCTATTTAAAATATTAAATGTATGACTACCACAACACGGGCATAAGCCTAGTGTGGTAGCCAAAAAAAAACAAAAAATCTGTACCAATAAAATTTTTTGAAATAAAAAAAGATATCGCTTATATATGTATACTAATACGAAATTTATTTATTTTATTACAAGAAAATCAGAAGCCGCTCATCTCACTAGTGAAATCTAATGTATAGATGTGCTACGATTTTTGTTACATTAGCTCCACACGGGAAGCCTTAGGGAAAACAGTTTCCATCTGGGCCTAGGTCATCTTTCAGGATGCTCTGTGGAGGGTTTTTTTGGGAAGAAGAAGTAGTTCTGGGAAGGAAAAGGGTATGCGGAGTTGGTACGAATCTGGGAGTCAATTTGTCCAGGAGTGACGGACGTATGACTCCCTTCCTCCCACTGCCGTATAAGGCGATGTGTCGAGAGAGTTCGGCTGGAGAGGTAAAATGTCTCCATCAATCAGTCGCTCCCGATCCAGGAGTGATCCCACGCACTAGGTGGGCAGACGCATTTGCCACCAAGACCTAGACGAAACTCACTCCATGAACCCGGGCACCCTTGCTAAGTCATTAAACCTGAAAAACTCCGTAGTCCAGTGGCTAAGACTCTTGACTCACAATCCGGAGGTCGCGGGTTCGAACCCGGCGTGGCAAATAAATTTTATTAGATTAATTTGTGTTATTTTACAATTAATTCATTTAAAATAATATATAGTATATTTGCGGCACATTCCAGAGTGGAAGATACTATCAGTATCGCCCTGGTGTAAGACGACCATTCAGAATTGAAACGTTGCTTGAAAATGGCTTTAGCCGTGTTTAGTGACCAGATCTGAATAGCCAGGTACTTATCAACCTTCCTCTTCCCCACCACCTTCCCCTCCCCACTATATTCAGCCTCAAAACATACCCCAATTGGGGATGCCATAGTCTCACTGGCTCCAGACGGAAGCAGTTAAGATTCTTGTGCGGTATTCACTGTAAAAAAAAAAAAAAACGAAGCGAACCACATGGGGTAACCTATGGCAAGGATATTGGTTATCCAATAATCCCGGGGCAGCGGTACCCATACTCACATATCCCAATTGAAACAATTATAGTAAATAAAAAAACAATTAGGTATAGAAAATAATTAAGTGATGAAAAGGATCAACCTAAGAAGAACCACATGGTACTGTCACGCGATGTTATAGCTACGACGTGATCAGAAACATGTGATACTTCCAAAGCGACATGCAATTATAAGTCATTTTCACTTTTGAAGTTATGATTTAATCATAACTAGAATTTGTTCAATAAAGCATCTTATCACACGAAATCAAAATAATTTGCAAGTAACAGTGTAGTGACGTTATTATTTTTTTAAATTAGCTCCACACAGAAGGCCCTGAAAAAAATAACTTCCATCGGGGCCTATTCATCTTTGTTGTTGTAGACGTAGATGAATTATTTTTCAATTTTTGTGCAAAGATTTTCAGGATTTTTTCACATGTATACACTTATTGATAAATTTTTTTTTTGAAAAAATCGCTTTCGGCTACAAAATCTACGAAGGTTTTTGTCAATCTTAGCACTCTGTATAATATTCTGGTACTATTATACTCACTATATTTTCATGAACTTTGCGTCGTTTGAATTTACATTTGTTATTATTATTTTGCTATTGACGTGGGTTTTCTTCAACTTCATCGCTAATGTCCACAGCGGTCAGGATTGTCAATATGTGATCATCCACTCATTGTGTCGACTTTCCACTTGCTGCGCTGTCTTTCTTTTTATGTGAGTACCGCACAAAAAGTAAGTACCGCACTGCAAAGCCCCGAAAAGGGGCATAAATAAATAAATAAACAAGCGTCCCAACTTCTCTCAACCATGTGAAGCCAATGAGACTATGACACCCCAACTGGGATGTCTGAAAAGTATGAGTTTGAAGGTATTTGAAAGCGCTGGAGATGGGGAGGAGGAAGTTAGGATAGTACCTGGCAATTCATATATGATCACCATACACGGCTAAAGCCATTTCAATCAATGTTTGGATTCTGCATGGTAGTCTTTCACCAGGGTGATACATCCTGATGTTCGATTTTGTTAACGTTATGATTTTACTATTTTACTTATAATTCAATAAGAAAGAAATGCAAGATGTATTATCATCACGGAATGGTTTGTTTTGTTGCCGTCCCAACCCTAATGAGTCGGTAGTGTTTTATTTAACGAAAATTATTATTAAACGATAGCGAAAATTTAAAATTTTGTAAAGGATAAAAGTAAAGAACAATGAGTTAAAATGTCAATTTAAAAGGTATTTGTTCTCTTTCGATCCGCGTCGTCGAAATATTTCTACTAAAAGAATGTCGTTTGCGACGTGCTCTTTAGGAGAATATTTTTTTTTTAAATAATAGCAATCAAATAACTTTAACTTTGTTATTAAAGATATTTATAAAAATGTTAATTAAACGTTATCTTCTATCTTCTTCTTCTTCTATACATATAAAAATTAAAAAATGTTTATGTGTATATAATATGTCCTTTGTGTAAGACGGACAAAACCATATTAATATGCTCAACCCATAGACATACAAATAAAACGTCCGTGGCTTAACCATACCTTGACAGTCAATGTAATAAAATTATGCAATAAGAATTAACCAACTCATCACCATCTTCATCTCACGTCATTTTCGATAAACCGTCACATAACTACGTCTCGGCACACACCCCTCATATAATACATACTCATATAATACATACTCCTCTGTTATTCCGACTCTTGAAATGATCCGAATCGAAAATTAAAATAATTATATGTA
Source organism: Limnephilus lunatus (assembly GCA_917563855.2). NCBI lineage: Eukaryota > Metazoa > Arthropoda > Insecta > Trichoptera > Limnephilidae > Limnephilus > Limnephilus lunatus. The sequence goes on along the minus strand of OU830592.1, from coordinate 28,097,123 downwards.
TCTTTCAAAACAATACAAATCAGTGAATGAATAAAAATAATAATCTAAAATATTTCACATTTTGTAAGAATTTTTTTTACTTATGTCATATTATTTACTTAATATTATTGACCTACGTCAATCGAAGCAAATACGAACATTTTAAAATAATTTTCCCTAAAATAAAATAAAAATCCATGGAAGTAAATATTTTGTTATAGTAAAATTAAAATAATTACCTTCATGATTTTTTTCCACTTTTATTCTTGTGTAATTTCTTCGGTGAATTTGTCTACCCTACAAATATCACAGGTTATCAAGACACGATTACATAATTACGATGTTACAATAACTTGTGAAACCAACATGAATAATGCAGATGAAATAATAATTTTCTTTTTCACTTTTCCCGGTTGAAAGGCATGCTTTTGTTGGCACCATCCCTCAGTGGAAGTTCTTAATCTTGATTTCCTAAACGAACTCCTTGAGATTTAAAGACTGAACTTTCGATAAATCAGTTCAGTTTCTAAATAGCAAGAAACTCAACTGCAAACAAAAATGTTCATTCCATCGGCAATCTATCGGATAAGCTAAATATTAATTTTTTCCTGAATTGATATTTGTAACCTGTAGCTGTAGGTGTCCTGAGCCCAGGTAGAATGATACTCCTGAAAGGTGAAATCAGGTTGGTGATAAGTGTCTTTGATGTAAGTGCATTTCAGGAAGAATCTTTATTCAAGTACCTACATAAACATGGAGTAATACAGAAGATACATGAATGCAGACGCTCCTTAAAACGTTATGCATGAAGATTCAGGAGCGAACTAAACGAAAAATTCTGAAAGAAATGGCATATTAAGACATCAAATTTGATACCAATAATACTATAATAAAGAATTAGAAAATATTAATTATATTAATATGCATCTCGAAAAGGCTGCTTCTTACATCATTCATTCAGACAAGAAGTGAGACTTCTGAGAGATGTCATTATTCCCTAGAAGGAGTTCCAATATGACATCACACGATTTCAAAAGTTACACGTAATGCCGAATTAGAACTAACTCTAAGAAACAGTAATGATCTTCTCGGAAGCTGGTTTATAGTGATGTCTGTTATAGTCAAAGATATTGAAATTTCGTATTTGAATATCTTTGGTTATAGTGCTTCCCAAAAAAGTTCTTATAATTCATAACATGAGTGCAAAAATGAGACGCGACAAACTAAAAAATATTTATGTAATATTGAAAATGTGTAGAACACTCACATTACGTCTAAAGGAGGTTTTAGGTCACAGGAAATTCTGGATTCATTTATTTTCTTAAATATATTAATCTTCTGCGGTTACTGAAGTATTTATTTAACCCCAAGAAGCGTCATGGTCTACCATCAACAGATGTTATTAAACATACATTGTGAAGCTAGACTAAGTTATCCTTATAGGCAATTGTCCGTTACATATGTACAAGTCCTTCATGTCCTTCATAGTCCAGACAATATAGAAATTCCAGTTTGCATTAATTCCGACCAAGGTAAATGTTTGTACATGTCTTTAATACGTCATTACAAACGCTAACATTCCGATCGATCTCACGTGAGCGTTGTTTTTTTTTATCTCTGAAACGATGAGAGCTAAAATTTATGAGAAGAGTTTGTAGATCGTAAAATTTTCTACAAAAAAAGTGCAATGCTTTTTTCCCTACGAAGCACCGTTCTCAAATTATCACAATTTCAGACCGTAGGTATGCACACATTTTCGCACCACCCCTGAGGTAGTGTGCTCGGCGCTTTTTTTTAACGTGGTTTCCCCAGTAGGAATACTCCACGATGTATTTCGATCGGGGAAAGTTATTGAGACAATATTTTATTAATATAATGAAAATTGTAGCACCAAGAAAATTACATTATTCATCATCAAATTCTACATTATCAATCGTTTCTTCTTCTTCGCACTATTCTTCCTCTTCTTGCTCAATTTGTGTTGACTGCTCTAAGAACAGAGATATATCAGTTAGATCTTCATCGATTTGGAAAGAATCTTCACCCGTTGCATTTGATTCAGCATTAGTGCAAGAGGGGCCTTGACAATTGGTACAGACTGGAGAACAAAACAATCCAACTTTTCTGCACCCACATTTGTTCGTTCGTGCAGCCTTTCTTACAATTACACAAAAATGTATTCAGCAGTTTCTCTGCAGGTGGAAATAAAGTATGGATTGGCTTCGAACTATTAATCATCGATTTCCAGCCCCAGTATTCACGATTCAGTTGATTTCCCAGCGACACTTGCACTTAGAAGAACACACGAAACAAGTGTTGATAAGCAGAAGCGGATGTTGGAGGGAGAAAAGATAACTGCACTCTTTTATTTTTCCTTGTATTTTTACTGCATAATTTTTCCAGTTTCTGGTGGTAGGATATGAGGTGGACGATGAAGAACTGCTGCTGCCTCATACATCATACTCTCATTATACGATGCACGCAAACCCAAAGATGAAAAAATCAGAATAAGACGTTTTGATCCAACCGTCGCGTCGATGAAAAAACACTGAGAGACCCAAGTGTAATCGTGATTTGAAAGACCTAGGCCGAACAGCAGTCATAATACAGTGGCTGACATTTGTACATATTCATTTCAAATGTTTCAGTTTACAACGTGTATTTTTCAAAATTATTAGCTGTAGCGAATAATTTAATGATTCCGGATATCGCTATTGATATCTTCGAACAATTGACTAGGTGGAGGATAATTATCAGTGTCAACCACTATCGATTGAATATCCTCTCGTACAATCGCTACAGCAAGCCCCAGAAGAAGTTATAAACCTACAACACGCGAGTTTTAAACAAACAACGCAATGCAGATTTAAAACTACTCTTAGGGAAATTTAAAATCTCTAACACACAAATGAATGGGTATATATATATATAATATACGTATGGTTTCGAAGACCCGTGGATTAATGATTTTTTTTGTCCAAACATCTCCTGTCTGGAGCCAATGAGAATATAGCACCCAATTGGGGTATGTTGTTAGGCAGAAGGTGTTGGGGAGAAGAAGGATGAAGAAGAGGAAAGTGGGAAAGAACCTGTATAATTATGAATATTAATTTTAATTTTTGTGCCTAAAAAGAAACAAACGGTGGGCATATAAAGCAAAAACATTATGCTAATAATTAATTAAAACTAGCGCTTAACATCCCGCTCCGTAAGCTTTTGCTGCTAGGCCCTGCGGGCGATTTTGGTTCGTCTTCGTCCAGTTGAAGTGATTGTGACAATTTTATAAATTCGATTGGAACAGGTTCCAAAAATAGCCGGTTTTTCGGTTCCAGCGACATCAAGTCACCGGGAAAAAGTAACCACGATAGTATATGTCATGTGGGTATATAGACACATGGTAAAAATCACAACGTGGTATTATTATTTACAATTGCCAGAAACAATAATAATCATACCATGCATCCCTCCATAACCGGAGAGGTCCAAGAAAGCATGAATTAATAGCGGGTAGATACTTACGCCTGCTTGCCGACGCTCCTCACGCTAGCTGTTAACATGAGTGGCGACATCTTTTGGAACTGCGTTAATTCAGTTCTATTACAAAAGTTGATTTGTAACAAACTTCAAGTACGAAAACGGTTTTGCGTAAGACGCGGCGTTAAAGTTTAAATTTCAACTGTACAGACGCTAGGCTTTTAATCAGATTGTCTAAACTTTAGACAATCTGTCTAAAGAGTTAACTCTACCCTAGAAGTATGTCACAATAACCTGTGATATCCCTCGGGCAGTTGCTGTTAATACAATCAAAAATGGTATAATTATGTCATTGTGTCCCACTGGCTGCGAACAACTCGGGAGCAGCTGAAATTCTTGTGCAGGATATTTTTTTTTGTAACCTTCACTAATTATGTCGATGTTCCGCAGTCTGCGCAGTTCTTCTTTTAAGTTAGTGTTTTGCCAAGTTGCCTCTAAATCATGAAACATTAAAATCTTAAATGACCTATATCTTATAATTAAGCAAAAATAAATAATATGCCTTTTGTTACAAAAATAAGTTTTCATTTTAGTTGGGTATTTGATCTCAAATCCAAAATTAAGATTTGTATGAAACAGACCGCGAGAACGTTCCACATAATCACTTTTATTTTACGGAGTGGGATCGATGGCGGGTTATTTCAGGATTTCATTTGTCTTTGCCTCTAAGGTAGATACTGTATTCCCCATCGACAATCTTATTTTCATTCTGGAGACCTCCAGCGTTAGGCTCTGAACACCGGCATCCATCAAATTTTCCAGTTTTGTCGAATCTGGGCAGCTCCCATCCATCCGAAGACCCGCTTTAGATCAACCCATGTCATCCCTAGGTGACCACTGCTCGTTTTTTATTCCAAGGACGTCATCCGATGATATTCTGATTCCAACGGTATTCTGTCAGTCTTTCTACATGCCCAAAAAAATTTCATTTAAGGTTGAAACTTGTGCTGGCTATCTAGGCCATCTTAGACTTTTATCTTTCCCACTCATTTGTGTTTTAATCATTTTTGTCCCATCGTTCTTGGTACCGAACGTTAACATCAGAAGTATAAACCTTTTCACCCTTTATCTACTTTTCACCACTCGAAGGTACGCGATAAGTGCATTTTTAGTTTAGAAAATTGTCTTCTGACCTTGAAATAATCAATGAATATTGGAAAATAACATTAGTAAGCTCAAATTAAATACAATTTTTGCTAAAGTTTTTGAATTCTGCTGATACTGTTTTCCCAAAAGAAGTTTTTGTAATTCATCACACGAAATGAAAATCGACGGGTGACAAACTACCAAAACTCCTCTGAAGAAACTGTGGAGACTTTTTCAGGAACTCGTTGTCAAACATCTTTTTTATATTCATTTATTGGTGATGTGTTAATCCCTAGAAGAAGTCCCAAACCGACATCACACGAATAAAACACACGTGTAATGCCGATTTAAAACTATCTCTAAGAACCTATAAACTGTTGAAGTGTATTCTTCCCAGCAGTGTAACGCAAAAGTCCGAAATGTTCTGAAATTGTATTTGATTAAATTGAGTCCAACCGGGCACGCGGTGTGAGATTTGACGATAGTGCATTCCAGAAAGCGTCCGTATCCCGGTACCTACCTAAGCATGAAGTTATACAGTAGATACATGAATGCAGACGCCTCCTAAAACACTATATCCAGGAGGCGATAGACAAAAATACCGAAAGAAATAAATAGATCACAATTAGAACACAACATATGAATAAAACAAGAATGAAGATAAATATTTACTAAAGATTTCAAAAATATGTATGTGTAATTAAATATTCAACGCATCTTAAAGGGGATTCTTCTTTTTTCAATTTTTTAGGCAGGAAGTGAGACCTTCTAGGATTTGTCATTATTCCACAAAAGAAGTTCCAAAACGACATCACACTTTTCGAAATGTTAGGCGTAATGCCGAATTAGAACTACCTCTAAGAAACCACAATGTTTTCTTCAGAATAACCCTGCGTACTGATAGCGCTTCCCAAGAGAAGTCCTTATAATTCATCACAAGAGAAAGAAACTGCGTACATATTTGCTACCTAAATCACACTATTTTAAAAGCAAATGAAAAAGTCAATTACAATTTTTCCACTGGTCCCTTTATTATTTTATCGTTCACAATTCTATGTAGGTTCCTTGTTAGAAAAGTATTGTTAAACCATTTTACTTTACTTCAGTGTCCCAGGTAATCAAAAAAAAATTATGCTAAATAAAAAATATATAGGTACCTTTATATATTATTTCACGCATATAATTTACTATTAAAATAGCATCTTTAAAAACACTGCTAAAGTCCTTGAATACCAAATTGGACAATGGTTAGAGAAAATATATTATACAGACAATTTTAGTAAATACATACGTCAATCACTTCATGGGTACTTTAGCACTACTCAATCAACTGATTTGTCCACCCAAGAAATATCACAAGCTATCATGACACCATTTTAAAAGTAGAATTTCAGAATAACCTGTGATACACCTTAGGTAGCCCGTGTTAATATTTTACATAAACTATTATATTACAATGAAAATATATTTCTGTAAAATTCTGGAAATGTGAAAAATGTTCTTATTTTTTTTACCTTATATAGTTTTAAGAAAAACATTCAATCACCATTATACTGGTGTTTCAGGAAGACATGGGTAACAGTTTTCTATAGATATCCAAAGTAAAACGTAGATCACCGAAACCAATGACACTCGAAAATACTTTTGACCGCATCAAACATATTATCCAAATTACCCGCAGTTCCGAGCAACCACAGTTCTGAACAATGTTCAAAATTAAATTATTACCTGACGAAGTTTTAATAATTGCTTTACTCGATGCAGTGATGATTCTTCTTTGGTGGCTATAGAGTTGGTTTCACCCCAAGAAGTGCCATAGACTACCATCACAGTCAAGTAGTAATTAAATTAATACTATGTGAAGCTAGACTACGACAATCCTAGGGGCTAATGTTTACCTGTATTTGATGAGAAAAAAATCCATTTCTGATGCAACGTCAAACATTTCGTGGAATGCACTCCCACGATAACCAATCATTATTGAAAAGTGTCGTGAAAATTTTTTCCTGAAAATAGTTGACTTATTCCATACTTTATGGTACCTAATATAATAACAAAAGTTAGACAAACTTTTTACACAAACAAATTTGAAAACATGTAAATAGCTATATTTCTTTCACAAAAAATTAACATCTTCTTGCTAAAGATGTAGTGTAGTCAACGATTCGGATGTAGTGTATTTGTGCTAACAAATCAGAACCGTGGGTTGACTACACTACATCCGAATGGCATAAGCTAAAATTCGCCTACAATAACGCTTATCGCCAACTTTTCCGCCTACCGAGATTATTATTTTTCCATCCGATTATCTGATCAGACAAAAATCGATTCGAATACCGGATTGGTTATAATACCGGGGCCACGATCGTTGTCAGGCCGGATTGGACGGCCAGCGCGGAAAGGCGTGGCCTATTTTCATTACGGGTGCGGTTTTCAAATCGGACGTGTGCGGTGTTTGTATGGCGCGAAGGTCTTCCGGTTGTCTGATCAGACAATCGGATGGAAAAATCTGATGTGTTCGCCAAACCTAAGCCGGTGTGTTTTGCTAACTGACCTACATCCTATTTGAAGACTACTTTCATAAAAACCAAAATTGAAATAATAATGAATCAAAAATCCTTACCCAGTTGACAATTAATTGCCTAGAAGTGGGAATAATGGCTATTATAAAGGTAGCATTACGTTTTTGTGTTTTTTCCTCTGCTTTGTTAATCATGTGGGCGATTCCGCCAAATATTCTTCAAGTATTTGATGAAAATTAATTCCAGGAAGCGTCTCTCTACAGGTATCTATCTACCTGCCTAATAATATGGGAAAATGGTAGGCACGTGAAAATAGACGCTCCCTAAAACACAAGGTCGGATGTTCCAGATTAGAATACAAGAGTCTGATGTTCTGATGATAGAGCTATCCAAGAGAAGCCCATATAATTCATCACACGAATCCCAAAATGACGCGTGACAAACTATAGGAACTCCCCTCAAACTACCATACGTTTTCTTTAATAAACTGCTGTGAACTCTTGTGGAATCTCTTCTATTTAATATAACTTTCTTCCCATTGGCGTTGTTTTTAATCGGAGGTCGTTCTAAACCGACATCATAAAATTTTAAATAGGCGTAATTCCGATTTAAAACTTCCCCCAAGTAACTTCAAATTTCTTTCCTATTAATTTGTTTATTTATTAATTAGAAATTATTTTTCTAAGGGCATGCGTTAGGACAAAGGGGAACTCCCACCCATTCCCGAAACTGTTTTATTTGTGGAAAGGACCAGATGGGACCCTTTATCAGTTTCTTTCTTCATGATTCTAAATTGTATCTGCATTGAAGTCAAATATTATATCAAATGATTATGATGCCCCCCCACTGTCCTTGTTACAGCAAGATGAAAAATATGTTAAAATTTTATTTAAATACAATTTGAAATATTGATGAGCATATGAAAAAAATGTAAACAAAAAAAGAAGATAAATAGTGTGATAGGTTACAAAGTATATTTACTATACAAGAGTATAGAATTGCTGCTTCAAAAATTTGCCAACATGATAAATAATGAATTAAACTGTAAAAAACATACATTAATCTTATTTATAGATTATTCGAAAGCTTTTGATACTATTGATCATGGTAAATTACTTAAAATACTAGAAATTATAGGAATACGAGGAAAACTACTAAAACTTTTTGAAAATTACTTAAACAACCGATGCATGAAATTAAAACTCTTAAACTCTTTAAGTAAAAAAAAAGAAGTTTTTTGCCGGCGTTCCTCAAGGTTCCATATTAGGTCCTATTCTGTATATTATATATATATATATATCTTTTATTTAATTAGTTTTTAGACATGTAAAGTACTTTGTATACGCGGATGATACTGATTTAGTGATTTCTAGCAGTGATTTGCAAACTTGTATAGATCTTTTACAAAAAGACTACATTGAACTCTTAAAGTGGTCTCATGACTTTGGCTTAGTCATATTTGCCAAAAAAACTAAATTGTTACATATAAGATCCCCTAATGTTAAGGTATATATTACACCTTAAATAAAGACACATACATCAGATTGCTTACACAATGGTATTCCTGCAACGTGTACATGTGAAAATGTGGAACTAGTTAAAGAATATGTTTATTTAGGTGTTATTATTGATTGCTTTTTCAAGTGGGATATACAAGTAAACAAAGTTTGTGCACGACTGAGATCAATTGTAAGCAGATTGTACAAACTAAATTTCTTTGTTCCTATCTGCACACTTCGAATAATTTATTTATCTCTAGCTGAATCTGTTATAAGGTATGGAATAACAGCTTGGAGATTTTCCTGTAAAACAAACATAGACCATGTTCAATCAGTGCAAAATTCATTGGTTAAATTATTAGCTGAAAAAAATTTGTACAAAGAAAGACATAATATTCCATACTTTTATCAAAGTCTCAAAGTTCTTTCAGTGAGAGCAATTCTGTGGTACAAAATTATATTTCAGCACATAAATAATCCTTTATATATTAACAGGCAGGAACATAACCATTATACTCGTTTTAACTTTAATGAAGGGCTAATTGTACCTAAGCATACAAATAAATATGGACAAAAAACGTTAAATTACATGATTCCCAGTTGTTAAAACAAACAATTGATGAATTTACTGAAGACTTGGCTTACGGAAAGAATTAATTTGTATTAGCTTACAATGACATATTATTCTAAAAACTTTAAAAATGTTATTAATGTTTTCAAAAATTTATTTTTTATCTATATTTCTGTACAAAATTAAATTTTATTTTATATAATTGTAAAAATGTAACTATTAAATCACTATAATAAGATCTTTAACGTAAAGAACCCGTTAGACAAACTGCTAAAAAGTAGTTTATCGGGACTTTTTATCTTGTATTTGTAAAGTGTATAAAATAAATAAATAAAAAAAAACTATTATGGTATTTTAAAGTGACATTGTTATGGTGGTAAAGTGGTAGTGTTATGGTATTATAAAGTGAAAGTGTTACGGTATTTTAAAGAGTTTGTGTGATAGTGTTACAAAGGGATAGTGTTATCTTGTCACAAAGTGATAGTGTTTTTGACATTGCTTTTCACAAAAGCAAACACTTGCCAATAAACATCGATGAAATTTGGTCGATGGCTAACTTATTTATTTATTATTGTTATACGCCCATAGGGGCTTTTACTTATACATTTAAATTAATGTAAAATACACGGGTTATACCACTCAAACTTTAACCAATAATTTCTGACCATATTTGGAGTAAACACATTTTTTTAAAAAAAAAAAATTTTTTAAAGTTTTAAAAAACACACATACCACCCAACAGCCCATCCCGACCCAAGCGCTTCCAACCACCTCATCTCAGTAACCCGTCCTTTCAACGTCATTGGTGGATCCATCATTCAATAGTGTAACTTTTACTTAGCCAAGAAATATCACAAGCTAGAATGACTCGATTTCAAAAACTACGATGTCATCATAACATGTGATATCCCTGAGGAAGTTGCTATTTTTGTTTGCTCAATTCTATCGTTCTGAAAGTCAACCTGTGTGTGACATCTCGCAGTAGAAATAGTGTTCCTATTCGTGAGATCTATGACGCTGAATTTCAGGAAGAATTTGGTAACAATTACCTATGGATATTTATGTTATAACTTCGGCAAATGGAACCAAATTCTCCTTAAATATGAATATTTTTGCTGAAAATAAGACAATGGTAAATATTTTTTTAATTCACATCAATGTTTGCCGTCCTGTGACATCATAAATACATTAAAAGAAAAAAATTAAGGAGTGTTGGAGCGTTGAACAAATGGCATGTTTTAACGTTAGTTAGATCATTGACATGCCATTAAATATAGGTACTATACATATTGCGTAATATTAATTTATTATGCCAACCGTCCCTTTTAAAATAATTAAATTAAAGGGAAGGGTTTTTAAAATAAGATAATTCGCAGCTCTAAATTTATACACGGAAAGAAAAAAAAGTAAAGCTGATAAAATCTTAACAAAACATAAATGTTTTCTACTTAATTCTGCCAGGATGTTCTGCCGATAGTGCTTCCCAAGATAAGTCCTTATAATTCATCACACGATTTGGAAAATGACGCGTGACAAACTATAGGAACTGCCCTTAAGTAACCGCAGTAGACTTTTTTAGAAACTTTCTTAAATTTTAATTTTTCTTTTTTTTCCATATTTTTAAGAACGTTTTTCCGATTTAAAACTCGCCCTTAGAACCTTTACATTGTTAAGCTGCAAGAAAACATAAAATCACGCTGTTGGAATAAATCTCCGCCGCAGTTCTTACAAAAATATATATACATACATTTAAGGCGGGTTGCGTCGCAGAATTTGAGCAATTCATCAAAATTCAAAGTAAAAATTTAAGCTTTGTTGCAGAGAGTCCTGTTTTTATATCACAATTTGGGAGGTGGTTATGGGTACCGCCGCCTCTGGTACTATCTATTCGATAACCAACATAGGTCACCCTATCATAGGTCACCCCAAGTGGTTCGCTACGTTTTGTGACTTAACAGGAGTGCCCGGTTTCATGGCGTGAGATTTGTCTAGGTCTGTCGTTGGATGCGTTGGCCTACCTACTGCATGAGGGGCGGAATCGGGAGAGACCGGTTGAGGGAGACATTTTGACCTCCGTGGGAGGGATGGTTTCATACGTCCATCTCTCCTGGACATATTGACGTAGGCCTTGAGGGAATTTTTTTCCTCAGGCCTGCTGTGTGGAGCTGAAAAATGGACGGTTATTTGAGTTACTTGGGTAATAACAGAACATGAATCGGACATTCTTAGAATTTGAATATAAACTTTGAAATTTTATAAATTGTTCAAATTCTGTGAAACAACTCATCCTTTTTAAATGTCGTTTCTCGGAGGCACTTTCCAATTATGGCTCCAACGTTATTTGATAAGAGTTTCTACGACTCTTTTCACCCCAAGACCCGCGTTCCTTCGTGTTATGCGGCCAGGTTTTCAGTATACTCGGGAATGTTTTGACAATATTCCGAAACTATACCAACTGAAAAAAAAGCCCTGGAAAAAAGGAATAAATAAACTTGGCAAGCCAAAAAGCCAATCCAAAGGTGATTTAGGCTGCATTACATGGAGGTAGATAGAAAAATATATAAGTTTATCTCTTGCATGAACCCAAATTCCACTTCAAATGTTATTTAGGCTGAATTATTTATTTATTATTTGTCAGAAACAAACAGCTTTTACATAATATACAGTGATAAATATACCGTGAGCTGAAATCAAGCCACAGAAGTTTCTTATGCTAAAGTACATCGGAAATGAAGTTTTAATATCTTAGAGGAAGAGGAATATAGGAAAAGGATAGGAAATACTCCCGATACATTCTATATTCTCGTATTAATAATTAATCTATCGTACGCGTTACTTCATATCCATATTTCTTTAGGTTATTACTAAAAATGCCAAAACTCTGGAATTTTGTATTACATACACGAGAAATTGGGATCTTTTTTCCATAATTTGTTCTACATGAGGGTAAATAAAATAAATCCGATTATCGGGTTGATCTTGACGGAATATGAAAATTTATTAAATTGGTAAGTTATGGTGAGTCCAGGCCATTGTTTAGAAATTTGAACAATAGGATTTGATCAAAAATTAGACGTCGTGTTGGATTTGAAATTGTGAAATTTAATGGATTCGGTATAATTTGAGAAGTGTAAGTTGAGTTTCTAATTCATGTGTTTAGATTTTTTTTAAATTCTTTCTATTCTTTCAATATGGGCTTGGTATAAAGGAGTCCAGATTGGTGTACAGCGTTCCAAGTGCGGGCGAATATATGAGGTGTAAAGGGAATACAGAGTGTTTATATTAAGGAAGGGTTTTGCTATGACGGCCGGCGAAGTCCAGCAGTAAGGCTCTTGACTCGCACACGCTCTTGGTCGCGGGATCGAATCCCGGCGTGGCAAATAAATTTAATTTCATTAATTAGTGTTATTTCACAATTTATTCATTTAAAATAATATATAGTATATTTGCGGCACTTTCCAGAGAGGAAGATACTCTCAGTATCGCCCTGGTGTAAGATCACTATTCAGAATTGAAAGGTTCCCCTCTCCACTACCTTCAGCCTCACAACATATACCAATTGGGGATGCCATAGCCTCACTGGCTTCAGACGGGAGCAGTTGGGACTCTTGTGCGGTATTCATTAAAAAAAACGAATTATAAATCCCATTACATGGATTACATGGAGATAGATAGAAAACTATATGTCTACCTCTAGCACGATCGTAAATTGCACTCCAAATGTTATTTAGGCTGGATTAATTTGGGAGGCGGGAATGGGTTCCGTCACCCGGGAACCTTTATTGGAACCCTCCACACAGCATCTTCAAAGATGAAAAAAAAATATATAGAAATAGATAAAAAAATATGTAAGCTCATCTCAAGCATAAACGCAAATTGCACTTCGTATGTTATTTAGGCTGCATTACGTAGATAGAAAAAATATATTTTAAAAGGTCGTGGGTTTCGCTGCTTCCCGTTCGTTTGTATGAAGACAACTATGATTGTAGATCATAATTTAAAGAATAACGCACAAACGCACGAACGCATAAAATATCTCTACCTTCCCCTCAGAATCCTTTGGCGACTTGATAGTACCTCCTCGGGAAACTCATCATTGAGGATTTTGTGCGTTCTAAGATTACCCGCTTAAAATATTTTAAATTTAATTATAAATTCCCCATGGAACCGATCTGTCAGCTGATTACAATATCCTTGGTAAGATCGTCATTAAAGATTTGATAAATTCAAATAGAAGTTGGCACTGAAGTCCAAATCCAATTTATAGAATTAAGAGATGATTAAGAATGTCAACTATTCCTGAAATACTAAGCAATTCTTATTTATCAAAATACGGGAATTAAAATTATAACACTAAATAACGTAGGTAATCAGTAATCATTGATTAGAAAGACATAACGATGATAATGCAATCCAAAAATCATCTGTACTCGTGTACTTACCTACTAAATATAACACCGGTAAGTGCATGAATACAGACGCTTTTTAAAATGTGTAAATTTACCAAGAAACATGATTGAAAGACTGCAATACTGTCAAGCTAGATTAGAAAAAAATATGTATTTATCTATCTAATGACAATAAATCGCCAGTGATCGAACAAGTCTCCTAGCCAATAGTGATGTTTATCATCAATGGTTTACAAAATCAGTTATAATTTGCAGTGATCAACTTGAATTTTGATTTTTTGATGATCTTCTTTGCAGGTTAAAAACTTCCTAGCCGTTTTCCCAACGAATTCAATATGTGTATAATTGCACATTTAAGGAAGTGTTCAATAGCGCATACCTATCGTTTTAAACACGGTTAAGTTGCGACATTAAACTCTCCTTAAAGCTTGCTTTTACATGTTGACGTTAAGAAAAGTGATGAAAAAGATCAAACTAAGAAGAACCACATGGTACTGTCACGCGATGTTATAGCTACGACGTGATCAGAAACATGTGATACTTCCAAAGCGACATGCAATTATAAGTCGTTTTCACGTTTGAAGTTATGATTTAAACATAACTAGAATTTATTAAAATAAACATCTTATTATTGATTTTTTTACATTAGCTCCATACAGTTGGTCCTGAGAAAAATTACCTTCATCAAAAATTATTTTTCAATTTTTGTGTGAAGATTTTCAGGATTTTTTCATGTGTGTACACTTATTCATATACATATTTTTTTGAAAAATCGCTTTCGGTTACAAAATCTATAAATGTTTATTTCAATCTTAGCACTCTGTATAATTTTGTGATATTATTATACACATGATATTATCATGAATTTTCGGTCGCTTGAATTAATATTTGTTATCTGATCACCATACACGGCTAAAGCCATTTCAAGCAACTTCTTGATTCTGAATTTGTCTTTCACCAGGGTGATACTTCCTGATGCTTTTCTTTCGTTCGATCCTGTTAACGTTATGATTTTACTATTTTTCTTATAATTCAAGAAGAATGAAATGCAAGATGTATTATTGACACGGGATAGTTTGTTTTGTTGCCTGTAACGCCTGTTAATGAGTCTGTAGTGTTTTATTTAACGATAGCGGAAATTTAAAATGCTGTAAAGGATAAAAGTAAAGGACTGAGTTAAAATGTCATTTTTCTACTGATCCGCGTCGTCGAAATATTTCTACTAAAACAATGTCGTTTGCGACGTGCTTTTTAAGAGGATTTTTTGTAAAAATAATAACAATTACAAATAAAATAAGAACAGTTTAAAATAAAAAAATAATTTATGAAAGATATTTACAAAAAATGAATTCTATTCAATGCTATTTTATATTTAAAAAAAATATAGGTCCACAAAAAAGGAGGTATGATTTTAAAAAAAAACATATTTTCCCTCTCCTGAACAATAAACATTTTACAGGCTTTCAAATTTCCGCTAACGATAAAATCAGATATAAAGAAGAAGTGATGTCAACGCCTCAAAGAAAGACACGCCGAGGATCGCCGAAAAATTTCAAATACGACACTCGGACAAACATCGGTGGATCTCGCTTCGGGGATTTTGAATCTTACTTCTTCTAAAAACTTTAATGCATAACCATTTGAGGTATGTAGAATCAAATGCAGCAATCTAAAAGCAAAACCAAAAAGAAATGTTTCATTTCAGTAATTCTCACAAATTCACATAATTAATAATAATATTCACAAAAGCATAAAGAGCTGGTTTTAATGCCAAATAACTGCTTTTCCAGGTAAGAGAGTATTTTGCTAATTTTCACTAAATTTTATCATAGGTACCTACATATCGATCATATCGATCGTCCAGTTGACGAGTCAGACGTCTCCGAAAAATCTAAATTTGAGTTGTGTATGGAGTAATATCTATGAGTGTACCCTCTATCTGGTACAATACTCAGATTACTCATAAACACCGCCAAATCAATCAAATCAATAAGAAAAACTTACAGTGGATTAAACAAAAAATTGATGTTTTTTGTGTCACTACTAGGATATTTCAAAATGTAATACTGATGTACCTACCAGACCGTTATGCCTCCATATTTAATATATCAACTGGACGATCGATGTGTGCTGTTTCTAATCAGTGCTACAACTATATTTATAAAATAAATAATATCAATCGAAAATATTTCATGTAAAATCTCTAAAAGGGCGTTAATAAATAATAAAAAAAATCATTTTGTGGTAATAATAAATAATAGTGTAACCTTAATTTTAGAAGAATAAATAAACACCATTTAAGATGATATTTTGCCTGTTTTATGCAATAAATAATAATAATAATGATTTATTGTCTTCCTTTCTTTACAAACATCTAAAGATAATGATATCCTCACTGGGATTTCCCGTGCTGAGGATTTCATTTACATATTATAATTTAATTATAAGAAATTAATATGAATTAGTTATAAACATATAGGTATCATGTAGTATTTATTTAAATAATTAAAAATTAAATAAAAGTGTGTTTTTTTTATAATTCAGTTCAGTAGATTCGGTTTTAGTCTGTATTTGATATCAGTATATTTTCTATTTCTGTTCTCCCTATATTTAGTATCCAGCTTTTTGTTTGAGATTTAAATGTTATACTGTTGAGGTTTTTAAGTGAGAGTGGTATTTTATTGTAAAGTTTAATACCATAATACAAGAAGCTTTTTTGCCCAAATGTTGTGTTTGTAGTGACTTGTTGGATATGTTTTTGACCATGAGATCTAGTGTTTCTAATGTACGTGTAAGTTGTCATTTCTTGGGTTTTGTACTTATGAATGTAAATGAGTATAGTATGTTACAATATAAAATTTACTAGTTGTAGGAGGAATCTTTGTACTATACTCCTCTGTTATTCCGAATCTTGATATGATCCGAATCAAATAATAAAATAACTCTATAAGAATTAATATCTTTCAAAACAATACCAAATAACCTAAATACTAAACTCAACCTATGTCAATCGAAGCAAATATGTACATTTTTAAATAAAGTTTCCCTAAAATAAAATAAAAATCGATGAAAGTAAATATTATGTTGGAGTAACATTAAAATAATTACCTTCTTGATTTTTTCCACTTGCATTCTTGTGTAATTTCTTGGGTGAATTTGTCTACCCTAGAAATATCACAAGTTATCAAGACACGATTACATAATTACGATGTCACAATAGCTTATTATATCACTAAGGTAAACTATTAATTCAGCTATCAACATGAATAATGTAGATGCTGATAATTTTTTTCTTTCTCACTTTTCCCGGCTGAAATGCATGCTTTTGTTGGCACCATTCCTCAGCGGAAGTTCTTACTCTTGATTTGTAAACGAACTCCTTGAGATTTGAAGACTGAACTTTAAATAAATCAGTTCAGTTTCTAAATAGCAAGAAACTCAATTGGAAACGAAAATGTTCATTCAGAAGGGAACAAAACTAAAAATTCTGAAAGAAATGGCATATTAAGAAAGCAAAAATGATACCAATAATACTATAATCAAGAATTAGAAAATATGTTGCACGGTAAACAATACGACAACATTGTATGCATCTCGAAAAGGGTGCCTCTTATGTCAT
The DNA here is from genome assembly GCA_917563855.2 of Limnephilus lunatus. Taxonomy (NCBI): domain Eukaryota; kingdom Metazoa; phylum Arthropoda; class Insecta; order Trichoptera; family Limnephilidae; genus Limnephilus; species Limnephilus lunatus. The sequence continues at coordinate 28,079,904 of OU830592.1, read as the reverse complement.
TTATTCTGACAAGAATTGAGACTTCAGGAGATATCATTATTCCCCAGAAGGAGTTCCAATACGACATCACATGAATTCAAAAGTTACACGTAATGCCGAATTAGAACTAACTCTAAGAAATAGTAATGATCTTCTCGGAAGCTGGTTTGTTTATAGTGATGCCTGTTATAGTGCTTCCCGAAAAAGTTCTTATAATTCATAATATGTGTACAAAAATTGTTGGGTTAGGTTGGGTTTAACTTTTCAAAAGCACCAATTGGCGATCCCTTAATGAGTTTTGATAACTCATGGGAGTGTTACTTCGTTGTATGTTTTATTTAATAAAACAAAAAATGAGGCGCGAGAAACAAAAAAATATTTATGTAGGTAATATTTAAAATGAGTGTCATCATAAAAAAATATTATTTTTAATCGTTACGTCCAAAGAAGATTTTAGGTCACAAGATATTATGAATTCACTTCTTTTCTTATATATGTACAGGAATACCTACCTAGAAATGCCTAGGAAACATTTGTGTTCGAATAATGAATTGCTTCGTTGATATGTTGTCATGGTGACATAAAAAAACATTACTGTTTTTTACTAGATATGTGGCAGACATTGGAGTAATCAAATTATTAGGAAAATAATTTAACTTGTTCAAGATCAACAAATAAATTTCAAATGTAGTTTCTTTGTTTACACATGATTTGTTTTGTCATTACAAATCAAAAATACAACAAATAGACAAATTTTCTGCAATTACCGAAGTATTCATTTCACCCTAAGAAGCGTCAAGATCTACAATCACAAGATGTTATTAAACATATTTTGTGAAGCTAGACTAAGACACCCCTAAAGGCAATCGTCTGTTTCATATATACAAGTCCTTCACGCCCTTTATAGTCCAGACCAAATAGACATTCCAGTTTGCATTAATTCCGAACAAGCTAAATTTTTGTTCAAGTCTTACAAATGATATGTCGTACGTCATTACAAATGTTATGTCAAAAGTTGCCGTCACAATTTTTTTTGTTTTTTGCGTATATCTCTGAAACCGTGAAAACTACTATAAAAATGATGAGAAATGTTTTTAGATCGTAAAATTTGCTACAAAAAGGAAACCGATTTTTTTTTCTCTACGAAGCACCGTTTTCGAATTATCACGATTTCAGACCGTAGGTATGCACACATTTCCGCACCACCTCTGAGGTAGTGTGCTCGGGGCTTTTTTTTAACGTGGTTTCCCCAGTAGGAATACTCCACGATGTATTTCGATCGGGGAAATTTACTGAGACAATATTTTATTAATATAATGAAAATTGCAGCACCAAGAAAATTACATTATTCATCATCAAATTCTACATTATCACTCGTTTCTTCTTCCTCGCTCTCTTTTTCCTCTTCTTGCTCAATTTGTGTTGACTGCTCTAAGAACAGAGATATATCAGTTAGATTTTCATCGATTTCGAAAGAATATTCAACCGTTGCATTTGATTCAGCTTAGTGCAAGAGTGGCCTTGACAATTGGTACAGACTAGGGAACAAAACAATAAAACTTTTCTGCACCTACAATTGTTCGTGCAGCCTTTCTTGAAATTACAAAAAATTGTATTCAGCAGTTTCTCTGGAGCAGGTGGAAGTAAAGCCTGGATTGGCTCCAAACTATTAATCATCGATTTCCAGCCCTAGTCTTCATAATTCAGTTGATTGTCCAGCCACACAGGGTGGAAATGCTATCCTTGTTCTACCGGTATTTCAATGGAAGATGTTCCGAGGACCTAGCGTCATTGATATCTTCGGCACCGGTGCATAGTCGGGAAACATGCCAAACGCGTACCCAACATATGTCCACGGTTGATATTGGTCACGTGAGAACGGGTCGCTTCTTCGACTGAACTGTTCTGTTGAAAACAACTGACTGTTGTGTTCGTTCAGTGTTTGTGTTCAACAGAACGATTTGTCGACCTTTGTGTTTCCTCCTTCCTACAACATGAGTCTCTCCAAGACCAATGTTCATTCCTTCCTCTCCTCAAAAAAACCATCCACACAGCATCTCAGATGACATAGGCCCTGAGGAAAATTATTTTCCTCGTGGCTTCATGCGTGGAGTTAATGTAAAAAAAATACGACGCAAACAAACCAAAAGATAAAAATTTTGTAAGGCAGAAGGTGTTGGGAAGGAGAAAAATGAGGAAGAGGAAAGTGGGGAAGAACCTGTCTAGTTATGAATATAATTTTTTTTTTTTTGTACTTAAAAGGAAACAAACGGGGTGCATATAAAGCAAAAACAGTATACTAATAATTTAAACTAGCAGTTAAAAAACCGTTCCGCAGGTATTTGCTGTTAGACCCTGCTGGCGGCTTTTGGTTCAGCTTCGCGCGGTTTAAGTGATTTTAAAAAATCGATAGGAACAGGTTCCAAAAATTGCCGGTTCTTCGGATATAGTCACCGGGACAAAGTAACCACGACTGGCAATGACGTCATGTAGGTATATAGACGCATGGTTAATATCTCAACGTGGTATTATTATTCACAATTGCCAGTTACAATAATAATCATACCATGCATCGATGCATCCCTCCATACCCGGAGAGGTCCACGAAAGTATGAATTAATAGTACTTACGCCTGCCAGCCGACGCTCCTCACGCTAGCTGGCGACATCTTTTGGCACTACTTTAAATTCGGTTCTATTACAAAAGTTGATTTGTAACAAACTTCAAGTACGAAAACGGTTTTGCGTAAGGGGAGGCGTTAAAATTGTATTCGTAGTTGAGTTATTAAATTTCAACCGTACAGACGCTAGGCTATTAATCCTACTAATATTATAAAGGCGAAAGTTTGTATGGATGTTTGTTACTCTTTCACGCAATAAATACTCAATGGAATTTAAAAATTCTTTCACTAATATAAAGCTTCATTATTTGCGAGTAATATAGGCTATATATTGGTTAGCTCTAGTGTTATGAATAAGCTGTGGCGTTATGAAATTATTTATCATACGTTTTCTGTCCCTAACAAAATCGAGTTATTGCAAACGTCAGATGAAAAGCAAAAAATTGTTGGCTGGGGTGGAGGGGAAGGAGGGTGGAGGGGTTTGGAGGAGGAAGAAAGGGGAGGGAAGAAAGGGCGGATGGTGGAGGAGGGTGGGGGGAGAGGAAGGAGGGTGGAGGTAGAGGGGGTAGGGAAGAAAGGGCGGGGGTGGGGGGGAGGGGTATGGGAAGGGGATAAGGATGGGGTTAGGGGGGAAGGTATGGGGAGAGTGGAGTGACGAGAGGGAAGGTGGAGGAGGCGGAGTGGCAACCCCCCTAATACCATGCGAGCGAAGCCGGGGGCAAAAGCTAGTACTATTATATTGTCTAAACAGTTAACTTTACACTAGAAGTATCACAAGTTAGCATGACACAATTTTAAAATTCCTGTCACAATAACGTGTGATATCCCTCGGGCAGCTGCTGTTAATGTAATCAAAAATGTTAGAATTATGTCATTGAGCCCCACTGTCTGCGAACAGCCGGGAGCAGTTGCAAATTTTTGCGAAGGATATATTTTTTTTGTAACCTGCACTAATTATGTCGATGTCCCGCAGTCTGCGCAGTTCTTCTTTTAAGTTAGTTTTTTGCCAAGTTGCCTCTAAATCATGAAACACTAAAATCTTAAATGACCTATATCTTATAATTTAAAGCAAAAACAAATAAAGTAGCCCACATGCGTACTAGATATTTGATATGCCTTTTGATTACAAAAATAATATTTTACAGTTTGGTTGGGTATTTTGATATCAAATCCAAAATTAAGATTTGTATGAAACGGGCCGCGTGAACTTTCCACTTAATCACTCTTATTTTACGGAGTGCGGTCGATGACGGTTTATTTCAGGATAACATTTGTCTTTGCCTCTAAGGTACTGTATTTCCCGTCGACATTCTTATTTTCCTTCAGGAGACCTCCAGCGTTAAGCTTTGAACATAGGCATCCATCAAATTTTCGAGGTTTGTCGAATCTGGGCAGCTCCCATTCATCCGAAGTCCACAGTCCGCTTCAGATCATCAACCCACATCAACCCTAAGGACGTCCAAGAACATCATCCGATGATATTGTGATTCCAACGGTAGTCAAAAAGTCAAATCCAGTAAGCTTAAGTTAAATACAACTCTTTTTAAAGTTTTTGAATTCTGCTGATAATGTTTTCCCAAAAGAAGTTTTGGTAATTCATCACACGAAACGAAAATCGACGGGTGACAAACTGCCAAATCTCCTCTGAAGAAACTGTGGAGACTTTTTCAAGAATTCGTTGTGAAACATCTTTTTGATATTCATTTATTGGTGATGTGTTAATCCCTATACGAAGTCCTAAACCGACATCACACGAATAAAACACACGTGTAATTCCGATTTAAAACTTTCTATAAGAACTTATAAACTGATGACGCGTATTCTAAGCAGCACTGTATCGTAAAAGTCCGAAATGTTCTGAAATAGTATTTGATTAAATTGAGTTCAACCGGGCGCGCGGTCGGAGATTTGACGATAGTGCATTCCAGAAAGCGTCTGTATCCCGGTACCTACATAAGCATGAAGTTATACAGTAGATACCTGAATGCAAACGCCCCCTAAAACACTAAATCCAGAAGGCGATAGACAAAAATACTGGAAGAAATAAATAGAGCACATATTTATGTTTAATTAAATATTCAACGCATCTTGAAATGATTCTTCTTTCTTCAATATTTCAGGCAGTAAGTGAGACTTTCTAAGATTTGTCATTATTCCCCAAAAGAAGTTCCAAAACGACATCACACTTTTCGAAATGTTAGGCGTAATGCCGAATTAGAACTTCCTCTAAGAAACTACAATAGTTTCGTCAGAAATTACCCAGCGTACTTATATTGCTTCCCAAGAGTAATCCTTCTAATTCATCACCCGATACCGAAAATGACGCACGACAAATTATTGGAACTACCCTTAAGAAACTGCTTACAAATTTGCTACCTAAATCAAACTATTTTAAAAACAAATAAGAAAATCAACATGCAACACCCAGCGCGATACGTTGTGACATTGATGTGTCCACCCAAGAAATATCACAAGCTATCATGACATAATTTTAAGACTACAACGTCACAATAACCTGTGATACACCTTATTGTAGCCAGTTTTAATCTTTTACAAAAAGAGTTATATTAAATGAAGAATAAAAAAATCTGTTTTAAAGGAAATGTGAAAACGTTTTTTTTTTACCTTAGGAAAAATATTAAATCTATTAAAAAATGCTATCCCGCAGTGGAAGTAGACTTCTTTTTTCTACTATTATCCAGTCTTATTTAATGGCCTGGGATAAATGACCTTTATACTAATGTTTCAGGAAGACATGGGTAACAGTTTCCTACGATTATTCAAAGTAAAACGTAGATCACTGATACCAATGACTATCAAAAATTCTATTAACCGCATCTAACATATTATCCAAATTACCCTTAGTTCCGAGCAACCGGAGTTCCAAACAATATTCAAAATGAAAGTATTACATCTCGAAGTTTAAATAATTGCTTTACTCGATGCAGTGATGGCGCTTCTTTGGTGGCTGTAGAGTTTATTTCACTCCAAGAAGTGCCATAGACTATCATCACAAGTATTTATTAAATTAATACTATGTGAAGCTATGACTACGACACTCCTGGGGGCTGATGGTTTTCTGCATTTGACGAAAAAAAAATCAATTTCATTTTTGATGAAACGTCTTATATTTTGTGGAATGCACTCCCACGATATAGTGAAAATGTTTTCCTAAAAATAATTGACTTATTCCAGACTTTATGGTACCTAATATAGGAGAAAAAGTTAGCCACATTGAACAAATTTAAAAACATGTACGTAGTTATATTTCTTTCACAAAAAATAAACATCTTCTTTAGCACAAGTCAGAACAGTGGGCTGAATTATGATGAATTATAAAGGTATTATGTTTCTGTGTTTTTTCCTCTGCTCTGTTGTCATTTGGGTGACTCCTCCAAATATTCTTTAAGTATTTGATGAAAGTGCATTCCAAGAAGCGTCTCTCTCCAGGTACCTGCCTAATCATATGGGAAATCCGGTAGGCACGTGAAAATAGACGCTCCCTAAAACACAAGGTTGGATGTTCCAAATTAGAATACAAGAGTGTGATGTTCTGATGATAGAGCTATCCAAGAGAAGCCCATATAATTCATCACACGAATCCCAAAATGACGCGTTACAAACTATAGGAACTCTCCTTAAACTACCATACGTTTTATTCAATAAACTACTGTGAACTCTTGTAGAATCTCTTATATTCAATTTAATTTTCTTTCCATTGGTGTTGTTTTTACTCGGAGGTAGTTCTAAACCGACATCACACAAATTTAAATTGGCGTAATTCTGATTAAAAGATTCCCCCAAGTAACTTCAAAATTTGAACTATAAAAATATATAAAGCATTCTCAAAGATAACATAGGCCCTGAGAGAAATTATTTTCCCTAAGGCCTCTTGTGTGAAGTTAAAGTAAAAAAAAATGTGATAGGACACTGGGGGCCCCCACCCATTCTCGAAACTGTTTTGTTTGTGGAAAGGACCAGATGGGTCCCTTTATCAGTTTCGCTCTTCGTGATTCTAAATTGTAGGTATCTGCATTTAAATTACATATTATATCAAATGGTTCTAATGCCCCCCACTGTCCTAGTTACAGCAAGATGAAAATATGTTAAAATTTTATAAAAATACAATTTGAAATATTGAAGAGCGAAGCTAAAAATACGAAGATAATAGTATAACAGGTTACAAAGTATATTTACTATTACGGTATTTTAAAGTGACAGTGTTATGGTGGTAAATGGCAAAGTGGTAGTGTTATGGTGTTATAAAGTGAAAGTGATAAGGTATCATAAAGAGTTAATGTGATAGTGTTTCAAAGTGATAGTGTTTTCGACATTGCTTTTCACAAAAGCAAACACTTGGCAATAAACATCGATGAAATTTGGTCGATGGCCAACTTATAAATAAATTAAATTTAAATTAATGTAAAATATACGGGTTGTACCTGAAAAACTTTAACGAACGCCTTCTGACCTTATTTGGAGTAAACATGTTTACATGTCGTTAGTGCTCACTCAGCGAGAAAGCACCCAACCGCCTGTCCCGAGCCAACCGCTTCCAACCACCTTATCTCAGTAATCTTTTGTCCTTAAAACATCATTGGTGTGTCCATAATTCATTAGTGGAACTTAAATTTTAACTCAGCCAAGAAATATCACAAGCAAGAATGACTCGATTTCAAAAACTACGATGTTATCATAACATGTGATATCCCTGAGGAAGTTGTTATTTTTGAATGCTCAATTCTGCTGTCGTTATGAAACTCAACCTGTGTGTGACATCCCACAATAGAATTCGTGTTCCTATTCGTGAGATGGATGGAGCTGTACTTTAGGAAGAATTTGGTAACAATTACCTACGGGTATTTATATTATAACGTCGGCAAATGGAACCAAATTTTCCCTAAATACGAATATTTTTGCTGAAAAGAAAGTAAGAATTTTTTATAAATTCTCATTAATGTTTGCCGAATGACATCCTGTGACTTCTTAGAAAAATCGGTTTTAATACTTATACCGTTAGAAAAGATGTTTAAATGTACCTTGTTATATATTCAATGTCCGGAAACCCATAGTATGAGCGAGTTACTGGCAAATTTGTGAGCTTTAAGTCGATTCTGTGATTTAGATTTGAGTTTTCGTCTTCGAGTAAATAGATTCCGCCGTTGAAATTTTTAAGGTTAAATTTAAAAAAAATCGTAGACCAAACTTTAAATTTTTTTTTTGATTTGCTTTCATTTAATTTAACATCAATTTGAAATTAGCAATGAATTAATGGTGAGATTTGTTACACTATTTTTAGATCTGAATGAGTTAAATATATTCAGATCTAAAATTAGAGACATGATCTAAAGCCCGGGCAACGCCAGGTACTTAAGCCAGTATTAAATAAATGTGAGTAATTTCTTAACTGTGCTTTATATTTTACTACAATATCGTTATTCTTCATTATGTTAAGACAAAATAGCGAAGGTATAATATACCTATATTCAATTCTAATTTTGAAATCGGTGGGTATCTATATTGCAATAAACAAAATATTATTTTCACTTTAATGCTTTTTATTTTTTTACAAAAGTGTAGTTACAAAGGTATACATTTTCACCATGAGTTATATTTTTAGTATTGCCATTTACGCTTCCTCCTTTGCCTCCTATGCTTTCTACTCTTATTTGACATACTGAAAGTATTTCTTCTTCAAATTTTGCAAAATGAAAAAATCCGGAGTTTACCAATTGAATTGTAATGATTGCAATCATTTTTACGTAGGTAAAACTTGCAGAAATTTTGAAACGAGGATTAAGGAACACTTGAGATGTCTAAATAGCAATAATTATTCGGAATTTGCTAACCATCTAATTGAATTTAACCATTCATTTGATATAAATACTGGTTTTAAAATTTTACATACTAACGTTAGTGGTTTTCAATTAGATCTTTTAGAAATATTAGAAATTAGGAAAAATGTCAATAAAAATTTAAATATTAATAATTACCAAATTAATTTTGTGAATAACCCTATTTTAAACATATTTCCATTGTAATTTTGTCTATGATCTTCTAAGCAACCCCCTCCCCCCTGTCTATCTTATAAACTCCTCCTCTTTCCGCCCCTCTCCCCCCCCCCCCTCCAACTAATTCCATTTCCACCCACGCCTGTCTTTCTATGCTTGATAATTTAGTTTTAGTACATATAATGTCCTGATGAAGAGAACATCGTTCTCGAAACATGTCGACTTTTTAAATAAAGATTATTGTGGTAAAAACAAAGGGTTTTAATAATTTAATTGAAAGTATTTCGATTTCCAACACACAAATCTACGATTTAACCTTACTTATTGTTATAAATATACAATAACTGATTTATCAGATTGATTACCATCGCATAATTCAATTTCTTGACAAATCTGATTTCAGAGCTATGCTTGTGTCACTCACAGCTATAAAAGATAAAACATCATTTGGCTTGTCCTATTCAGCATATCGCTCGCCATATATTCCCATTGTCAATGTACGGCGAGCGATATACCGAAATACGCCAAGCCAAATGATGTTTTATCATTTATAGATGGGTGTGACACAGGTCTTACTTAGTTGTAACCACGATATGATACATAAATACCTATGCATTAAAAAGCTTTATTTATAATTAATTAGTATTATAAATACATGTAAAAGAAAAAGTTAAGGAGAGTTGGAGCGTGAACAAATGAAATGTTTTAACATTAGTTAGATCATTTATATGCCACTATTTACTATACATATTACATATTGCGTAAGGGGGCATACATTAATTAAGTGTGCTCAAAAGATAAGGGGGGGGGTCCAGCAAAATCTCATGTTACTTGAAAAGAATAACCGAAGTAGCGAAGGGGGGGGGGGTCTATATTGGAAGAAAAACTGCTCACGTAATGAATGTATGCCCCCTAATATTTAAAGTAAATAAGGAAAGAGAAATAAATAAAACTGATAAAATCTCCATAAAACATAAATGTTATGCCGATAGTGCTTCCCAGAAGAAGTCCTTATAATTCATCACACGATTTGGAAAATGTCGCGTGACGAACTATAGGAACTGCCCTTAAGAAACCGCAGTAGACTTTTTTAGAAACTTTCTTAAATGTTTATTTTTCTTTTTTTTCCATATCTTTGCCAATGCTGTCATTATTCCCCAAAATTTCAAACATAAGAAATTAAACGAAATTAAAATTTTTGAAAAGTTTTTCCGATTTACTAAAATATAAAAACATTTACGACGGGTTGTGTATCAGAATTTGAGCAATTCATCAAAATTGAAACTTAACATTTAAGGCTTGCGAAAGTTCTGTTATCATTTCACAATTTGGGAAGTGGGTACAGATACCGCCGCCCCTGGTACCATTTATTGGGTAACCAACACCCCTGGATAGGTCACCTCAAGTAGTTCGCTACATGTTACGCTTCATGGCGTAAGGATTGCGTCTAGGTCTTGGCATCGGATGCGTTTGCCTACCTACTACCTGAGGGGCCAGATCGGGAGAGACCGGTTGAGGGAGACATTTTGATATCTCCAGCCGGACTCTCTCGATGCCTCCCCTTGCACCCCAGTGGGAGGGATAGATTCATACGTCCATCTCTTTTGGACATATTGATGTAGGCCCTGAGGATTTTTTTTCCTCGGGCCTTTTGTGTGGAGCTAATGTAAAATGGCCAGTTATTTGGGGTACTTGGATAATTACAGAACATGAATCGGAATTCTGTGAAACAACTCATCCTTTTTAAATGTCGTTTCTCGGAGGCATGTTCCAATTATTGCTACAACGTTATTTGATAAAATGATAAGTTTCCACGACTCTTTTCACCCCAAGACCCACGGTCCATCATGTTATTTACGGATTTTAATGGCAGGATTTTCAGTATACTCGGGAATGTTTTGACAACATTCCGGAACTGTGCCAACTGAAGAAAAGCCCCGAAAAAGGGCGTTAATCAATAATTAAACTTGACAAGCCAAAAAGTCTCTTAAGCCGAGCCTAAAAGTAACTGAAAACCTTACCGTAAAACACTGTTTTTCGTTTTTATGCAGATAGGTACTGTAATTAAAAATATTTTCACTATCATAATACTTATGACACAAGCCGCTATACTCTCAAACCTTTTATGGGTGCGGCCTATGTAGTATAGTAGTTACCTAATCTGATCTATGTCGATAATTCCAATATTTAAGGGGCCATCAATGGAATTTGCTAACCGAACTCCTTGCTATTTGATGACTGAACTTTTGCTATAACCAGCTCAGTCCCCAAATACCAAGAAAGTCAATTGCAAAATTCTCATTCTTTTCATGTTTTGTTTTACATTTACTTTTTTTGTACATTAGGAAAACATCCATTTTGTTCAAACCCAACCGCAGTGGATATGTTATCCATGTGTTGTGTGTTCCGGGAAATATCGAGTATTAAATACATACCAATTTATAATCATACGATTTGCAAATAAAACTCAATCTCCCCCAAAACACAATACTACTTGCCTTCTTCTATTTGAAGTTCCTCTCATGTTGAGAGAAGTAGAAAGGCTGTTGACAATGCTTTCCAGGAAGTATCTGTATTTGCGTAGGTAACCCATTTTTTTGGTAATGTAAATCGGTTACCTCGTGCATACAGACTCTCCCTAAAATGCTAAATGTTGAATCCGAAGAAAATAGGTGAAACACTGAAAATAAAAATGTGCGAAGATTTTAACAGTCTGACAAGGTTTACTACTCTGCTTACCTTGATCCATCTTTAGTACACATCAGTTCACTTTATTTTTTATAAACAAATATGAGCAGCGTATACACAGTTGATTATCGTGTATAAGTCAATAATGCAGCATTATTTGTCGAGGATTCTGCCAAAAGAAAATATGATGACGAATGATTCAACCCGAGAAGAATCACAAGTCATGCTCACACATTCAAAACCACTTGTCGATCAATGACTTCTGATCACAGATAATATAAACAAAGGGAGATATGCTATGGACAGTTTAAACCTTGTGGAACTGCATTTCCTCGTGTCGCCGATATTATTAACCAATACTATTACACACCTTCGCTTACGCTAAAGTATACGCCCCTATTCGAACTCACACTTAAAACTTGTCATTTTCGTTGCCACTAAACAGATTTCTATGCGTACACGTTCCGAACGCATTCGCAATTAGCAATACATAGAAATGATGACGAATAAGGCTTACAAGAATACAAATCGACAGAGATCGATATTTTAGTTAAAAAATGGTTCCAGTTAATCAGTTAATCATTTAATCATTCTAACAGAATGCTGGATTAATGACGATTATATTGCGCCCAGCATGCAAGGCTACGATGTTTTCTCATCAATACATCACAAACACCGTAGTGATGGAGTGATAGTATACACAAAAAACTCTATTTTTGGTTCAACAATACCCACTGAAATACTAGAAGCAAATAGTGTGACCATACAATGTCTTGATTCTGTTGTCATAACCGCCATCTATCGGTCTCCATCATATACTAACATATCACAGTTCCTAAACTCGTTGAACGAAAATCTTCAGAGGCTTAATAAATTCACGAACTGTATCATAGCTGGAGACCTCAATATCAATATAATTGGAAATAGGCACCACCAAGCTGACGACTATGAATGTCTTCTTGCAGGTTATGGACTTCGATCTGCCATCAACTTATCGACAAGAGTTACACCTATATCTCAATCCTGTATAGATCATATTTATGTCAGAACAAAATGTAATATCTCTGCAACCGTAATAAATACGACAGTAACCGATCACTTCGCAACAATGCTCGCCTTTTCCAAGAAAAATGACAAGAAAAATGACAAAGAACAAAATAAAATACAACTAAAATACACAGATTACGATGCTATTAGATCATTTCTTGATTCTATATCCTGGGCAAATATTTTAAATGAAACAGATGTTAACACTGCAATGGTGAATTTTACTGACAAAATAAATATAAGTGTAATAAAGTACACAACTTTTCGAACAGTTGTTCACAAAAATAGAAAAATTAAGCCCTGGATCAACGACAACTTGGTTAAATGTTTACACAAGCGAGACAAACTACATAAACAGTCTTCAAACTCACCGAGTAATATCAGGCTTCAAAATTACTATAAAAAATATAGAAATATCTGCCGATCTATAGTGAAACAGACAAAAGAAGAATATTATAGAAGAAAAATTGAAGATAACAAAGCTGACCCGAAATTATTATGGAATGCAGTAAAGGAAATAAACAATGTAAATAAAAAACCAGCAGCACAACTCCAACAAGTTGAAGTTAATGATACAGTAATAACTGATCAAACTGACATTGCCAACACATTAAATAATTACTTTGCAGACGTTGGTCAAGCATTAGCCCAAACCCTACTTAATAAAACAAACACTGACGAAGATACACTTGCTGATAAATACATCACTAATGCACAAGATGACAATACATTTAGAGTAAAGACTTTCCAAACAAAAGACATAATACATCACATAAATAAACTGAGAAACGACTGTGCGACTGGACCCGACAAACTTGACACTAAACTAATAAAAGAAATAAAACACCAAATAGCCCTTCCCTTCACCCACATCTGTAATCTGAGTATAACAAGCGGTATATTCCCCAGCCATTTTAAAATTGCAAACATAGTACCTATTTATAAATCTGGAGATAAAAATAATCCCTCTAACTATAGGCCTATATCACTTTTAAATGTTCTCACCAAAGTAATCGAAAATCTAGTGAAAATCCAACTAGTAGACTATCTAGACACACATAAAATTCTATCAGAAAATCAATATGGATTTCGAAAGAATATGGGAGTACAAGATGCAATATTAAAAGTGACAGAAACCATTTTAAAAAATGTTGACCAAAAAAAAAGCTGCATTGCGGTTTTTCTAGATCTAAGTAAAGCTTTTGATACTGTGTCCCATAAGATTCTCTTAAAAAAATTATATAACATAGGTATTAAAAACTCGGCTTATAACTGGTTCAAATCATATATAACTGAACGCAGCCATGCACTAAAATTAGGCAATGTAACAAGCCAAAAAAGATACATAACTTACGGAGTTCCTCAAGGAAGTACATTAGGACCCATCCTATTTTTACTTTACATCAATTGCCTGTGTCAGTTAGATATTAGCGGAGATATTATTTGCTTTGCGGATGACACTGTTCTCGTTTTTACTTCTGACTCCTGGACAAATGTTTATAAAAAGGCTGCCCATGGAATCAACCGGATTAAAAATTGGCTAGACAATAACCTGCTAACACTAAATATAGACAAAACAAAGTACATGACATTTAGTATAGATCCCAGACGTCAACCGAGACCTAATGAAAACTTAACCATACACGACTGCTTATCTAAAGAAAACTGCCTATGCAACCCGCTAACACGGACTGAGATAATAAAATACTTAGGAATTTACGTTGACAACTATTTTAGGTGGACAGAACAAATACATAAAACAGCGGGTAAAGTCAGAAAACTTATATATTTTTTTAAGAACATACGAAACATAATGCCAATGAAGACCTTAAAAACTATATACTACGCTTTAGGCCAATCAATTATCACCCACGGTATGATCGGTTGGGGTGGTGCTGCGAAAACTAATATGGACCCTCTCAACAAAGCGCAAAAGGCCTTAATTAAAGTTATTACTAAAAAACCTTTTAGATTCTCGACAATACAGTTATTTAAAGACTTTGCTGTATTGAACATACAGCAACTGTACATCAAAATTATAGCTACACATTACCAACAAGACTACTTAAACCATCATACTGCACAACACAATTACGACACAAGACATAGACATCAACACATGACTCCGAAGACAAATACTACATATGGACAAAGACATTATCATAATCTGGCTCCAAAAATTTTTAATTTAATTAAAAAAGATGTTAAAGATATCCACATGACAAAAAATGCAAAACACAAAATCCATATGTGGATAATCGACAAAGGCATTATATACTGCGGTCAGATAACCTGAACAATACAAGAACACACTCAACGCCTGTATTTTCCTCTTTTCCTCTCAATTATTTTTATGACTAATTTGTTTCTATCATATTTTTTTTCTATTTTACTCTTTTATTTTTCTTTTATTGTATTTATCTTTCTAAACTTAAATATTTATTTTTTTAATCTTATTTTTCTTCCAAGATTAAGATATCAAAATTAGTTTAAATTCCTGCCACCTCGGAACAGGCTCAGCCTAGTGAGGTGGTTTATACCAAAAAAAAAAAAAAAAAA